>CM024267.1:13023735-13349460 GCA_013621005.1 Aeschynomene evenia | reverse complement strand
ATAGTATCTCATAGTGGCGGGGGCTCCAATTACTAAACTTGCAATTATAATTTATAATTAAGAAATAAAAATAAGTATGTAACAGTCCAAAGCCATTTGCTACAATCAGCTGAGGACTTGGATCTCCGTGAAATTTATTTCATTGTTTACAATGACTCAAAGCCCATGCGCAATTTCCCAGCATCAATTGGAAGATTCAACCATAAGCCCCACCCAAATAGTTAAACCCATGTTGCCGAATAAATGCAACTACGAAAATAAACCCATCATTCATCAAAGCCATTCATATAAAAGATCTGCCATGAAATTCATAATAAGACTAATTCTCGCTAAATTAAGAAAGAAGATACCACAAAACCATGCAATGATTTTAAGAGATTACTGTTACATCCCTTGGCAAGGAGACAGGTAAGTTGGTTAGAGAGGAGAGTGGGCAAAAAGGGAAAATAATCCCATTTCCCCTCATTTATAACAGAAGAGGGAAGGACAAAGGGTGAGGCTAAGGGTGATTTAATGTTGTTAGTGGAGAGAGAACTCTAGAATTGATTATATGAGGGAGTGAGCTGGTGGGAATTCATTCAGGAAGTTGAGTAGACACTTGAGAATTGGGAGAGAGATAGCCTCTCGAATGCTATCACTATCTTTCTGTAATTTTTTCTTTCTTACACATAATACATCTCCAGAGAAGTGAGTGATAATACACTGTGATCATTCCTCCCTCTGTTTCTCATCTCTTTCTTCTCTAAACTCACATAGATCCCTATCCCTATTACCTCTCTCAATTGGTACCAAGACTTTACAATTATCAAATATATTCAAAATTCATGATTCTTCTCAAATACCACAAAACCATGCAATGATTAAATGTTATAACAACCACAAGAGATTATTCAATGAATTCAAAACTCTTATTTCTTACATAGCCTTAAATTTAATCAGCAACCAGTACATTAAAGAGGTCTAATCTCTGTCCATGTCATTTTTTCCCAATATTGTATCTGACATTTCACACTCATTTCCAAGTGTCAGCCAAGGTTCAAAAATCAAGAATCATGAAGAAACCAAATTCTCATTGAGTTAATTAATTAACCAAAGTGAATTATTCACCACTTCCATCAGATGGGATCTTAATGAATTATGAAATTTATTTCATTGTTCACCATGACTCAAAGCCCATGCGCAAATTTCCCAGCATCACTTGGAAGTTTCGGTATTAAGCCCTATACCGATAGTTACATCAATGGAACACGTATAATCCAATGCATTCAAAATCTTGTATAGCATTAAAACTAATCAACAAACATTATAGTAAAGAGGCTCCAATCTCTGTTGGTCATTAATTTTTTTTTCAATTGGAAAGTATAAATCATTTCACACTCATTTCCAAATGCAAGCCAAGGGTCAAAATGAAAAATCATGAAGACAACAAATAATGAGGATTTTTTGTCTTTATGAATTTTTATTTTGAGCATTGACTTGCATTAGGAAATGAGTGTGAAATGCTTTATACTTTCCAATGGAGACCAACACAATCTAAGAACAATAACCAATCACATGAACGTTAAAAAAAATTCAGAATCAAAACCAGTCAAAACAATATTTTAACCAAGACCAACACAATTGTCATAAATGAATAGCAATAACATGCAGAAAAGAAGCAATGGCTTCCGAAATAGAGAGGTCTTGGCTGTGAAATTGCATATGGGTTTCATAATCAATTCTTAAAAAAAGGGAACGAGGAAAAAATAGACTTGCAGCCCTTCAATTCTACAATCCATAGGTAAAATTGGTAAAAAATTGCAAGATTTTAAGATTGCCTAAAGAATACACCAATACAACCTACATATTTCAAGATTCACCCACCCAATCGGAGATTGAAGTCCTCAAAAAAAAAACAATTATAAAGAAATAAGGAAAGAAATAATGCAGCAGATGTTGACCTAACAAAAAAAAGACACAAGATATAAGTATATGATATTTCACACTCATTTCCAAGTGCCAGCCAAGGTTCAAAAATCAAGAATCATGAAGAAACTAAATTCTCTTGGAGATAATTAAATTAACCAAAAGTGAACTGTAAACTATTAACCACTTCCATCAGATGGGATCTTAATGAATAATAAATTCATTTCATTGTTCACAATGACTCAAAGCCCATGCGCAAATTTTTCCCAGCATCACTTGGAAGTTTCGGAAATAAGCCCCATACTAACAGTTAAATCAATGCAACATGGATAATCCAATGTATTCAAAATCCTTGTATAGCCTTAAAACTAATTAACAACAATTATAGTAAAGAGGTTCCAATCTCTGTCAGTCATTAATCTTTTTTTTTTTTAATTCATAGGGAAGTATAAATCAAAACCAGCCAAAATAATATTTTAGCCAAGTCCAATCAATGAATGGCAATAACATGCAGAAGAGAACCAATGGCCTCTGAAATAGAGAGGTGGTGCCACCGTGGCCATGAAATTGCATATGGTTTTCACTATCAATTGTTGAAAAGAAGGGAACAAGGAAAAAGATAGAAACTTGTTACCCTTCTGTTCTTTAAACCGCAGGGAACATAATACTCATAAATTGCAAGATTCCAAGATTTCCTAAAGTATTTAAGATTACGTACATATTTCAAGATTGCCTCAGCTCAACGGGGATGGAAAGTCTTTATAAACAAGCGGATGTTGAAATAACAAGAAGAAGAAACAAAAACACATAATCTGAGAACAGCGCCAGCAAAGGGGAACCAAACCAATGAAGACCACTGGAAAATGCCGGCGCAAAGCAGGCGGTAGCAGCATGAACAAAGCAGAAACGGCCACAGTGACAGAGAGAGGGTTCGAGTGAAAGACTGTGTGAAAGAGAGAGACGTCAAGTGCAAGAAGACGAAGGGGAGAGAGAGAGAACAAACCTGTTGTGATTGAGATTGAATGCAGAAGCTGCCTACAATGGCAATAGAGAGAAGGCGAAGAAGTGTTGCAGCTTGCTGGGCAGAGAGATGAAGGAGAAGGTTAGGGTCATAGTTGTCAGACTCATCCCGGGACTCGACTCGTAGGTACTGAGTCACTAGGTTACTAATTCAACCAGTACAAACCGACTGATAATTAACCCGATCTATTAAAAAATATTAAAAAAAAATTATCTCATCAAAAATAGCAAATTCAACCAAAAGAAACAGCACAAGCAAATACAAAGAAAGATCACAGAATCCACCGAGTAGCTGCATAAATCCTGCTCCTGCGGTCCACTGCTGCATAATTTGTTGCACAAATTGCAGCACAAAAATCTGCACAAAAGACACCAATCCACAACACCTTTCCGCCCCACAGCATAAATAGCAACACATTTCAACGAAAAATATCAAGACAAATACACAATCACAAATTCAACCAAAAACAATAACATAATCTCAATCTAAATTCTAACATAATCTGAATATCACTCACATGACCAAATGTGATTTTAAAATAAAATCAATCATAATCTGATTTAAAAAAATTAACTCACCTTGATGAAGGAGCAGAGGATTGCGATTCTGGGAAGAAGGCCCAACAGAACCAATAACCAAACAACCAGAGGCGGTGCAGCAACCAGAGGTAGAGGCGATCACGGCTAGCGAAGGAAGGGTGCGATGAGACCGTGCAAGCTCTCAAACAGAGACGGAGGCTGGAAGGGTTCGATGCGCGAGCTCAGGGGAAGAGGAGATCACGGGTAGCAGTCGCCGGTGGCGGTGGCTGGAGCAGGCGGTGGCAGAGGCAGACAAGCAGGAGGGTTGTGCGATGGCGCGACTGCTGGATTGAGGTGGCGCGGTTGCAGGGATGAGATGGCGCCGTCGCGCTGCTGCTGGTTTGAGTGGTGTGGTGGCGCAGAGTCTGAGAGATTATGGATTTAGGGTTGAGTGACTTTGAGATTGGGTGGGAAAGGGATGAGGTCCAAGAAGACAGCCAAATCCACAAGAAAAAAAATTAAAGGCAAAAAAACGACCTCGTTTTAAAATATAACAAAAGAGTATAACAAAAAAACGTCCTCGTTTTAAAATATAACAAAAAGAACGACCTCGTTTTAAAATATAACAAAGTGGTAGTGACAATTTCAGTCTTTCCTACAAGGATGTCTTTAACAAGAAAATTTTCTATTTAATCTTTCAAAAGTCGGATATCATAAGATACATTAAAAAAAGTTAATGGTACGGTGTCAAAAATAATTTTATTTTATGATAAATTGGTTTGTGATAATTTTATTTTTGGAAAAATTAATTTTTTTTCTCTTTTAATATTGTAAAATAGGATTAATGGCTCTTAGAGCATATCATGTGTCACTTTTAAATTATTATTTTTTCACTTAATTATTGTACATCAATTCATGCTCTAATCAAGGCTAATCAATCTTATAGCAATCAAAACTATTGATTAGCAATTACTTATGGATACAATAAAAATGCTAATCAATTACAATGCTAATCAATAATATTGATTAGCAAATCATTTTACTGATAATTAAATTACACATGCAATCATAATCATAATAAATTATTTTCAATACTTTTTTTACTTGCATTTCCACTAATTTCTTAACTATTGTATTCAGTATATATATTCTATATGTTCTATTAGGTTATCACCAAACTATTTATCATTCATTATAACAATTAGATTTCCACTAATTTTATTTTGGTTTAATATTTTCTTTTTTGTTTTTGGTTTTGATGGAAGAATGATAATGATGGCGAATGGTGAACCTCTCCCTTCAATTCAACCAATTCATCCCAAATTTGATGAATGATTTTCGATCTTTGACTTTGAATATCTAATTGAATAGAGAGGTCATGCTAGAGAAACAACTTACAGGGCATCGTGTAGATCACTCCATTAGTGGCTAGTTCTGAGACCATATCATTTCACAAGGTGATTCCTTAAAGGTATTTTATTTTTTCTCCCCTTCACTCATTTTTTCAAATTTTTCTCCAACTTCTCTTTTTATTTGAATTTGTCTTGCACAACCCCTATTTGTAGTTTCATTTAGGTTGTTGTTATGTTCTTTTTATGCTATAGCAATTGCCAGTGATCCCCTTTTTTGTTTTGACTTTTGATTAGTTTAATTATTTTAATACTCTATATTACAAACATGATTGTTATCCATATTATGGTCATGGTGAGGTTAGGGTGATGTTAATATTTAAGGAAATCATCAAATCGTTAGCATTTCATCAAATATTTTCTTGGCTGATGGGTTGTGCTATCTCTCTAATTGTGAAGCATTTTTTTCTTTGTACGGACAGGAACATGAGTTGTGTATTCAAACTTCAAAGTATGCAGAGATAGAGGTGGAATTCAGTGATACAGCCGTAATGATATGTTATTTTCTTAAATCGTTATAGATCGATAGTGTAAAATAATTTTATATTATCTCTCTTAGTATTGTAAAATAGAGATAATGGCTATTAAAGAATGTCACTTGTCATTCTAGAAATTCCACCTTTTCATCTAATTATGGAACATCTATTCATGCTCAATAAGGAATCTAGAATATGTTTTTTAATGTAACATATTATTATGCTAATCAAGGCTAATCAATCCTAATTAAACTTGCAATCATAATCAATTATTTATTTGCAATAATAATCAAGGCTAACCAAAATTTTGTTATTATTTAATTGTAATCCATATAAAAATATTATTTAATAGATTAGCATTTCACAATCGTGATCAAGGTTTGCCAAAAATGAACAATTAGGGCTAATCAATCCTAATTAAGCTTGCAATTATAATTCATGATTTATTTACTTCTTGCAATTTGCAAAGACATAATAACCAATGTTAATCAAATTACACTTGCAATCATAATCAATTGTAATCAATAACCTTTTACTTATTTTTCCACTAATCTTCCACTAATATGTTTTCAATATATATATTGAAGGTAGTGAAACGTGAGAAGGGGAGTTGAATCACGTTCCAACTATAAATCCTGTTTCTGAAAATTACTTAAAAAATAAAGATCAAGTATAAACTTGTCTTGCACAGCGGAAACGGTTTGTTAGTAATAAACAGAAATTAGCCTATAGACAAGGCTTTTGTAGATCTTGAAAGTATATTTACTTTCAAGGTCCTCTAAATGATAAAGGTTAAAACTTTAACCTTCAACACTTAGACAATGATGATGCTGATTTGCGCGCAATTTATGTATGTGTGCGTATGCAATGATAAATTGTAAAAACAATAATAATAAAAAAGTAGGGAAGAGAGAAAGCACACACAGAAATTTTATACTGGTTCGGCAACGTGCCTACTCTAGTACCCCAGGATACACCTGAGAGTTCACTATCACCACCAACACTAGGTGGAATTTCGTGCCTCTGCTACACCACAAAGGACTTCAACCTGCACCTTCACCAAGGTGACTAACTGCCTTTGAAAAACCACAAAGGACTTCCCTTGCACCTCCAACTAAGGTGACTCACTGCCCTTGCAAACAATAAAGGACTTCCCTTGCACCAACAACTAGGTGACTCACTGCCTTTGACAACACCAAAGGACTTCAATCCTTGCCTTCAACACCGAAGGACTTTCTACCCTTGCCTTAGACCCTCTAAGGACTTCTTGCCTCACAAAAATAAGGACTTTGTATAAAAGATGTGGTTTTTACCAATCAAGAACTTAGATGCAACTAAGTTTGAACCTTGATGGATTTTTCTCTCAAAGAATAACTAGCAAAGCTAGGATAAAGAACAAAAGCTCACTCTTTTAAGAATTACAACCTTTTTCCAAATAAAAATAAGAACTTGAGGTTTAGAGGTTGAAGATGAAGAGAAATTAGGATTGATTTCGACAGTGTTTTGGCACTTGTAAGCTTGGGTAGTCTCTTGCATTCTTGGGTATTGAGGTCTTGTATTTATAGAGAAAAAACCCTATAAATTTCGAAATTCTTGCCTTGATCTCCACTCTTGGTTTGAATTTTAAATCTCTTGATCCAATGGTGAGAATTGCTTGATATGATTTGAAATTTGATCTTCCAAAAATAGAAAATCAAATATGAGGAAGTTTCATCTTGGCCATTGATCCAAATAATTCCCTTTAATCCAAAGGCTATTATTTGATCTTAAATGTGGAAACTTTGTAACCAAGAATTAGAAAAGAGGAAACTTCATCTCAGCCCTTGAATTTGAATTTGTGCCTTGATCTTGTGGTGTGCATTGCTTCATCAAATTTTCACATAATCTTGCAAAAATGCAAGCAAGTTTGCGCCACTTTTAGGAGAGAGAGAAGCTAGGGTTTTAGCTTTTCTTGCTCCACAAGTGTGCCTCCATGTTGGTACGAATTAGGATTTCACAATTTCTCATTTTTGAAAATCCTAAAACACCAAACATGGTCTTCCAGTGAATCTTCTGAATGTAGTTTCTTGAATCTTGAATATTCTTGAATCTTGAATCTTGAGGCTTGAGATTCTTCTGGAATCTTGAGATTCTTCGGGATCTTGATAGAATCTTCTGGAATCTTCACAGAATCTTCGGGAATCTTCTAGACTTGAGAATCTTGACAGAATCTTCTGAGGTCTTCTAACTCCGTGTAGAATCTTCAATAGAATCTTCTGGTCCCACATGGAATCTTCAGGGAATCTTGTAGATTCAAATAGAATCTTTAGGAGGCTCACAGAATCTTTTTAAAATGTCCGTAAAAATATTCTGTTACTTAAATGCAAAATATATTCTAGAATAAATTCTAGATAATTATTTTTATTTAATAATTTGCATCTAAATCTCCATACAAGATTTTCTAGATTTCCCACACATATATATATAAATTTCGAAAATCATTATCATATATTGTGTAAAATAGAGATTTAATTTTGTTTCCCTATTTTATATATAATTTCGAATTTATGTATATATATATATATATTGTGCATGAATATTTAAATAGAGATATTTGATAAAAAGATTCTCTATTTAATTTCATGTATTTTCATAATTAACTTTTTAGGAAATCTTAGAGTCTTCCAACCAAACTTTCCTTAATTAGAAAAGCTTTGACTTGGTCTTCAAAAATTAGGGTAACTTGTATTCCAAGCATATATGTTGCGCCACTTTTGATGCTCATGGTGGTCAAGATGTGTCTTTTTATTTTGTCAATTAGATTAGATCCTAAAACATACTTAACAAACCACAAACCATTAGTCCAACCAAATTAAAACTTTTATTTTAATTAAGAATTTTATCATTCAAAACCTTCAATGATGAGGTAAAGGGTTCTTGGAGCTAACATATATATATATATATATATATATATATATATATATATATATATATATATTCTATATGGTTATCACCAAATTATTCCTCATCACTCAGTAGAGTTACATATCTTTTTTTATCCTCAATATTAATTCCCTCATTAAGGATATCAATGCCACAAGAAACACATGACAAAACTGAAAATAAAGGTTAGAGTAATCATGTATTGAAGACTTCCAAACTTTAAAAATGCATCTAAGGAGTCATCGGTCGAGATGATTTTTCTATATGAGCAGGTAATAACGTTTCTATGTTCATAATATTATTATCATCATTATTTATTATTTGAGTTGATAACAGTATGGTCTAATCTCGATCTCCAATTTTTCCATAATAAATTTTTTTACCTAAAATATTATAATTTATTTATTTAATTATAATGATTTAATATAGCAACTTTTATCTATTTTATCTTACTCAATAATTCAATTGATTTTTAAATATAGGAAGATGTCGCATTTTTTTTATCAATTGATTGATTAATTAACTTTCACACGGGAAATGCAAAATATAAATAATGAACATATCATTTTATTGAATTTTTTTATTGTTGTAAAATAATAATTATGAATACTTAGTAATTATTAATATAATTAGAGATTTTTAATATTTTTGTTACTTATGAATAATTATGAACGTGAATCATTAAATTTTCAATACTTTTGTTGATTGTTGGATGAGAATAATTATGAATAATTAGTAATTATTAGTGATTGATATTTAATAATTTTTAATATTTTCTATGATTTCAGTAATTGTAGTGATTGATAATCCGTAAATTATGAACATTTTTATTAGTTGATTATTGAAAGAGAATAAATATAAGT
Organism: Aeschynomene evenia; assembly: GCA_013621005.1. Lineage (NCBI taxonomy): Eukaryota > Viridiplantae > Streptophyta > Magnoliopsida > Fabales > Fabaceae > Aeschynomene > Aeschynomene evenia. The sequence goes on along the minus strand of CM024267.1, from coordinate 13,340,346 downwards.
ATTATGAATAAGAATTCGAGATTGAAAGAAAAAATAATTACATGATTGAATAAGAATTTGGTGATTTTTAGTGATTGATAAAAGGGTGTGGCAATAATCACTTCTTATGTTTCGTAAATGTTGATTCGATATGCATGATTTGTTTACAAAAATAATTTAAAAACTACATATTTATTTTACGTGATAAGTAGTTCTTAGACACTTCATCAAGATTCTTTTTCAATTTTATGTGCATTTACTGATATAAGAATAATTTCATTTATGTATTTTTTTTGTATTTGTAAAATAAATTTTATAAATAATATATTTTCATTTAATTTATTTTTATAAAAATATTTTTATTTCATTAATTATTTAATATTTTAAACATAAAATTTGGTATCATCCCGTGCATCGCACGGGTTTAAAGACTAGTAGTATTGTAAAATAGAGATAATGGTCATTAGAGAATGACAAGTGTCATTCTAAAAATTCCAACTTTTTATCTAATCGTGGAACATCTATTCATGCTCAATAAGGAATATATAATATTTTTTTAATGTAATATATTATTATGCTGTTCACACCCCGGATTGCGGCCCAATTCGTTGGCCCAGTTCGGAACCCCAACTACGGCCCAAACAAAGGACGGCCCAAATCAAGCAAGTAAGGGACCTACCTAGATCTCAAGGTCGGACCTCGGGTACACCCCAAGAAGGAGCCCAGTCCAGACCAAGGCCCAATAAGGAATGGGTAACCCAATGCAAACGGGTCGCAAACGGATCCGGGTACGGACTTACCGACCCGACCCGACCTATAGGACCTAAGACTAGACCCGGGTCCGGGTATCACGACCCGACCCGAGGAAGAGATATGCACGACCCCCGAAAAGGGCGGACGCTTATCCACAAAGCGGATGATGACGCCGAGTAATCCGCGCTGCAACGGCACTACGCGGATCAACCCAGTACGCCACAGAAAGCGGGATAGAGGTTATCTCGAGTCGCTCGGAAGCGGAAGCGCGGAAGGAGCTCACATCCCGCTCTATAAATAGGGTGCCACTCTCATGAACCAGGTATGCTCTCAGTTGAGTTCCCAAGCCTTGAGCACTTACTGACTTAAGCTTCGGAGTCCTTTCAGGGAAACCACCCCCGCACCTTGTTGAGGAGCTGTGCGAGGAGTCAGAGACCAGCGACAGTTCTTACCGGAGCAAGGGTACGGAACATATGCTAATCAAGACTAATCAATCCTAATTAAGCTTGCAATTATAATCAATCATAGTCAATGATTTATTTGCAATAATATATTTGAATTTCAAAATCGTAAACTATGTTTGTTATTATTTAATTGTAATCCATATAAACACATTATTTAATAGATTACCATTTCACAACCATGATCAAGGTTTGTAAAAAATGAATAATTAGGGCTAATCAATCCTAATTAAGCTTGCAATTATAATTCATGATTTATTTACTTCCTGCAATTTACAAAGACATAATAATCAATGCTAATCAAATTACACTTGCTAATCATAATCAATTGTAATCAATAATCTTTTTACTTAATTTTCCACTCATTTTTCACTAATATATATGGTTATCACCAAATTATTCCTTATCACTCAATAGAGCTACATATCTTTTTTTATCCTCAATACTGATTTACAAAAGTACATGAAACTCACAATGTCAATTGACTATTCCCTCACTAAGGATATCAATGCAGGAAACACATGACAAGACTGAAAATAAAAGTTAGAGCAATCATGTATTGTAGACTTTCAAACTTTAAAAATGCATCTAAGGAGTCATCGATCGAGATGATTTTTCTATATGAGCAGGTAATAACATTTCTATATTCATAATATTATTATTGTTTTGTACCTTTGCTCCGGTAAGAACTGTCGCCGGACTTCTGACTCCTCGCACAACTCCTCTCCAAGGCGCGGGGGGTGGTTTCCCTGAAAGGACTCCGAAGCTTAAGTCAGTAAGTGCTCAAGGCTTGGGAACTCAACTGAGAGCGTACCTGGTTCATGAGAGTGGCACCCTATTTATAGAGCGGGATGTGAGCTCCTTCCGCGTTTCCGCTTTCGAGCGACTCGGGATAACCTCTATCCCGCTTTCCGCGGCGTACTAGGTTGATCCGCATAGTGCCGTTGCAGCGCGGATTTCTCGGCGTCATCATTCGCTGGGTGGATAAGCATCCGCCCTTTTCGGGGGATCGTGCCTATCTCTCCCTCGGGTCGGGTCGTGGTACCCGGACCCGGGTCTAGCCGTAGGTCCTTTAGGTCGGGTCGGGTCGGTAAATCCGTACCCGGATCCGTTCGCGACCCATTAGCTTTGGGTTACCCATCCCATATTGGGCCTTGATCTGGACTGGGCCCTTCTTGGGGTTTACCCGAGGTCCGACCTTGGGCTCCAGGTAGGTCCCTTACTTGCTTGATTTGGGCCGTCCCTTGTTTGGGCCGTAGTTGGGGTTCCGAACTGGGCCAGCGAATTGGGCCACAATCCGGGGTGTGAACATTGCCCCCAACTCGGAGCTCGGGCATGGGTCGAGGTTCGAGTTGAAATGCCTAGAGGTGCTTCGCAATTCGTGCCCACCTACCTCTGACGCACGTCTTTTCACGTCGCATCGTGCCGCTCGATGCGTGACACGTGTCGACCGGAGACGAAACGTTTCCGAGATGGTCTTTAGGTTTCCGGAATTGCCCCTGCATTTAGCATGTGAAAAGACGAGAATGCCCCTGCCCTTTGGCGCTATAAATCACGCTGGGCACTATTCCTTCGTCTTCCTCGTTTTCAAACTTGCTCTCAACCCCCTCGTTCTCCCTTCTGCGATTTTTCTTTCCTTTTCACAGAATAGCTTCCTCCGGCGACTTCCGGTCAGTGTTCCTTCTTCCGACACCGCCGTTGCAGCCATTGGGCATTTTCTCTTCTTCGAACTAAGTAAGCATTTCCATATCCTCTAAGTTGTTGCATTTTCTTGCATTTCCTTTTCTGGGATTTTTGGAGTGTCTTACTAGCTTTTGAGTTTTTTGGTGTTAATATTGCTTTGGCTGGGTTCATGGCGACTCTCCTTTTACTTCTGCTCTGGGTTAGGCTCATGAGGTCGCGTCCGCCATGGATGCTTCCTTCATGCCTTTTCCATTTCTGTCTTTGCCCGCGTTTTTTATCCCCCGAGGGGTTTTACACGTCGGGCTCAGGTACCTCGGGCACCCATTTTCTGGTTCCGTTTTAGATAGTTTAATATTCCTAGGAGAACCTTGATCCTTTTTAGGAAAGATTTTAACTCCTTTAGTTTATAACTTAGTATTTTAAGCTTTTGTCTGCTTCGGAATGGTGACGTCGGAGCTCGGTACCTCCTCATGGGGCCCGTTCTTCTTGCCTTTTTTTCCTTTCGTGGGAAACCATGTTAAACGTCAAACCCCGATCTCCGAGGACAGTTGCTAAACTGTTTAAATGGTTTCCCTTGTAGGTGATGGGCAAACGACCGAAACCTGAGCTCCGATGCCCCCTTCTTCTCGATGATTCTTACGACTAGGCCGGAGAGGGGGCTTTGGGTATCGCTTCCGTCGTGGATGAGACGTACGCCACTGCCGTCCAATTCCGGGAAGAGTTATTTCTCGAGGGGACTCATGGTCAGTACCTTATAGAGGCCCCCTCGGAGGATGAAAGAGTCCCTTTCAATCGGGGTGATGAACCCGAGGACTTCTTTTATTTTTACGACCTCATGTTAACTCGGATCGGGATTAAGATCCCGTTCACCGGTTTCGAGGTGAAGATTCTCCGGATTGCTGGAGTTGCCCCGAGTCAGCTTCACCCGAACTCATGGGCCATGGTGAGGGGGTACGAGAGGGTTTGTGAGTTCCTCGGGATTCCTCCCTTCCTGAGGACCTTCTTCTACCTTTTCACCCTCACACATCCTCACGGGTCTGAGGGGTGGATCTCTTTCCGAGCTCATCCAGGTCGGAAGGTTTTCACCCTTTTGGAAGACTCCGTGCATAATTTCAAGGAGGTATACTTTCGGGTTCTCCCAGCGGAAGATACTTCTCCTTTTTGGTATAATGCCGAAGGCAAACGTCGGTTCCATTTGTACTGGCGCCGAGATGTCCTCTCCTTGAGTTTGGAGGAGGAGGATCTGATGGACGCCGAGCTTGCCTTGGCCAATCTCTTTCTCGATCATTGTCGAGCAAAGAACATGGTCTTAAAGAAGCTGGTCCGGGGTAGTGACTCCGAGCTTGAGCAGGAACTCGGTAATCTCCCTTTGCCCATTTTGTCTCTTTTCATACTTTTTGCAACTTTATGCCATTCATACTTAGCATTTTTCTTCCCTTTATGTGTAGGTACCATGACGGGCGTCGCGAACCTCGACTCGATCCGGGCTGCCTGTCTGGCCCAGAAGCGCAGGAAAGCTCAGGCGGGGACTTCGGGTGACGCCTTGGCCGACCCGTCCTCTAAGCCTGTAGTGGTGGCTACTCCTGCCCCCACTCTGTAAGCTCCAGAACCCTTCTGAGAGAAATTGATGTATTTCTCTTAGAGAGTTAGAAAGTTTTAATGATAACAAAGTAAGCCATAAGTATAAAAATTTTACTTAAGGTATTGCTAATATGTGTGCTAAGTGTCTCAGAAAGCTTAAATTTTTGCAACTCCATGAGTAAGATCAAGACAAACAACGAGTAACCTTATGAATTAAAAGATGGAATCATAGCGTGAAAGACATAAAAAAGGATGCTCAAGAAACGCTAAAGGTGAAAGTGCAGGTCTGAGTGAAGAACACTGTCGCCTCAGAAAGGTCTCAGAAGACCTGGCAACTGGTGATTCTCAGAAGGGTCTTCCCTTAGAAGGTTCGCCTCAGAAGTCCGTACAACTCTCAGAAAGTTGGACTCAGAAGCAACCAAGTGTCAAGACTCAATGGATGATGCATTCATTCTCAGAAAGCTCGAAACAGCAAGCCAAGGAAGTGGGAACACGCGCATACCAGTCTGAAAAGTTCCTCATTTCGCGCTGACTGTTGCAGGGAGCCGTTCTGAGCCAGACACAGCCACATCAGCAAAGTGAAAGCTTCTATTTTCGCGTCTCTTTAATGCCTGTATATATGAGTTCAATTCCAGAGCATGGTGTCGAAATTCTTGCGCGAAAAACTCTTGATTAAACGTGCCAAAACTCTGCTGAATTGAAAATCATTTGCGAAAACTTAGAACTTTCTCAGAAAGACAATTTTAACTAATTGTTCTTCTAACTTTGCGAAAAATCTTCTAGTTTTGTACTGGTGTAAATCCTTACGTTTGTAAGTTAAATCTAGAAGTTTACTAAGAGAAAATTAAGTCTATATCTCAATCTTAGTAGTTGTTTTCGAAATCAAAACTTCACTCGAAAAACGCTAAGTCCTTCGTTGTTTGAAGGCAGTTTTAAGTCCTCGATTGTTTGAGGCAAAGTTCAAGTCCTTAAGTGTTTAAGGCATTCAAAGTCCTCGGGTGTGAGGCAAGGTTAAGTCCTTAATTAAGTTAAGGCAAGGAAAGTCCTCTAGTGTTGGAGGCAAGGAAAATCCACTTCGAATTGTGAAGTGGTGAAAGTCCTTTACGTGGTAAAGGCAGTGTTGTCTGAGAAGGCACGATAAGAAGAATATCTAAGGAACTCTCAACTGAAGGTTGAGGACTGGAGTAGGTTAGTTAGAACCGAACCAGTATAAAAACTTTTTTGTGTTAAGCTTTTCTTCCTTAAACTCTCCTTTACGTTTATTATCGAGAAAACTTCAAACACAATCGTAACCTTATCAAAATTGTTAGAAATTGTTAAGTTAAAATCAGAAAGCGTTTAAGAAATATCAAACTTAAAATCCTTTCTTAAACTTCTTAGAAAGAACCTTTCTCAGAAAGATAAAGTTCTCAGAACATTAACTTTCTCAGAAGGCTTACTCCGCTGCTAACTCTAACATCTACTTTATGAGTAAAACAGCTTTCTAAGGAAAGTTTTTAAGAAGCAATTTTTAAATAAGCACGATTCAACCCCCCCCTTCTCGTGAACAAATACACCTTCAATTGGCATCAGAGCTCGGTCCTTAAGGGGTTGAGCACCTAACAGTGTCAAGGAAAAAGATTCAAGAAGGGACTATGGACTCACCAGCTGTGTTCATATCTGATGGGGCCTCAATCAACAGACCTCCAATGTTTCTTGGTGACAGCTTCGACTATTGGCGTGGTAGGATGACGTTGTTCATCAAACACACCAGTCTTGATCTATGGGACAGGATTGAGAATGACGATTATCAACCTCTGCAAACAATAACAGAAAAAGCTGTTGTTGCAGCAGACGCTGAACCTGGAGCAGCACCTCCAGCGCCCAGAACTTACACCAGAAGAGTTCCCAAGGATGGATGGACTCAAGTGTAAGCTCCAGAACCCTTCTGAGAGAAATTGATGAATTTCTCTTAGAGAGATAGAAGGTTTTAATGATAACAAAGAAAGCCATAAGTATAAAAATTTTACTTAAGGTTTTGCTAACATGTGTGCTGAGTATCTCAGAAAGCTTAAAGTTTTGCACATTTCATGAGTATAGATCAAGACAAGCAATGAGTAACATTTTAAATTACAAGAAGAAATCATGGCGTGAAAAGACATCAGAAAGGATAGTCAGAAAGCGCAAAGGTGAAAGTGCAGTTCTGAGAGAAGAACACTGTCGCCTCAGAAAGGTCTCAGAAGACTTTTCGACTAGTGGTTCTCAGAAGGGTCTTTCCTCAGAAGGGTCTTTCCTCAGAAGGGTCCTTCCTCAGAAGGTTCGCCTCAGAAGTCCGTACAACTCTCAAAAAGTTGGACTCAGAAGCAACCAAGTGCCAAGACTCAATGGATGAAGCATCAACTCTCAGAAAGCTCGAAACAGCAAGCAAGAGGAAGTGGGAACACGCGCACTGTACAAGTCAGAAAGTTCCTCATTTCGCGCTGACTGTTGCAGGGAGCCGTTCATAGCCAGAGACAGCCACATCAGCAAAGTGAAAGCTTCTAAATTCGCGGCTCTTTGATGCCTATATATATGAGTTCGATTCCAGAGCATGGTGACGAAAATTCTAGCGCAAAAACTCTTGATTAATCGTGCCAAAACTCTGTTGAATTGAAAATCATAATTTGCGAAAACTTAGAACTTTCTCAGAAAGACAATTTTTCGAAACTGTTTTTCTAACTTTGCGAGAAAATCTTCTAGCTTTGTATTGGTGTAAATTCTTACATTTGTAAGTTAATTCTAGAAGTCTACTAAGAGAAAACAAAGTCTGTATCTTAATCTTAGTAGTGTTTTCGTAGCAAAAACTCCTTCCGAAAAACGCTAAGTCCTTCGCGTGTGAAGGCAGTTTTAAGTCCTCGATTGTTTGAGGCAAACCAAAGTCCTTAAGTGTTTAAGGCAATCAAAGTCCTCTATTGTGAGGCAAGGAAAAGTCCTTAATTAATTTAAGGCAAGGAAAGTCCTCTAGTGTTGGAGGCAAAGAAAATCCACCTCGGTTTGTGAAGTGGTGAAAGTCCTTTACGTGGTAAAGGCAGTGTTGTCTGAGAAGGCACTATAAGAAGAATATCTAACGAACTCTCAACTGAAGGTTGAGGACTGGAGTAGGTTAGTTAATACCGAACCAGTATAAAAATCTCATTATGTTAAAGCTTTTCTTTCTTTAACTCTTACTTTCTAAGAAAACAAATAAACACATCTTTTAACTTAATCATAACTGAGAAATATCTTAAGTTAAATTCAGAAAGAGTTTAAGTGAAACTAATCTTAAAACACTTTCACGATTTACTCAGAAAGGTACTTTCTCAGAAATGTAAAAGCTCTCAGAAGCTTAACTTTCTAAGAAAGCTCTTTCCGCTGCAAACACTCAATTTACCCTTCTGAGTAAAACAGTCTTCTAAGAAAATATTTTTAGAAGAAATTTTAAACAAGCACGATTCAACCCTCCCCTTCTCGTGCACAAATACACCTTCAATTGGTATCAGAGCTCAGTCCTTAAGGGGTTGAGCACTTAACAGTGTCAAGGAAAAAGATCTAAGAAGGGACTATGGACTCACCAGCTGCGTTCATATCTGATGGGGTTTCAATCAACAGACCTCCAATGTTCCTTGGAGATAGTTTCAACTATTGGCGTGACAGGATGACTTTGTTCATCAAGCACACCAGTCTTGACCTATGGGACAGGATTGAAAATGACGATTATCAACCTCTGCAAACAATAACAGAACAAGCTGTTGTTGCAGCAGATGCTGAACCTGGAGCAGCACCTCCAGCACCAAGAATTTACACCAGACGAGTTCCCAAGGATGAATGGACTCAAGAAATGAAGGAGAAGATTTAACTGAACTTCAAGGCCAAGTACATTCTCCTCTGTGCACTACCTAAGGTAGAATACGACAAGATAGTGTCGTGTGATACAGCACAAGAGATATGGGAAAGGCTTTACATGTTGCATGAAGGAAATGATGAAGTCAAGGAGACCAAGATATCCATGCTCGTACACAAGTACGAATCCTTCTGCATGCAACAAGATGAAACCATTGACAACATGTCAATACGGTTTCTTCATATAATCAATCAGCTCAAAGTCTTGGGGAAGACTTACTCAAACGCTGAGATGGTCAGAAAAATTCTCAGAAGTCTCTCCTCAAAATGGCGTCCAAAGGTTACAGCAATCCAAGAAGCCAAGGATCTAAATCAGCTTGGTTTGGATGTATTATTTGGCTCTCTCAGAACACATGAGATTGAGCTGGAAGGATTGCTTGGAGGACCATATTCTTCATCCAAGCCTCAGAAGAGCTTGGCTCTCAAAAGTCTAATAAAGAGATCCTCAAAAGCTCTCAAGGCCAAAGAAGCTTCTGAGTCAGAAGATGAATCAGACTCAGAAACAGAAGAGGATGACATTTCTCTTCTTGTCAGAAAAATGAAGAAAGCCTGGAAGAAAAGGCCAAGCAGAGGCAAATAGATCACTCCTAAGAAAGGAAAGCTAAAGCCTTCTGAAGCCACATGCTATGGCTGTGGAGAAAAGGGTCACTTCAGAACGGAGTGTCCTCAGAATAAAGGGAAGAAGAAATTCATTCCCATAAAGAAAAAGAGAGCAATGGCTGCCACATGGAGTGACTCGGAAGAAGAAGGTTCTGAGCTAGCAAATGATGAAGAAACCAACGTCTGCTTCATGGCTGGTACTGACTACATTCTGGAAACAGAATCTGAGTCAGAAGAGGTACCTAACTCCCCTCCTCTTTCATATTCACATAATAAGGTCTCAGAACTCTATGAAGAGCTTCTGAGAGACTCAAATGAATTAGCTAACAGTTTCAGCAATTTAAAGAAAAATTACAAACATCTAGAAGCTGAAAATGCTAGACTAATTCAGGAAGTTGATAACCTAAAACTTGAAAGAGATGACTTTAAAAATAGATATCTTGAAAGTCACAATCTCTATCAAGCTTTAGAAACAATGTCTTCTGTAACTGTTGAAAAAGCTGAAGTAGCCTTAATCGAATTACAAAAGACAAATGAGCTTCTCACTTCTGATTTAGTTAAGATGGTCAATGGTGGGAAAATGATGACTCTTTTACTTGGAGGTCAAAGACCTTACAAAGATAAAAGAGGACTCGGATATGAAGAAGTTTTTGAACCCAATGACCTTGATCCTTCATTAACTAAGTCACATCGCATGTGCATCTCATGTTTCAAAGATGGACATGGATCTGAGACTTTCCCTATGCTCAGTAAAGGAAAAACTTCTCTGCCCAAAAAGGCTAAGAAGGTTAAAAATTATCAGAAGGCTAAGTCTTCTCAGAAGACAAATTCTTCTCAGAAGGATAAAACTTCTCAGAAAGCAAAGGCCTCTGAAAAGGGCAAGGAAAAGGCTTCTGAGTCTCAGAACCGCAATCCTTCTAAGAAAAGAAGACAAAAGGCTCAGAAAGCTAACAAGCAAGGACCCAACAAAGCATGGGTACCTAAACCATTAAAATTTGTGTCTGCAGGTGCATCAACAAGCACTGCTCCACCACCAAGATGAGCAGTGGTACTTAGACAGTGGCTGCTCGAGGCACATGACTGGAAGCAAGCACTGGTTCAGAAACCTTCAACCAAAGAAAGGAGGAACTGTGCGATTCGGTGATGGTGCCAAAGGGAAGGTCACTGCCATAGGAGATGTTGGTAAGGATTCTTCTCACCAAATCTCAGATGTACTTTTAGTAGATGGCTTGACACACAATCTATTAAGCATTAGTCAATTCTGTGACAAAGGCTTAAAGGTTGAGTTTCATGCCAAATATTGCCATGTAACTAATCTCACTAACGGCAAGATCGTTCTAGAAGGAAAACGAGTTGGTAACATATATGTTATCCATGTAGATGATATAAAGGATCAAAATGTGAAGTGTCTTGTCTCTGTCCAAGAAGACAAGTGGCTTTGGCATAAGAAACTTGGTCATGCTCATATGAAGCTTCTTTCTGAGCTCTCTCAGAAAGGACTTGTAAAGGGCCTTCCCAACATCAAGTATCAGAAGGATGCAACTTGCGACTTCTGTGAAAAGGGAAAACAAACCAAAGCCTCATTCCCGAGTAAAAGTGGAATTTCTACTCAGAAACCACTTGAACTCCTTCACATGGATCTCTTCGGACCAACTAGGACGGCTTCCCTTTCTAGAAAACGCTATGGTCTTGTCATAGTGGATGATTATTCCAGATTTACTTGGGTATTCTTTCTAGCTTCTAAGGAAGAAACTTTTGAAAAATTCAAAGCTTTTGCGAAAAGAGTTTCAAACGAAAAGGACTCTCACATTCACACCATACGATCCGATCATGGAGGTGAATTTGAGAATCATGCTTTTGAAAATTTTTGTGAAAATCTGGGCATTGCTCATGAATTCTCTTCTCCCAGAACTCCTCAACAAAATGGAGTGGCTGAGAGAAAGAATCGAAGCCTTCAAGAGATGGCAAGAACAATGCTCTTAGAAAATGGTCTTTCAAAAGGTTTTTGGGCTGAGGTTGTAAACACCTCATGCTATATTCAGAATAGAGTCTTTCTGAGACCAATTCTGAAGAAAACACCTTACGAGCTTTGGAATAACAAAATACCCAACATATCATACTTTCATGTTTTTGGTTCTTCTTGCTTTATACTCAACACAAAGGACAAACTAACTAAGTTTGATCCTAAATCCGATGATGGAGTATTCCTAGGATATTCTTCTGTCTCTAAAGCCTATAGAGTCTATAACAAGAGGAGCAAGTGTGTTGAAGAGACAATCCATATTAAGTTCAAAGAACTTAGTAAGGATTTGCCTCAGAAGGTTGCTGATTTAGAAGATGAGTTTGAGAAACTCAACATCTCTTCTGAGAAAGCCAAAAAGAAAATTCTTATAAATGATGAGAGTGATTTCCAATCTATGGAAAAGCCTTCTCCATCTAAAGAAAAATCTAAAAACATCATTGAAGCTCCAGAACCTGGTGAATCTATTCCTCAAACATCAATGGAATTCAGATTCTCAGAAGATCGAGCTTCTGATGACTCAGAACGAGAACCTTCTGAGATACCTTCTCAGAACCCTATTCCTAAAGGATATAGAGGTTCGAGAGATTTGAAAAATGTCTCTCAGAATGAAGTCTTGGGTGATCCCGAGCGTGGTGTTAGAACCAGAAGGAACTACACGAATCTTGCTATGGTTTATGAACTTGAACCAGAGTCCATAGAAGAAGCGTTAGATGATCCTAGCTGGATAAATGCCATGCAGGAAGAACTAGACCAATTCGAGAGAAACCAAGTTTGGAAACTTACTCAGAAACCCAAAGGCAAAAGTGTCATTGGGACTAAATGGGTATTTCGAAACAAGCTTGATGAAAATGGTCAAGTCGTGAGAAATAAGGCCAGATTGGTTGCTCAAGGGTACAACCAACAAGAAGGGATAGACTATGACGAAACCTTTGCTCCAGTCGCAAGATTGGAGGCTATTAGAATGTTGCTAGCTTTTGCAGCACACAAAGGCTTCAAACTCTATCAGGTGGACGTAAAGTCCGCCTTCTTAAATGGATACCTTTCTGAGGAAGTTTACGTGAAACAACCTCCTGGATTTGTGAATGATTCTTTCCCAGAACATGTTTTTAAGCTTACAAAGGCTCTCTACGGTCTAAAACAAGCTCCCAGAGCTTGGTATGATAGATTGAGCTCCTTTTTGCTTACAAATGGATTCTCAAGGGGGAAAGTTGACACCACCTTATTTACTCTCTCAGAAGACTCTGGCTTTTTGATTGTCCAAATTTATGTTGACGACATAATCTTTGGTGCAACCAATGAAAGGCTATGCAAAGAATTCTCCAAGCTGATGCAAGGAGAATTTGAGATGAGCATGATGGGAGAACTTAAGTTCTTCTTAGGATTGCAAATCAAGCAAGAATCAAAAGGAACCTTTATACATCAAGAGAAGTACACAAAAGAACTTCTAAGGAAGTTTCTAATGGATAAAGCCAAGCCTATGAGCACTCCCATGCATCCTTCTCAAGTAATTGGTTTGGATGAAGATGGTGAGAAAGTCTCAGAAAGAAACTATCGTGGCATGATAGGCTCTCTTCTCTATCTCACTGCCTCTAGACCAGATATTCAACTAAGTGTTGGCATATGTGCTAGATTTAAGTCAAAACCTAAGCAATCACACTTAACTGCTGTTAAAAGATGCTCTGGATAAGAAATCAATTGCAAGATTATCAACTAAGGTATGAGAAAATTCCCATTCTCTGTGATAATACAAGTGCAATTAACTTAGCAAAGAATCCTATTCAGCATTCTCGATCCAAACACATAGATATAAAACATCATTTTATTCGGGATCACGTACAAAAAGGCGATGTGGAAATCAAATTTGTAAATACTGAGGATCAAATCTCAGATATATTCACAAAGCCCTTACCCGAGGATCGTTTTAATGTTCTGAAAGGACTTCTTAATCTAAGATGTTTCTAGACTTAAAGATTTTTTATAAATTATCTTCCTAGAAACTCCCCTTAGTCCTAAATTTAGAATCTGAGACAAAAATGTTAGAGCAAATCTCCTATGCAAAATGTTCGAGAGCATTTTCTGAGGAATTTCAAGACTCAGAAGACCTACCTCTCAGAAAGGTAGTCTTCTGAACAACCTCTCAGAAAGAAGCACTCTCAGAAAGACCATCTTTCTCAAAAGAGTGCCTTCCGAGAGAATTGTTACCAAACGGTAACTTTTGAATTAAATTCTGCAACGGCTAGTTCTTACCTACTCTATAAAATCAAACAGCCTTGTTCCAGAATTGATATTTGCTCTTAAAATCTCACCCAAACTCTGTCAAAATTCTCTTCTCACCTCACCTCAGCCCTCTTCCCTCATTCCTCCCTTCTCTCACCCAAACCATAAACCCATTCTCAAGTAAATGCGAAAATGAGCAAAGCAACCATCTCTTCTGATGAAAAACAGAAGAAAAGGAAAGAGACTCACTCATCTTCTGCACAGAGAGGCATGGGTTCTGAGACACCTCAGAAGGTATCTTGGAAGAACCCGATGATAACCTTCATAACTGAAGATTCTGAGAAAGCATCAACAGATCAACTCGTAGGAAGAAAAAGAAAATTGGATGCCAGTACGCTACAGCACAAATGGAAGCACGAGGATACAATAGATAAAAGGTCAAAAGCTCAGAAAGTTTTGGATAATCGGAACTTACATGGTCAAACATCTGAGATTACCAAAACCTACATTCCAAAGAGTACAAATGCTGTTAGAACTGAGTACTGCTCAGATACAGACACTGATACCTCTCATGTCTCAGCATCTATGAGACTGAAAGAAATTGTACAAGAAACTCAGTCTGATCAAGAAGTACACAAAGAAACCCTGGAGTGTCACTTCAATTTGATCAAGTCACCTCCACTCCAACTTGGTCCAACCCCCTCTGTATCAGATACGATAAGTGAATTTAGCTCTCACGAGGAGAGGATAGAAATAAATTCACCAGTGCTGTGTGCCTTCAAAATCCCTGCTGGAGAAAGAGTTATGGACGGAATTGACGAAGATGTCGCTGAAGAAGAAGAAGGAACTTATGAAAAACAAAGACTAGAATCAATGGATGCTATTCTTGAAGCTGAAGTTTTTCGGCCTCCTCCTCATCCCACCCCTTCTGATGGCATACCTCCAAAATGCCCCCCAGGCGCGGATCAAGCAGAAGTACAAATGGAAATGTGCAAACTGCTCCGCTTTATTGCTAGGAGGATAGCAGCTCTAAATCCATGATGATGTTTATATTAGCCACCCTTTTTGATGTAACAAAGGGGGAGAAGAAAAATAGATAATATTTTGGCTTTATAAACCACTAGGCCTAGGATTTAGGGGGAGTACCTAGAAATTGGGAGAGTAACAGATTTAGGGGGAGCCAAAAATTTTGTTTGTAACCCCATTTGAATTTTAATGAAAAATTATTCATGTTTTGGCATCTCTCGGTTATAAAATAGCTTGGTATTTCTAAAAATCATATGTCATTCATCAAGAAATACATGCTATAATTGATAATCTTAAAACAGTATTCATACATTGCATACTTATCTATTGATTATCAAAGCCTTCTAAGAAAATAACAAGGCCTTCTCTCAGAAAGCTGAGTTAGTTTCTAAAGAAAGCAAAAGTGCATTCTGAGTAAGTGGTGAACTTAATCAGAAACACTTCAGAACTTAAGCTAAATTATTATCTTAAGACTTAAGTTGTTATCATCAAAAAGGGGGAGATTGTAAGCTCCAGAACCCTTCTGAGAGAAATTGATGAATTTCTCTTAGAGAGATAGAAGGTTTTAATGATAACAAAGTAAGCCATAAGTATAAAAATTTTACTTAAGGTTTTGCTAACATGTGTGCTGAGTATCTCAGAAAGCTTAAAGTTTTGCACATTCCATGAGTATAGATCAAGACAAGCAATGAGTAACCTTTTAAATTACAAGAAGAAATCATGGCGTGAAAAGACATCAGAAAGGATAGTCAGAAAGCGCAAAGGTGAAAGTGCAGTTCTGAGAGAAGAACACTGTCGCCTCAGAAGGGTCTTTCCTCGGAAGGGTCCTTCCTCAGAAGGTTCGCCTCAGAAGTCCGTACAACTCTTAGAAAGTTGGACTCAGAAGCAACCAAGTGCCAAGACTCAATGGATGAAGCATCAACTCTAAGAAAGCTCGAAACAGCAAGCAAGAGGAAGTGGGAACACGCGCACTGTACAAGTCAGAAAGTTCCTCATTTCGCGCTGACTATTGTAGGGAGCCGTTCTGAGCTAGAGACAGCCACATCAGCAAAGTGAAAGCTTCTAAATTCGCGGCTCTTTGATGCCTATATATATGAGTTCGATTCCAGAGCATGGTGACGAAAATTCTAGCGCAAAAACTCTTGATTAATCGTGCCAAAACTCTGTTCAATTGAAAATCATAATTTGCGAAAACTTAGAACTTTCTCAGAAAGACAATTTTTCGAAACTGTTTTTCTAACTTTGCGAGAAAATCTTCTAGCTTTGTATTGGTGTAAATTCTTACATTTGTAAGTTAATTCTAGAAGTCTACTAAGAGAAAACAAAGTCTGTATCTTAATCTTAGTAGTGTTTTCGAAGCAAAAACTCCTTCCGAAAAACGCTAAGTCCTTCGCGTGTGAAGGCAGTTTTAAGCCCTCGATTGTTTGAGGAAAACCAAAGTCCTTAAGAGTTTAAGGCAATCAAAGTCCTCTATTGTGAGGCAAGGAAAAGTCCTTAATTAATTTAAGGCAAGGAAAGTCCTCTAGTGTTGGAGGCAAAGAAAATCCACCTCGGTTTGTGAAGTGGTGAAAGTCCTTTACGTGGTAAAGGCAGTGTTGTCTGAGAAGGCACTATAAGAAGAATATCTAAAGAACTCTCAACTGAAGGTTGAGGACTAGAGTAGGTTAGTTAATACCGAACCAGTATAAAAATCTCATTGTGTTAAAGCTTTTCTTTCTTTAACTCTTACTTTCTAAGAAAACAAATAAACACATCTTTTAACTTAATCATAACTGAGAAATATCTTAAGTTAAATTCAGAAAGAGTTTAAGTGAAACTAATCTTAAAACACTTTCACGATTTACTCAGAAAGGTACTTTCTCAGAAAGGTAAAAGCTCTCAGAAGCTTAACTTTCTCAGAAAGCTCTTTCCGCTGCAAACACTCAATTTACCCTTCTGAGTAAAACAGTCTTCTAAGAAAATATTTTTAGAAGAAATTTTAAACAAGCACGATTCAACCCCCCCTTCTCGTGCACAAATACACCTTCATCAAGATATGAAGGAGAAAATTCAGCTGAATTTCAAGGCCAAGTACATTCTCCTATGTGCATTACCCAAGGTAGAATACGACAAGATAGTGTCGTGTGATACAGCACAGGAGATATGGGAAAGGCTTCACATGCTACATGAAGGAAATGACGAAGTCAAGGAGACGAAGATATCCATGCTCGTACACAAGTACGAATACTTCAACATGCAACAAGATGAAACCATCGACAGCATGTCATTACGGTTCCTCCACATCATCAATCAGCTCAAAGTCTTGGGAAAGACTTACTCAAATGCTGAGATGGTGAGAAAAATTCTCAGAAGCCTTTCTTCAAAATGGCGTCCGAAGGTCACTGCGATCCAAGAAGCTAAGGATCTAAACCAGCTTGGTTTGGATGTATTATTTGGCTCTCTCAGAACACATGAGATTGAGCTGGAAGGATTGCTTGGAGGACCATCTTCTTCATCTAAGCCTCAGAAGGGTCTAGCTCTTAAAAGTCAAATAAGAAGACCTCCCAAGGCTCTCAAGGCAGAAGAAGTTTCTGAATCAGAAGACCAGCAAGATTCAGAAACAGAGGATGATGACATCTCTCTTCTGGTCAGAAAGATGAAGAAAGCTTGGAAGAGAAGACCAAGCAAAGGCAAGGAGATCACTCCTAAGAAAGGAAAGCTAAAGCCTTCTGAGGCCACATGCTATGGCTGTGGAGAAAAGGGTCACTTCAAAACAGAGTGCCCTCAGAACAAAGGGAAAAAGAAGTTCATTCCCAAAAAGAAGAAGGCAATGGCTGCTACTTGGAGTGACTCAGAAGAGGAAAGTTCTGAGCCAGCAAGCGAAGAGGAAGCTAACGTCTGCTTCATGGCTGGTACTGACTATATTCTGGAAACAGAATCTGAGTCGGAAGAGGTACCTAACTCCCCTCCTCTCTCTTACTCATATAATGAGATCTCAGAACTCTATGAAGAGCTTCTGAGAGACTCAAACGAATTAGCTAACAGTTTCAGCAATTTAAAGAAATCCTTCAAACATTTAGAAGCTGAAAATGCTAGACTAATTCAAGAAGTTGAGAATCTAAAACTTGAAAGAGATGATTTTAAAAACAGATATCTTGAAAGTCACAATCTCTATCAAGCCTTAGAAACAATGTGTTCTGTAACTGTCGAAAAGGCTGAACTAGCCTTGATAGAATTACAAAAGACCAATGAGCTTCTCACTTCTGATCTAGTTAAGATGGTAAATGGTGGGAAAATGATGACTCTTTTACTTGGAGGTCAAAGACCTTACAAAGATAAAAGAGGACTTGGATATGAAGAAGTTTTCGAACCCCATGACCTTGATCCATCCTTAACTAAATCACATCGCATGTGCATCGCATGTTTCAAAGAGGGACATGGATCTGAGACTTGCCCTATGCTTAGCAAAGGCTAAGAAGAATAAAAAGTCTCAGAAGACTAAGTCTTCTCAGAAGACAAATTCTTCTCAGAAGGGTGAGTCTTCTCAGAAAGCAAAAGCTTCTGAAAAAGGCAAAGATAAGGTTTCTGAGTCACAGAACCACAATCCTTCTAAGAAAAGAAGACAAAAGGCAAAGAAAGCTAACAAGCAAGGACCCAACAAAGCATGGGTACCTAAATCAGTGAACTTTGTGTCTGCAGGTGCATCAACAAGCACTGCTCCACCACCAAGATGAGCAGTGGTACTTGGGCAGTGGCTGCTCAAGGCACTTGACTGGAAGCAAGCACTGGTTCAGAAACCTCAAGCCTAAGAAAGGAGGAACGGTGCGATTCGGTGATGGTGCCAAAGGGAAAGTCACTGCCATAGGAGATGTTGGTAAGGATTCTTCTCACCAAATCTCTGATGTACTTTTAGTTGGTGGCTTAACACACAATCTATTAAGCATTAGTCAATTTTGTGACAAAGGCTTAAAGGTTGAGTTTTATGCCAAATACTGCCATGTGACTAATCTCACTAACGGCGAGATCATTCTGGAAGGAAAACGAGTTGGTAACATCTATGTTATCCATCTAGAGGATCTAAAGGATCAAAATGTGAAGTGTCTTGTCTCTGTCCAAGAAGACAAGTGGCTTTGGCATAAGAAACTTGGTCACGCCCATATGAAGCTTCTTTCTGAGCTTTCTCAGAAAGGACTTGTAAAGGGTCTTCCCAACATTAAGTATCAGAAGGATGCCACTTGCGACTTCTGTGAAAAGGGAAAACAAACCAAAGCCTCTTTTCCTAGCAAAAGTGGAATCTCTACTTAGAAACCACTTGAGCTTCTTCACATGGATCTCTTTGGACCAACTAGAACGGCTTCCCTTTCTGGAAAACGCTATGGTCTTGTCATAGTGGATGATTATTCTAGATTCAGTTGGGTATTCTTTCTAACTTCTAAGGAAGAAACGTTTGAAAAGTTTAAAGCATTTGCGAAAAAGAGTTTCCACTGAAAAAGACTCTCTCATTCACACCATATGATCTGATCATGGAGGTGAATTTGAGAATCATGCTTTTGAAAAGTTTTGTGAAAATCTGGGCATTGCTCACGAATTCTCTTCTCCCAGAACTCCTCAACAAAATGGAGTGGCTGAGAGAAAGAATCGAAGCCTTCAAGAGATGGCAAGAACGATGCTCTTAGAAAGTGGGCTTTCAAAAGGTTTTTGGGCTGAGGCTGTGAACACCTCATGCTACATTCAGAATCGAGTCTTTCTAAGACCAATTATGAAGAAAACACCTTACGAGCTTTGGAAGAACAAAATACCCAACATATCCTACTTCCATATCTTTTGTTCTTCATGTTTCATACTCAACACAAAGGACAAGCTAGCTAGGTTTGATCCTAAATCCGATGATGGAGTATTCCTAGGATATTCTTCTGTCTCTAAAGCCTATAGAGTTTATAACAAGAGGAGCAAATGTGTTGAAGAGACAATCCATATTAAGTTCAAAGAACTTAGTAAGGACTTGCCTCAGAAGGTTACTGACTTAGAAGATGAATTTGAGAAACTCAACATCTCTTCTGAGAAAGTCGATAAGAAAATTCTATTGGATGACGAGAGTGATTTCCAACCTATGGAAAAATCATCTCCATCTAAAGAGAAATCTAAAAACATCATTGAAGCTCCAGAACCTGATGAATCTATCTCTCCAACGTCAATGGAATTTAGATTCTCAAAAGATCAAGCTTCTGATGACTCAGAGCGAGAACCTTCTGAGCCACCTTCTTAGAACCCTATGTCTAAAGGACATAGAGGCTCAAGAGACTTGAAAAATGTCTCTCAGAATGAAGTCTTGGGTGATCCCGAGCATGGTGTGAGAACCAGAAGGAACTATACGAATCTTGCTATGGTTTCTGAACTTGAACCAGAATCCATAGAAGAAGCATTGGATGATCCTAGCTGGGTAAGTGCCATGAAGGAAGAACTAGACCAATTCGAGAGAAATCAAGTTTGGAAATTAACTCAGAAACCCAAAGGCAAGAGTGTCATTGGGACTAAATGGGTGTTTCGAAACAAACTTGATGAAAATGGTCAAGTCGTAAGAAATAAGGCCAGATTGGTTGCTCAAGGGTATAACCAACAAGAAGGAATAGATTATGATGAAACCTTTGCTCCAGTCGCAAGATTGGAAGCTATTAGAATGCTGCTAGCTTTTGTTGCACATAAAGGCTTCAAACTCTATCAGATGGATGTGAAGTCTGCCTTCTTGAATGGATACCTTTCTGAGGAAGTTTATGTAAAACAACCTCCTGGTTTTGTGAATGATACATTCCCAGAACACGTATTTAAGCTAACTAAGGCTCTCTATGGTCTAAAACAAGCTCCTAGAGCTTGGTATGATAGATTGAGTTCCTTTTTTCTTAAAAACTGATTCTCTAGAGGGAAAGTTGACACTACACTATTTACCCTCTCAGAAGACTCTGGCTTCTTGATTGTCCAAATCTATGTTGATGACATAATTTTTGGTGCAACCAACGAACGCTTATGCAAAGAATTCTCCAAGCTTATGCAAGGTGAATTCGAGATGAGCATGATGGGAGAACTTAAATTCTTCCTAGGATTGCAAATCAAGCAAGAGTCAGAAGGTTCGTTCATTCATCAAGAGAAATATACCAAAGAACTTCTGAGGAAGTTTCTGATGGATAAAGCCAAGCCTATGAGCACTCCCATGCATCCTTCTCAAGTAATTGACTTGGATGAAGATGGTGAGAAAGTCTCAGAAAGCAACTATCGTGGCATGATTGGCTCTCTTCTCTATCTCACTGCTTCTAGACCAGATATTCAACTAAGTGTTGGCATCTGTGCTAGATTTCAATCAAAACCTAAGCAATCACGTTTAACTGCTGTTAAAAGAACTCTGCGATATTTGATTGGAACTACTAATCTTGGTTTATGGTACGAGAAAGGTTGTTCTTCTGATGTTGTAGGATATTGTGATGCTGACTATGCTGGAGATCGGATTGATCGAAAGAGCACAAGTGGATGCTGCTGTTTCTTTGGAAAATGCTTGATTACATGGTCATGCAAAAAGCAGAACACTATCGCGCTATCAACCGCAGAAGCTGAATATGTGTCTGCAGCGAATTGCTGTACTCAGATGCTTTGGATAAGGAACCAATTGCAAGATTATCAACTAAGTTATGAGAAAATTCTAATTCTTTGTGATAATACTAGTGCAATTAACTTAGCTAAGAATCCAATTCAGCATTCACGATCCAAGCACATTGATATAAAGCATCATTTCATTCGGGATCATGTGCAAAAAGGCGATGTCGAAATCAAATTTGTGAATACTGAGGATCAAGTCTCAGATATATTTACAAAGCCTTTACCCGAGGATCGTTTTAATGTTCTGAAAGGGCTTCTTAATCTAAGACGTTTCTAAGTGTTTAAATTATGAAAATTATTTTCTTAGAAACTCCCCTTAGTCCTAAGTCTAGAATCTGAGACAACAATTAGAACTAAGCTTCTGAGCATAATAGAAGAAAAACCTTGTTCTGAGAAAATTGTCTCTCAGAAGACCCATCCCTCAGAAAGGAAGTCTTCTGGAAATTTTCTCAGAAGGTGAAATTCTCAGAAGGACCACTTCTCTCATAAGGGTGCCTTCCAAGAAATAAGTTACCAACAATAACTTTTTGAATAAGTTATGGCAACGGCTAGAACTTAACCTGTTCTATAAGAACACAAAGCACTGCTCCATCTGAGCACTTTGCCTCCCAAATCTTACCAAAACGCTGTCATATCCTTTCCTCATCCTATCTCTCTTGGTCTATCTCTTTTCTTCTCTCTCAAACCTAAAACTTCTTCCTCAATGGATTCCTCTAGAAATAACAAGGGTAAGAATAAGGAATCTGATCCATCTGATGAAAAACAAAAGAAGAGGAAAAATGTCCTTCCATCTTCTACAAGGATCACAAGAAGCATGGGTTCTGAGGAACCTCAGAAGATTCCTCAGAAGGAACCTAAGATTATAATCATGGCTGAAGGTTCTGAGGAAGCAAAAACTGATCAACCCTTGATCAGAAAAAGGAAAATAGATGCAATCGCAATCAAAAGCAAACTCCTGCGCGGCCGAATGGAAAAGGAACGTAAAGGTGTGGATGCTGAGTCACTGACTCAGAAAATGTTGGATGCTCAGAAGGTAACTGCTCAGCTTTCTGAGACGGATCATGGTTCTGATGAAATCCCTAAAGAACCCAAGGAAACTCTCGTTTCAGCACATGTTGAAGTGGCAGCTGCTACAAGCACTGGGCTCTGCTCAGAAATAGCCACTGACGTTACTCATGTCTCAGAAACATTTGCTACTGAAGGTTTCTTAGAAGGTGTCTCAGGATAGTTGCTAAACTGTTTAAATGGTTTCCCTTGTAGGTGATGGGCAAATGACCGAGACCTGAGCTCCGACGCCCCCTTCTTCTCGATGATTCTTACGACTGGGCCGGAGAGGAGGCTTTGGGTATCGCTTCCATCGTGGATGAGACGTACGCCACTGCCGTCCAATTCCGGGAAGAGTTCTTTCTCGAGGGGACTCATGGCCAGTACCTTATAGAGGCCCCTCGGAGGATGAAAGAGTCCCTTTCAATCGGGGTGATGAACCCGATGACTTCTTTTATTTTTACGACCTCGTGTTAACTCGGATCGGGATTAAGATCCCGTTCACCGATTTCGAGGTGAAGATTCTCCGGATTGCTGGAGTTGCCCCGAGTCAGCTTCACCCGAACTCATGGGCCATGGTGAGGGGGTACGAGAGGGTTTGTGAGTTCCTCGGGATTCCTACCTTCCTGAGGACCTTCTTCTACCTTTTCACCCTCACACATCCTCACAGGTCTGAGGGGTGGATCTCTTTCCGAGCTCATCCAGGTCGGAAGGTTTTCACCCTTTTTGAAGACTCCGTGCATAATTTCAAGGAGGTATACTTTCGGGTTCTCCCAGCGGAAGATACTTCTCCTTTTTGGTATAATGCCGAAGGCAAACGTCAGTTCCATTTGTACTGGCGCCGAGATGTCCTCTCCTTGAGTTTGGAGGAGGAGGATCTGACGGACGCCGAGCTTGCCTTGGCCAATCTCTTTCTCGATCATTGTCGAGCAAAGAACTTGGTCTTAAAGAAGCTGGTCCGGGGTAGTGACTTCGAGCTTGAGCAGGAACTCGGTAATCTCCCTTTGCCCATTTTGTCTCTTTTCATACTTTTTGCAACTTTATGCCATTCATACTTAGCATTTTTCTTCCCTTTATGTGTAGGTACCATGACGGGCGCCGCGAACCTCGACTCGATCCAGGCTGCCTGTCTGGCCCAGAAGCGCAGGAAAACTCAGGCGGGGACTTCGGGTGACGCCTTGGCCGACCCGTCCTCTAAGCATGTAGTGGTGGCCACTCCTACCCCCACTCTGTAAGCTCCAAAACCCTTCTGAGAGAAATTGATGTATTTCTCTTAGAGAGTTAGAAAGTTTTAATGATAACAAAGTAAGCCATAAGTATAAAAATTTTACTTAAGGTATTGCTAATATGTGTGCTAAGTGTCTCAGAAAGCTTAAATTTTTGCAACTCCATGAGTAAGATCAAGACAAACAACGAGTAACCTTATGAATTAAAAGATGGAATCATAGCGTGAAAGACATCAGAAAGGATGCTCAAGAAACGCTAAAGGTGAAAGTGCAGGTCTGAGTGAAGAAAACTATCGCCTCAGAAAGGTCTCAGAAGACCTGGCAACTGGTGATTCTTAGAAGGGTCTTCCCTCAGAAGGTTCGCCTCAGAAGTCCGTAAAACTCTTAGAAAGTTGGACTCAGAAGCAACCAAGTGTCAAGACTCAATGGATGATGCATTCATTCTCAGAAAGCTCGAAACAGCAAGCCAAGGAAGTGGGAACACGCGCATACCAGTCTGAAAAGTTCCTCATTTCGCGCTGACTGTTGCAGGGAGCCGTTCTGAGCCAGACACAGCCACATCAGCAAAGTGAAAGCTTCTATTTTCGCGGCTCTTTAATGCCTATATATATGAGTTCAATTCCAGAGCATGGTGACGAAATTCTTGCGCGAAAAACTCTTGATTAAACGTGCCAAAACTCTGCTGAATTGAAAATCATTTGCAAAAACTTAGAACTTTCTCAGAAAGACAATTTTAACTAATTGTTCTTCTAACTTTGCGAAAAATCTTCTAGTTTTGTACTGGTGTAAATCCTTACGTTTGTAAGTTAAATCTAGAAGTCTACTAAGAGAAAATTAAGTCTATATCTTAATCTTAGTAGTTGTTTTCGAAATCAAAACTTCACTCGAAAAACGCTAAGTCCTTCGTTGTTTGAAGGCAGTTTTAAGTCCTCGATTGTTTGAGGCAAAGTTCAAGTCCTTAAGTGTTTAAGGCATTCAAAGTCCTCGGGTGTGAGGCAAGGTTAAGTCCTTAATTAAGTTAAGGCAAGGAAAGTCCTCTAGTGTTGGAGGCAAGGAAAAACCACTTCGAATTGTGAAGTGGTGAAAGTCCTTTACGTGGTAAAGGCAGTGTTGTCTTAGAAGGCACGATAAGAAGAATATCTAAGGAACTCTCAACTGAAGGTTGAGGACTGGAGTAGGTTAGTTAGAACCGAACCAGTATAAAAACTTTTTTGTGTTAAGCTTTTCTTCCTTAAACTCTCCTTTACGTTTATTATCGAGAAAACTTCAAACACAATCGTAACCTTATCAAAATTGTAGAAATTGTTAAGTTAAAATCAGAAAGCGTTTAAGAAATATCAAACTTAAAATCCTTTCTTAAACTTCTCAGAAAGAACCTTTCTCAGAAAGATAAAGTTCTCAGAACATTAACTTTCTCAGAAGGCTTACTCCGCTGCTAACTCTAACATCTACTTTCTGAGTAAAACAGCTTTCTAAGGAAAGTTTTGAAGAAGCAATTTTTAAATAAGCACGATTCAACCCCCCTTCTCGTGCACAAATACACCTTCACACTCCTCCTTTCGACCTTAAGCGTAAGGCTTTGGTGTTGAATGACGGGCCTGACTCCAACATCGCCGTTCAGTGCGAGGTGCGGAAGAAGAAGAAGAACGACTCCACTGCCCTTTCTCCGTTCCACCGAAACTTCAACTTCCTGGAGATGATCGACCGAGAGCTTTACAGCCCGGCGACTGTGGCCGAGCTCTCGAAGTCGGACGATCTCCGAGGTTTCCTCCAGGGGGGGGAAAGGACTTTGCTCAAGACCGTGGCCGTGCTTCACCATGTGGAGCCTTTGGTCCTGCTGGGCCAAGGCGCCCGAGAGGAAATGGAGGCTCTTCGTGAGGCTCAAGAGGCGTCGGCCAAGGAGAATGAGGTCCTTCGAGCTCGGGCCAAGGAGATGGAGGAGGAGCTCGCATCTACCAAGGAGGAGCTGAAGGCAGCGAGGGAGGGCTCGGTGTCTTTCCAAAAGGAGTTGGCTGCGGAGAAAAAGAAATCGGAGGGGCTGCTGGGCGAGCTCGACGACCTTCGCCTTTCCTCCACCCAAACAATCTCCAAGTTGGAGAGTGAGGTGGTGGAGATGCAGGATACCTTGGCTGACTCGGCTCAAGCCGTAGCAGCTTTTATCAAGGATCAGGTCGGAGTTATTGCTCCCGAGCTTGACCTCAGCCAAGTGGTGATGTTTACGGAGATCGTTGATGGGAAGCTGGTGGTGAATGACCCTAACTTTCACGAAGATGCTCAGCGCGCTTCCGCCACCGATATCAGCTCCTTTCTGCTCGACGCTCCGACATCCGAGGTCCCTGATGATGAAAATGCCTGATTACTTTTGTAATAGACTTATAGCTAGTAGAGAATACTTCTCATACTTCTGTATGTTTTATATTTCTACTTTCCCGGGTTCCCTTTTTGGGTTCGTGTCAGTTTTATATACATTGTACATTTTCCGGGTTCCCTTCTAGGGTTCGTGCCGGCTTGTTTTGCTCGGGCTTCGAGTTTGTTTAATATAAGTTTTGCACGTTTACCTTTACCTTGTGTTTTTTCACGAAGCTAGGCTTTGATTTAACCATTTTGGGACTTTTAACATGATAACCGGCTCGGGTTTTAGCCAACTCGGGGTTTTAACCAACTTGGGTTTCAATTCAATAACCAGCTCGGGTTTTAACCAACTCGGGGTTTTAACCAACTTGAGTTTTAATTTAATAACCAGCTCAGGTTTTAACCAACTTGGGTTTCAATTCAATAACCAGCTCGGATTTTAACCAACTCGGGGTTTTAACCAACTTGGGTTTTAATTTAATAACCAGCTCGGGTTTTAACCAACTAGGGGTTTTAACCAACTTGGGTTTCAATAAATTTAAGAGCTTTTGTACTTTCTAGGTTCGTCCGAGCTCATTGCGTCGGAGTTATATCCTTCTTAGTACTTAGCCATTTTTCAGTTATTTATAATCTCGTACATTGGGACTTTTGCAAGCGCCTCATATGTCGGGTACGCTCTGTGTGTCAAGCGTTCTTACATTACTCAAAACATCTTCCCTTGTGCGCCCGAGGTGTGTCTCCACCTCTTTCGTCGGGTACTTATTGGAACTTTGATTTTAACCTTCGCTCGGTTTTGACCGGCGTTTGGTTTCTTTAATGTTGACCGAAGCTCGGTGTAGCGACCTCCCCGTCCGGGAGGGGGAAATACAGGGATGAAGAAATAGTATCTTCATAGAGATTTAGAGTCGCCACCAATCAATTTTTTTCATTAAACAATGAAATGGTCGATTGGACACCCAAGAGAAATGGTCTGCGCAAACAGAGATTAGGCTCGGGGGTTGATTACGAGTAGGGAAGGTGTTAGCACCCTACAACGTCCGTTCTATGAACGGTTACCCGTTAATCTGTGCGTGTCTTAAAATTTGGTTTTATTGATCTCTTTTCTTTTTTGTCTTTAAGATATATGTGCCCTGTTTATTATTAGTGGTTATGATTTAATAAATTTCGACCAAAGACCTTGAAAGTTTCAGGACAAGTTTATCTGATTGGTATCCCAATCCTTGCCTGAACTATAGATCATAAGCCCTCTTATTAAAAGATAAATGAGTGAATCTCAGATCTCAGAAACTTCAGGAAAATTTTATCTGATCGGTATCCCGATCCCCTCCTGAGTTGTGGATCATAATTAGAATCACTTTATTTACTTGCACGAATCGTTTAAAAAAAAACTAGCATACGACCTTGAAAGTTCCAGGACAAATTTATTTGATCGGTATCACAATCCTTGCCTGAACTTATAGATCGTTGTTTTAATTACCTCTTATGCAGAGATCGTAAAAGATTTAAGGGTATGACCTTGAAAGTATCAGGACAAGTTTATTTGATCGGTATCCCAATCCTTGCCTAAACTAATAGACTGTTGATTTAATCATTTTATTTCATTATTATATTTATCAAAGACAATTTATTAACAACGTTAGTGATAATTTCCTCTGCTCATTATTTAATCTTCAAAGAATATTATCATGAAACATTTATTTATTATACATTTTTGTTAGGAATGATTTCCTCTACTAATTTTAGATTTTTCAAGGAAAATCCTAAATAACGATATAGCCTCAAGAATATTAGGTAGATTTTTATGTGACTGGTATCCCGGTCATCTCCTAATTTTTCTATCGTCGGCCAAATAATTAGATATATATATATTTTTAATGGTTGACTTGACAGGAATTACCCGCTCCTACGTATCCTCCGGTACAATGAGGAATTCAAAGTCACGTAGTTCTTACAATTCGCATTTGTTATTTTCATATTTTTATTTTATTTTATTTTAGCATTTCATTTTGTTTTGTTTGTTTACCCATTTTTTTTATCATCAAAATATATTTTAAAATAAAGATTAAATGTGGCTTTGAGCCCATCAAGAGAAAGATAACAATAAAATCCAGATTAAATAAACTTAGGGCCCGAAATGCACGAAGCCCACACACACACATATGCTTCATACATTAGGTTTAGGGTTATTTGATTTGGGATTAAAGTGAGAGAGAGATGGAGCGGTTGCGCTGCTTAGAGAGAGAGAGAGAGATGCGATCGGAGGAGAGAAGCGCGGCCAGAGGTGGGAGAAACGGGTGCCGCCGTCGCCTCTGCTTTGGTCGTGGGAGAGCGCCTCACACCGTCTCGTGGTGGCGGCTCCCGGAGGTTGAGAGGGACGAGATCGAAAGCGAGAGAGAGGGCGGCTGTGCGAGGGCGAGATGGACGGGCGCCGCCTGGAGGACGCAGGGCAGCCGCGAAGTCAGCTTCCTCGACGGTGCGATGATGGCGTCCGGAGGCTGAGGGGTGGAGGTTGCGATGGCGGCGCCGCGACTGGAAGAGAGGGGAAGAGAAGGCGGTGAGGACCACGAACGGGAGCCGCCTCGGCGACTGTCGAGAGAGAGGGAAGGAAGCTACCACCTCCGTTCCATGGACGCCGTCGGGCTCGAAGCTGCTGCGGCTACTGGAGGTTCAAGGCCGATGGTTCGGCTGCTGGGTCACACGGCGGGTATGGCCGCCGCTGCGGCTTGGGTTGCCGGTCAGTGATGATGCTGAATGTCAAGGTAAGCAAATGGTTCTGTTTCTCTGTGTTCTCTCATTTTTGTATTATTTTTTTTGTTTAATTTTTGGTTATGGATGGATATTATGCTTATGGATCTATGATGAAGATGCTGAAATAATGTTGTGATGATGATGGTGAATTGAAGATGATGAATGTTCTGTTCTCTTTTTTTATCTTTGCTTTGTTTTAATTTTGATTTTTCTGTGATGTTTGTTGCAGGTAAAGGTAGTTATGATGGAGATGATGGATGAAGGTGGTGAAGTGTGATGAATGATTCAGAGGTAAAAAATAAAATCTCTTCCCTCTGTTTCTGTTTTTATTATTTTTATTTTTTAAGCTGTGAAGAAAATCTAGACTGAACTTTGTGATTCTGTTTGTGTTTTAATTGATTCTAGGACCGAAAGTATAAGATGTGTGTACGTTGCTTTTGAGGATAGGATTTTGTGTTAGAATGACTAAATGAAATTCTGGAATTTGGAATGTGGTTTGTGTTTGATTATGTGAATGGATTTTGCTATGTATGCATTGCGATTTGATATAGGCTGTGCTATTCATGTTTGTGAATTATTCAAACAGAACAGGTTCATGTAAACATACTAAAAATCAAAAGAACAAACATTTTCAGCATACATTTTTATTAGTTCATGAAATGATTATTCCTTACCTGATTTCTTTGTAAACTTCTGATGATTGTCCCTTCTTGCTACTGTAGTTTCTGCCCTCCTTTGAATGAACACTTTCAATGACTATGAATTAGAATCTGAATTCTCTAAGTGTTTCAAAGTTTTACCTATATCATTCTGCCTGTTCCCCAAAATGTCCAGAATATCAATTCGGACATTCTAACAAAAACTCTCTCTGATTCTCACAAGCTCCTCTTTTCTGTCACTTCCAAGCTCAATCCCTCTCCCTTTTATAGGCCCTGAATTGGTTTCTTTTTTTATTAAAATGAAAAATGAATCCCAATCATACACTCTAGGTGGGATTTATCTTTGAATTATTTTCTGACTTGCTTTAATTTATCCTCTGCAGCTATTATCATCAAAGGTTGGAATGTTGGAGACATGGAGCCATGGGAGATGGAAAATCATGATGGAAGGTGGAGCCAAGAAATGGAAGACCATTCCTCAACCTCATTTATTTATTTATTTATTTTTTAAAAACTGATGTATTTATTTTTATTATTCTGTATTTATTTTTTTGTTATTTAAAACTGTTTTTTTCTTATTTTTTTGTATTTTTCGGATTGTATTTATTTATTTTTGTCAATTTTTTAGTTATGAGAAATAGACAATGAAATGGGCCAGAATTGAAATTGGGCTGAAACAATAAATTTTCTCTTTTTTTTTGTCCAACAGACTAAAATCATAATTGAAAATCCCTTTTTTTTTGGTTCATGGGCTAGAGTTTTGGTCAATAGAAAAAGTTTGGGCCAGGACCCAAATAGACAAAAATCCTCTTTTTATTTTATTTTATTTATTTATTTATTAGGCCCAAAACCCAATTCATTTTTTTAGTATTTTTTTTAATAACAAAAAAAGAAACAATTAACTAAACAATGAGGAAGTTTAATGCACGGACAAATTTGGGTATCAACAGTTGCCCCCCTTTGATCATATTTTGAACGAAGTGAAAAATGTTGAGCAAAGGTAGTTGATTCAAATTTGTTCGTGTTTATGTCTTCCAGGAGTGTGAGGTTTGATATGTACTTACCAGTGTTGAACAAATAGAAGGCAAGTCCGCAGAATGCTCCCATAGCAAAGAATGTTGGGTTCTGGCTGGTTTGGATGTCTCTCAGAAGTGAAGTGCGAGTTTCGATTGGTTTGGACGCCTCGCATGACAAGATTGGGTTCCGATTTGATCGAATACCCATGAAGTAAAACGCAAGTTCCGGACGGTACGGACGCCTCACGTAACAAATAAAAGGAGATGAGATTCCGATTTGATCGGATTACCCATAAAAGTAAACTGCGAGTTCCGGTCGGTACAGACGCCTCGCATAACAAAGAATAGATGAGGTTCCGAGTTGATCAGATTACCCATAAAAGAATAAATTGCGAGTTCCGGTCGGTACGGACGCCTCGAGTGACAATGGGGTTCCGAATTGATCGGATTACCCAAAAAAGTAAATTGCGAGTTCCGGTCGGTACGGATGCCTCGAGTGATAATGGGGTTCCGAATTGATCGGATTACCCAAAAAAGTAAATTGCGAGTTCCGGTCAGTACGGACGCCTCGCGTGACAATGGGGTTCCGAATTGATCAGATTACCCAAAAAGTAAATTGCGAGTTCCGGTCGGTACGGACGCCTCGCGTGACAATGGGGTTCCGAATTGATCGGATTACCCGAAAGTAAATGGGAGTTCCGGTCGGGTCGGACGCCTCGCGTGATAATGGGGTTCCGAATTGATTGGATTACCCGAAAAGTAATTGCGAGTTCCGGTCGGGTACGGACGCCTCGCGTGACAATGGGGCTCCGAATTGATCGGATTACCCGAAAAGTAAATTGCGAGTTCTAGTCGGTACGGACGTCTCGCGTGACAATGGGGTTTCGAATTGATCGGATTACCCGAAAAGTAAATTGCGAGTTCCGGTCGGGTACGGACGCCTCGCGTGACAATGGGTTCCGAATTGATCGGATTACCCGAAAAGTAATTGCGAGTTCCGTCGGTACGGACGTCTCGCAATGGACAATGGGGTTCCGAATGATCGGATACCCGAAAGTAAATTGCGAGTTCCGGTCGGGTACGGACGCCTCGCGTGACAATGGGTTCCGAATTGATCGGATTACCCGAAAAGTTAATTGCGAGTTCCGGTCGGTACGGACGCCTCGCGTGACAATGGGGTTCCGAATTGATCAGATTACCCGAAAAGAATAAATTGCGAGTTCCGGTCGGTACGGACGCCTCGCATGACAAGGATATACAAATGTTGGGGAGTACAATGACTCAAAGAGTTTGAAACAAGATGAGAGTGATGGTCATAATGAACAAAAATTTGTTTTTGTATTGAATAAAATGCTTGGATGCTATGCAACGATGACGAGTGCAATGACTCAGATTTGAAAATGAGTGAGGGTGATCCTTGAAGATTTTTTTTTTTTGTGTATGCAATGATATGCTCAAATGCTATGAAATGATAATGATTACAATGAGTCAAATGTTAGACAAAAGATGATGTTTATCCTTTCAATGAATGACCTTTTGTATATGTATGAACACACAAAATGATGCATACTTAAATGTTGGAAAGATGATGAGTGCAATGACTTGAGAATTTTGAAGAATGTGAAGTTAATCCTCATAAGGAAAGTTTTCCTTAAGTGGATGTTATGATATCATGAAAAGAAGATGATTGCAATGATGAGGTTGATCCTCGTGATGATTATTTGTTTTGTACATGAGAGTGCATGAAATGATGCATATGCCTGAATGCTATGAAGAGACCGTGCCATGTTTGCATGCTATGAATAGATGATGGGTACCCAGACTCATAAGTTTGGAAGAAGTGGAGTTAACCCTCATGATGAATGACATTCTTGAATGTTATGAAAAGACAATGAGTACCTTGACTTGAAGGTCTAAATAAAAGTGAAACTAATCCTCTTATGATTGATTTTTTTTTTTTTTACAAAATGATGTATGCTCAAATACTATAATGAGATGAAGAGTGTAATGACTGGAGAGTTTGAGGAAGGTGAGGATGACTCCCATAATTGTTTTTTTTTTAACTCGCATGCTATGGAATTGTGATGATTTTAGTGACTCAAACAGATAAGGCTAATCATCTTAATGAATGATTAATGAATGCACCAAATGATCTATGCATAGTGAGCACAATGTATGCTATGGAAATGTGTGGAGTACAATGACGCTAATCCTCATAATGAATGTTGTGAATGATACACTAGAATGCTATGGGCACAATGACCTAGGGGATTAGAGGATGTGATGTTGAATCTCAAAGAATGATTTTTTATTTGATATGTCTGATGCATAGAATGAATGATATATGATTAAATGCTATGAAAGTATTGACTCAAAAATGGAAGAATTATATTTGACAAAGGTGAGGTTAACTCTCTCCATGAATGATTTTTTTTTTTAACCATGAGTTATGATGCAAATGCGTGATCTTTATTTTTCTTTTGAATTTGTCAATTTGTCACCTTCAAGGAATTGATCGCACTCAAAAAGGATGAAACAAACATCTTTCGCAAGAATGATTACTTTTGTGCTTTTGGTCTTCTACTTTTTCATCATCCTCTTCTTCTTCTCTTTTTTTCTTTAGCTTTGTGTTTTTTGTTTGTCCATTCTCTGCTTTGCAAGATTCTTGTGATGACCCCTCTCGATCACCGTGTATGTTAGACAAAAGATTTTTGAGTACTTGTTTGTCAAACCTAGGATCACTTGGATTCATGTGAGGAGATTTTGTGTGAAATTTTCCTTGATTTAGTGTAACATGCCTGATGGAGTGTTAGTTCTCAACAGTATAATGCTCCAATCTTTGCCTAGATAGCCTTTGCAGGTTTTCTATCTAGCGAGTCTTTCCATTTTTTCATTTTTCTTTATTTTTATTCTTTTTTTTTATTTTGTGATTCTCAATAATCACAATGTATGCTTGTTAGGAAAATGACCGAAGTGAATGTAGAAGAAATTATTTATTGATTACAACACAGTGAATGCACAACAAGTTTAGGAGACAAAATATGGAAAATGTTAGGTAGATGACCGAATGAGAGATATGAAACAAAGTTATGAGAATGAATTGTGAATGATGAATGAGCTAAAATTAAAGTGACTTAGGATGATAGACGAATACCTAGAAATGACTTGCAGATGGTAAAAAAGTGAGATTATGAGATCTGCTTATGAGTTCCTTGAAAGTACCACTGCTAAATATCTCGCCCAATCTTGAACAATTTCAAAAAAAAGATCTATACATGAAGAAAGAGCACAATCATATAATATAAGATCAATAAAAAACAAATAAGAGAAACACAGAGATTAACCTTGGCTTAACCCTCAAATGTCCCCAGTGGAGTCGCCAAGCTGTAGCGACCTCCCCGTCCGGGAGGGGGAAATACAGGGATGAAGAAATAGTATCTTCATAGAGATTTAGAGTCGCCACCAATCAATTTTTTTCATTAAACAATGAAATGGTCGATTGGACACCCAAGAGAAATGGTCTGCGCAAACAGAGATTAGGCTCGGGGGTTGATTACGAGTAGGGAAGGTGTTAGCACCCTACAACGTCCGTTCTATGAACGGTTACCCGTTAATCTGTGCGTGTCTTAAAATTTGGTTTTATTGATCTCTTTTCTTTTTTGTCTTTAAGATATATGTGCCCTGTTTATTATTAGTGGTTATGATTTAATAAATTTCGACCAAAGACCTTGAAAGTTTCAGGACAAGTTTATCTGATTGGTATCCCAATCCTTGCCTGAACTATAGATCATAAGCCCTCTTATTAAAAGATAAATAAGTGAATCTCAGATCTCAGAAACTTCAGGAAAACTTTATCTGATCGGTATCCCGATCCCCTCATGAGTTGTGGATCATAATTAGAATCACTTTATTTACTTGCACGGATCGTTTAAAAAAAAACTGGCATACGACCTTGAAAGTTCCAGGACAAATTTATTTGATCGGTATCACAATCCTTGCCTGAACTTATAGATCGTTGTTTTAATTACCTCTTATGCAGAGATCGTAAAAGATTTAAGGGTATGACCTTGAAAGTATCAGGACAAGTTTATTGATCGGTATCCCATCCTTGCCTAAACTAATAGACTGTTGATTTAATCATTTTATTTCATTATTATATTTATCAAGACATTTATTAACACGTTAGTGATAATTCCTCTGCTCATTATTTAATCTTCAAAGAATATTATCATGAAACATTTATTTATTATACATTTTTGTTAGGAATGATTTCCTCTACTAATTTTAGATTTTCAAGGAAAATCCTAAATACGATATAGCCTCAAGATATTAGGTAGATTTTTATGTGACAGGTATCCCGGTCATCTCCTAATTTTCCATCGTCGGCCAAATAATTAGATATATATTTTTTTTAATGGTTGACTTGACAGAATTACCCACTCCTACGTATCCTCCGGTACAATGAGGATTCAAAGTCACGTAGTTCTACAATTCGCATTGTTATTTTCATATTTTATTTTATTTTATTTTAGCATTTCATTTTTGTTTTTGTTTGTTACCCATTTTTTTATCATCAAAATATATTTTAAATAAGATTAAATGTGGCTTTGAGCCCATCAAGAAAGATAACAATAAATCCAGATTAATAACTTAGGGCCCGAAATGCACGAAGCCCACACACACATATGCTTCATACATTAGTTTAGGGTTATTTGATTTGGGATTAAAGTGAGAGAGAGATGGAGCGGTTGCGCTGCTTAGAGAGAGAGAGAGATGCGATCGGAGGAGAGAAGCGCGGCCAGAGGTGGGAGAACGGGTGCCGCCGTCGCCTCTGCTTTGGTCGTGGAGAGGCCTCACACCGTCTCGTGGTGGCGGTCCCGGAGGTTGAGAGGGACGAGATCGAAAGCGAGAGAGGCGGCTGTGCGAGGGCGGATGGACGGGCGCGCCTGGGGAGCGGGCAGCCGCGAAGTCAGCTTCTCGACGGTGCGTGATGGCGTCCGGAGGCTGAGGGGTGGAGGTTGCGATGGCGGCGCCGCGACTGGAAGAGAGGGGAGAGAAGGCGGTGAGGACCACGAACGGGAGCCGCCTCGGCGACTGTCGAGAGAGAGGGAAGGAAGCTACCACCTCCGTTCATGGACGCCGTCGGGCTCGAAGCTGCTGCGGCTACTGGAGGTTCAAGGCCGATGGTTCGGCTGCTGGGTCACACGGCGGGTATGGCCGCCGCTGCGGCTTGGGTTGCCGGTCAGTGATGATGCTGATGTCAAGGTAAGCAAATGGTTCTGTTCTCTGTGTTCTCTCATTTTGTATTATTTTTTTTGTTTAATTTTTGGTTATGGAGGATATTTGCTTATGGATCTATGTGAAGATGCTGAAATAATGTTGTGATGATGATGGTGATTGAGATGATGAATGTTCTGTTCTCTTTTTTATCTTTGCTTTGTTTTAATTTTGATTTTCTGTGATGTTTGTTGCAGTAAGGTAGTTATGATGGAGATGATGGATGAAGGTGGTGAAGTGTGATGAATGATTCAGAGGTAAAATAAAATCTCTTCCTCTGTTTCTGTTTTTATTATTTTTATTTTTTAAGCTGTGAAGAAAATCTAGACTGAACTTGTGATTCTGTTTGTGTTTTAATTGATTCTAGGACGAAAGTATAAGATGTGTGTACGTTGCTTTGAGGATAGGATTGTGTTAGAATGACTAAATGAAATTCTGGAATTTGGAATGTGGTTTGTGTTGATTATGTGAATGGATTTTGCTATGTATGCATTGCGATTTGATATAGGCTGTGCTATTCATGTTTGTGATTATTCAAACAGAACAGTTCATGTAACTACTAAAATCAAAAGAACAAACATTTTCAGCATACATTTTTATTAGTTCATGAATGATTATTCCTTACCTGATTTCTTTGTAAACTTCTGATGATTGTCCCTTCTTGCTACTGTAGTTTCTGCCCTCCTTTGAATGAACATTTCAATGACTATGAATTAGAATCTGATTCTCTAAGTTTCAAGTTTTACCTATATCATTCTGCTGTTCCCCAAATGTCCAGAATATCAATTCGGACATTCTAACAAAACTCTCTCTGATTCTCACAAGCTCTCTTTTCTGTCATTCCAGCTCAATCCTCTCCCTTTTATAGGCCCTGAATTGGTTTCTTTTTTTTTTAAAATGAAAAATGAATCCCAATCATACACTCTTGGTGGGATTTATCTTTGAATTATTTTCTGACTTGCTTTAATTTATCCTCTGCAGCTATTATCATCAAAGGTTGGAATGTTGGAGACATGGAGCCATGGGAGATGGAAAATCATGATGGAAGGTGGAGCCAAGAAATGGAAGACCACTCCTCAACCTCATTTATTTATTTTTTTATTTTTTAAAAACTGATGTATTTATTTTTATTATTCTGTATTTATTTTTTTGTTATTTAAAACTGTTTTTTTCTTATTTTTTTTGTATTTTTGGATTGTATTGATTCATATGAGAAATAGACAATGAAATGGGCCAGAATTGAAATTGGGCTGAAACAATAAATTTTCTCTTTTTTTTTTGTCCAACAGACTAATATCATAATTGAAAACACCTTTTTTTTTTGGTTCATGGGCTAGAGTTTTGGTCAATAGAAAAAGTTTGTGCCAGGACCCAAATAGACAGAAATTCTCTCTTTTTTTTTAATTTTATTTATTTATTTATTAGGCCCAAAACCCAATTCATTTTTTTTTTGTAGTTTTTTTAATAACAAAAAAGAAACAATTAACTAAACAATGAGGAAGTTTAATGCACGGACAAATTTGGGTATCAACACTCGGTTCCTTTTATTAACTTTGTTTTTCATACGTTTCGTTTCTAAGTGTTCACGCATCTCTATCTCGCGGCTTCTCTCAGCTATTTTAAGCTTTCTTTTGCTGGAGTTATTTTTCAACCTTGGGATATTTGTGAAATCGAGTTGCTTTATAACGTCACTTTTGTACTTAGTGCATTCGTCGAGTGCATGGCACGTCGGGCTTGCTTCCTTTGTACTTAGCGCGTTTTCAATTTCAAATAATCCGAACAAGGCTATGGCGCAACCTCGTACGTCGGTTCCTCGTATACCGGGTTTTACCTTAATAGTTGGGATAGACAGAAGAATTAAAAGAAATATTTATTATTAATCTTCTCAAACTAGCCTCGTTAAAACCTCCTGGGTAAAATGCCCGAGGTAGGGAAAAGAGTACGAGCTGAGGTACATTTATTACAAGTAGAGTTTCCTAAAGTTCGTGGCATTCCACGACCTCGGAATTTCCTCCTAGGGTCTCTAGCTTGTCTTCTTCTTTTTCTTCAACTTTCTCGCCTTTGATCTTGTCTTTGATCTTGAGGCTGTTGATGTAGCATTTCCGAGCTGTGACCTGGCAGCCCCTTACTGTGACCACACTTCCGTCCTCGGTAGGGAACTTCATGACCAAGTGGGGGATTGATACTACCGCCCCGAGTTTGCACAAGGCGGGTCTCCCAATGATCATGTTAAAAGCTGAGTCAATCCTTGCCACTATGAAGTCGATTTCAACGGTTCTCATGAGTGGCTTGGTGCCCATTGTGAGGTAAAGGGTGATGTAACCATCAGGCTTGACCACCTCGTACCCCGAGAACCCCACAAGTTTCTCGGTATGAGCCTTTAGGTCAGAATCCTTTAGGCCCATTTCGTCAAATGCATTTCTGGTCAGCAGTTCGACCGAGCTTCCCGTGTCGATCAGGACCCTTCTTATCTCCATGTTCCGGGCTATAACGGACACTACCAAAGGGTCAGCGTAGTCAGCAATCACCCCGGGATTGTCGAGATCCGAGAAGGTCATTGGAACAGAGGCTTTTTTCAGTGCCTTTGAAGCCAATTCCTTTTTGTCGACGCTCATTATTTCCTTGAGCGCCCTTTTCCTTGCCGCACCAGTGGGACCTTGGTGCGGAACAACCCGGAGTGTCGTTACTTCTCCAAGTTCCGATCAATTTAGTAAATAATTTGTTCAACGGGAAAACAAAGGTTTGATTTAGCTTACACACGAGATAGCGGTAAACTAATAACCCAAAGTCGTCTCTTGAGGAAACTACTAGTAATTCTTGTTAATTTTGAAGGGGATT
The DNA here is from genome assembly GCA_013621005.1 of Aeschynomene evenia. Classification (NCBI taxonomy): domain Eukaryota; kingdom Viridiplantae; phylum Streptophyta; class Magnoliopsida; order Fabales; family Fabaceae; genus Aeschynomene; species Aeschynomene evenia. The sequence goes on along the minus strand of CM024267.1, from coordinate 13,302,342 downwards.
TTTGTGTAAGCATACAAATTAAAGGTGCTGGAAATTTCAATTACAAAGGTGTTCTAGTGTTTATAAAGAAGACTTGCATGAATTCATCCATCATTGACTCATAAAAACCATGAACATGCATGAAACAAGAGTGTTTAGTTCACTTTTATCATTTGCTTTTGATTAAAGTGATCATACAACATATTACTCACTTTTAACCACTGAACTAACCATTTTACACATTAAACATGTATAATCTGATCTTATTAGTGAATTCAACTTAATCTTTACCAAGAATTAATCTCATACAAAGAGTTGTTTAGTCAAGTTGTTAATTCATAAACCAATTCATTAACTCCTCAATTAACAAATCAAAACATGCACAAATCATAAACTTGAATCATACACATTCTGATCATCCACATATATCAGAAATCATCCTCAACATAAATGGATTAAAACCAAAGTACAAGAATCAAGTTCATACATGAAGAACACATGAATTTTATTTATCTCAAGACTCCATCATGCAAGAATTCAATTACAAACACCAGAACTGAAAAGTTTACTCTTCCATAACTTAAATTACAACAACAATACCAGAAGAATTCGTGCAAGAAAGATCAGAATGGAGGTTGAGTGTGGAAGAAGGTTGGAAGTGTTCTTGGAATTCTAGAGAGAGGTGAGAGCTTCTCTCACTACACTATTGATATCAGAATGATTGGGGAGGCTAGAATGATTGCAGACAAGCTCCTGGAGCTCCCTTGTATCAAGGGATCACGTGTTGGAAGGATCAGAAGAGCCAAACTTGAAAATGACAACTCCACTAATTGCTGCTGTTTTCTGCGATACTGGTCGCTAGCGGCCAGATACCCTCGCTAGCGACCACACACGCGCTAGCGCGTTAAAGGCAGGCGCTAGCGAGATCTTGATGGGCTCAGGGGAGATTGGGCCGAGAAGCGACGCGGGTTGGGCCTTTGATCCTTATCGGTCGCTAGCGGCTTGAAGTTGGGCGCTAGCGGGTAACATTTGGGCGCTAGCGGCCAGTGCGTTCCTGGACAGAATTTTTCCTAAGTGTTCTTTGCTTCCATGCTTATTCTTCTACCAAATTGGTCCCTGAAATAAAAAACACAACAACTTTTATTTAATATTTTACAAAACCAAAATTAACACTTATTTCAAGCATTATATACAATTTATTTACAATGTGTTCAAAGTGGAAATATGATTAAAACTATCTAATGCATGGATATTGAAGCAAGAACATGAACAAATATATTAAGTATAGAGGTAAAAAGTGTACAGAATTTCACACTTATCAGACCTCCTCCTGCAAACCCTCCGGAGATAGTGTGGATTGTCTTTACTACCTCGGAGTTGTTTTCGGGGTCCTCCTCCTGGTTGGCCTTCCGGTTTCTCGGATTCCGTTTTTCATCTTCGGGGCTAGCATCCCTTCTTCTCTTGGGTCCTTTCTGCTCGGACACGTACTCGGCTAGCTTGCCAGCTCGGATTAGCTCCTCAATGGCATCTCGGAGATCGTGACAGTCCTCCGTTCTGTGGCCATACTACTTGTGGTATTCACAGTACATACTTCGGTTGGTATTCGCCCTTTGCCTCATTGCTTTGGGCTTGGGCAACCGCTCAGTATGTTGTATTTCCTGGTACACCTCACTTATCGATCGAGATAAGGGGGTGTAGTCGGAAAACTTCCCTCTTCGAGGGGCTCTCTCCGACCTTGGGCCTTCCTCTTGAGTCCTCTGAGATCGGGATTTTTCTGGCCTTCTCTCTTCGGCCATGTCTTCAGCGGACTCCTTTGCCATTTTTGCCATCATCGCCTCCTCGGCCCTTATGAACTCGGCAGCTCGGTCCTGGATTTCCTCCATGGTCGTAGGCTCCGACCTGGAGAGGGACTCGGCAAATGGCGACCAGCGGAGCCTGTTTATGAGCAGGGTGATCGCATTCGACACATGCAGATCTTTCACTAGGAGTGCTTCGGCATTAAATCTTTCGAAATATGCCCTGAGCGGCTCCCCCTGCTTCTGCTTGATGTTCATCAAGCTTACAGCTGACCTCGGCTTCGTCTTCCTGGTGGTGAAATGAGCCAGGAACTGGGTGGCGAGGTCGGAAAAACAGCGGATCGACCTCGGCGGAAGACGGTTATACCACTTCAAGGCCGTCTTCAGCAAGGTGATCAGAAATGCCCAGCACCGTTCCTCGTCTACCGCTCCATCGTAGTCCATCCGGGACTTGAAGGCCTCCAGATGTTCCTCTGGGTCGGAGGTCTCGTCGTACTTGAGTCCCGGCGGGGTCCGACCTGGGGGCATCTGGTACTTTAGGATGTGGGGAGCTAAGGGACCTTCTGCATGGAACTGGAACCCTCCCCCTCCTCCGCCGACCGTACTTCGGTGCTGGACGTGGGTTTGGGAGTGTTCCAGCTCGTCATAATTCTGGGACTGTTGATCCTTTTCCCTTTCTCGAGATCTCCTACGGCTGTCCCTTTCATCGCGTTCCCGAGATCGACGTCTATCGTCGGATCCCGGTCGCTTTTGCCTTCTTTCCCGTGAATGCTCTTTCCCACGGGACTTGACGTGGTAGTGCTTCTGTTCTTGCTCAAGCCTTCGAAGGCGTTGAGCCAGGTCCTTGACCTTTTCGCTCTCTGCGCGAAGCTTTTCCTCGACTTTGTGGTTGCGGCGTTCCTCCCTCCGGAGTTGGTCCTCCAGAGGGGCTCGCCTCACCATTTCTTGCTCCAGAGCGCGCAGGCGTTCCTGCTGATCCCGGATCAACCGAACGGCCTGCTGCAGGTCGGGTGCTACGATGGGCCCGACTTCGTTAGCTCCTACAACCGACTTCAGTTGTGGGCCCGCCGCGGCTCCGTTAGTGGCGGGTTCATCCGGCCTGGGTGAAGGTTGGCGTTGGGATTGTTCGTTGGTCTCGTGGACCGTCTCGCAATGCCCTTCTGAGGTTCTCGCCATGAAGTATCTTGGGTCTCCGGGATGGACAATGCGAGATGTGGTTTTCGTTCTAGCCAGGGCTACTTTCACGACCTCGGTCCTTTAGAAGGTAAACCGACCTTGAATGAAGCTGTGGTGGGTCCCTGGCAACGGCGCCAATGTTCCGTACCTTTGCTCCGGTAAGAACTGTCGCCGGACTTCTGACTCCTCGCACAGCTCCTCTCCAAGGCGCGGGGGTTGGTTTCCCTGAAAGGACTCCGAAGCTTAAGTCAGTAAGTGCTCAAGGCTTGGGAACTCAACTGAGAGCGTACCTGGTTCATGAGAGTGGCACCCTATTTATAGAGCGGGATGTGAGCTCCTTCCGCGTTTCCGCTTCCGAGCGACTCGGGATAACCTCTGTCCCGCTTTCCGCGGCGTACTAGGTTGATCCGCATAGTGCCGTTGCAGCGCAGATTTCTCGGCGTCATCATCCGCTGGGTGGATAAGCGTCCGCCTTTTCGGGGATCGTGCCTATCTCTCCTCGGTCGGGTCGTGGTACCCGGACCCGGTCTAGCCGTAGGTCCTTTAGGTCGGGTCGGGTCGGTAAATCCGTACCCGGATCCGTTCGAGACCATTAGCTTTGGGTTACCCATCCCTTATTGGGCCTTGATCTGGACTGGGCCCTTCTTGAGGTTTACCCGAGGTCCGACCTTGGGCTCCAGGTAGGTCCCTTACTTGCTTGATTTGGCCGTCCTTGTTTGGTCGTAGTTGGGGTTCCGAACTGGGGTAGCGAATTGGGCCGCAATCCGGGGTGTGAACAATTATCATCATTATTTATTATTTGAGTTGATAATAGTATGGTCTAATCTCGATCTCCAATTTTTTCATAATAAAAATTTTCACCTAAAATATTATAATTTATTTATTTAATTATAAATTATTTAATATAGCAACTTTTATCTATTTCATCTTACTCAATAGTTCAATTGAATTTTAAATATAGGAAGATGTTGCATTTTTTTTTATCGATTTATTGATTAATTAACTTTCAAATGGGAAATGCAAAATATAAATAATGAACATATCATTTTATTGAATTTTTTTATTGTTGAAAAAGAATAATTATCAATACTTAGTAATTATTAATATAATTAGAGATTTTTAATATTTTTGTTACTTATGAATAATTATGAATGTGAATCAGTAAATTTTCAATATCTTTGTTGATTGTTGGATGGGAATAATTATAAATAATTAATAATTATTAGTGATTGATAATTAGTGCTTTTTAATATTTTCTATGATTTCAGAAATTTTAGTGATTGATAATTCGTAAATTATGAAAATTTTTATTAGTTTATTATTGAAAGAGAATAAATATGAATATTATGAATACGAATTCTAGATTGAAAAAAAATAATTACATGATTGAATAAGAATTTGCTAATTTTTAGTGATTGATAAAAGGGTGTGACAATAATCACTTCCTATGTTTCATATATGTTGATTCAATATATATGATTTGTTTAAAAAAGTAATTCAAAAACTACATATTTATTTTACGTGATAAGTAGTTCTTAGACACTTCATCAAGATTCTTTTTCAATTTTATGTGCATTACTAATATAAGAATAATTTCATTTATGTATTTTTTTGTATTTGTAAAATTAATTTTATAAATAATATATTTTCATTTAATTTATTTTTATAAAAATATTTCTGTTTCGTTAATTATTTAATATTTTAAACACAAAATTTGGTATCATCCCGTGGATCGAACGGGTTAAAAGACTAGTATATATATATATATATAATATATATATATATATATATATATATATATATATATATATGAGTTTTTCTAAAAAATGAAAACGTGTCAATTCATCATTTTTTTTTATATTTTTTACCCAAATTTTCAATCAGTTCTATTAAATATGTAATATTCTTTTCTTTTATATTTTAAATAATACTATTTTAATAGTTAATATTAACATTTTTTTTCAAATATAATCTTAATTCTATTTTATTATTATTAAATATGCAACTTCCTTTCCCTTTCTTGGTCTATTTTTCCATGCCTTTGTCATCTTTCTTACCAGCATGGAAATGTCTTCATCCTCAGAGTCTTGGTCGGACACTTCTTCTGAGTCTGAGACCACAGAGGCTTTGAGTGCCTTAGAAGACTTCTTGGATGAGCTTTTCAGAGCGAGACCCTTCTGAGGTTTGGAGGTGGAAGCTTCCAATAGTCCTTCTAGCTCGATTTCATGGGTTCTGAGAGACCCAAATAGGACATCCAGACCAAGTTGGTTCAGGTCTTTGGCTTCTTGAATGGTTGTTACCTTAGGTACGCCACTTAGAAGAAAGACTTCTGAGAATCTTCCGCATCATCTCAGCATTTGAGTAGGTTCACCCCAGAACCTTCAGCTGGTTGATGATGTGAAGGAACCTTATAGACATGCTATCTATGGTTTCATCTGGCAGCATGCTGAATGATTCATATTTGTGTACTAGCATGGAAACCTTCATTTCTTTTACTTGATCGTTTCCTTCATGAAGCATGTTCAGCCTTTCCCAAATCTGCTTTGCCGTATCACAGGATACGATCTTGTCATATTCCGCCTTTGGAAACGCAGGAGTATGTACTTTTCTTTGAAGTTCATCTGAATTCTGTCCTTAATCTCCTGAGTCCATATGTTCTCAGGAATCCTTCTGATGAACGTTCTTTAAGGTGGTGGATGTACTCCCGGAGGAGCTCTTGCTGGAGTTTGAGCGTTGGGATCCACAAGAGTCTTTGTTGGCTCATAATCTCCATTTTCAACAATGTTCCACAAGTCCAGACTTGTGTACTTGATGAAGAGCGTCATCCTATCGCGCCATTAGTCAAAATCATCCCCATGGAACATTGTGGGGGGGGGGGGGCTGCTGATAGATGCGCCATCAGCTACAAATACCCCTCGTGAACCCATCTTCTTTTGGATATTTTCCTTAACACTGTTAAGTGTTCAACCCCTAAGATTCAAGCTCTGATGCCAATTGAAGGTGTGTGTTTGCACGAGAAGGGGGGGTTGAATCGTGCTGTGGATTTTAAAAATCTTTTCCAAAGACAAGTTCTTAGAAAAACTGGACTTAGAAGCGAATCCTTCTAAGTAGTAGCGGAAGACTTTCTGAGAAGATAATGCTTCTGACAAACTTTGTCTTCTGGGAGAGTTAACCTTCTGAGTAGGCAAAGTGAATTTACAGTTTTAGTTTAAAACACTTTAACTTAAGATAGTTCAGGTTATGAGTTTGATTTAGAAGGTTAAGTTTTCAAAGAGTTGTTTCTTGAAGTTTTTCAGTGTAAGAGATGTTTAAGGGAAAAGAGAAAAATCACACAAGAGATTTCATACTGGTTCGGCTCAACCTTAGCCCTACTCCGGCCTTCAACCTTCAGTTGAGATTCCCTTAGAAATTTTTCTTAAAGTTCCTTCTCAGACAACATCCTTGTCTTAACACTAAGGACTTTTCCTGCCTCAACTCGAGGACTTTACTGCCTCAAACAATCAAAGACTTTAGATGCCTCACAACCGAGGACTTAGAGTTTTACAAAGAGGTGTTTTTAATTTTAAAAACACTATCAAGTTTCTTAAACGCAGCTAAGTTAAAACACTTGATATACTTCTAGATTTAACTTACACAAGTGTAAGAATAAAACAGTAAAGAACTAGAAGATTTTTTACAAGTTTTTCTTTTTAGAAGGTGAAATCCTTTTGAGAGAATTTTTTTAAGGTTTCAAATGATTTTTCAATTTGACAGCATTTCAGCACTTTGATTCAATGGGTTTCTCTCTATTTGATTCGAGCACTCTTTTACTATTTATAGAGAGTGAATCTGCTGATATTTGAAGACTTTTTGGTGCTGATGTGGCTCCCTGCACTGTCAGCGTAAATCCCGGAACTTTTTGTTGATGTAAATTCTCTTTTGGTTTTGATAATAACAAAACTAATGTAACAATAACTTCAGAAGCTTGAAATTAATATTGTAATTGTATAGAAGCTTCTTTATATGTTCATAAAGTATTGTTTGTAATAGTTAGGAAACTATGTAAATAGCTTTAATAAAAGTTGTAAAAACTATATTCTATTTTCCTAGTAAATGTATTAGGTAATTTGGATTTGTAATACATTTAGAACTATTAGAAACATCAAACAATGTTCAGAAATTGGGATGCATATTCAGAAGGCTGCATCAGAAAGTGAATTTTGAAGGAGTTCAGAATTCTGGTTCAGAAAGTGTAACCTGGGATGTTCAGAAAGGTTGTGCTCAGAAAGTGAACATTCATTTAAGTTCAGAATCGTGTTTATGATTCAAAATTGTTTCAACATTATTATTACTTTGTTTATTTTGAAAAAGAGCATCTGGTGATTGTTGAAGTGTTCTTTTTGGATAAGGTTAGTTATTCTAGTTGGAACTTACAACTGGAAACTTATTCTTTCCATCTCTTTAAATAGAGATGTTGTTGTGTAGTTTTACACATTATTGATACACACAGATATTATTGACAGAAGATATAATCATTCACTCAAGAGAGAAAAACTCTATCTGTGTGAAAAGAAAATTCAGAGAGAGAAAAGAAAGAAAGAAAAGAATTATGCTCTGAAAAGAAAAGAAGAGAAAAGAAAGATTCAAACTTTAGAAAAGAAGAAAAGAGCTGATAAGAAAAGAGTTTGAGAGTTTATTCAATTCTGATGTAAGATCAGAAGCTTGAAAAACAACACCAATATCAATCACGGTTTCAGGAATCTATAGCAAGGTACAAGAAAAAGTCCTTGAAGGATTCAAGGCAAGGAAAATCTTCAAGAGTGGACATCTTGGAGTGGAAAATCTTCAGAAAAGTGTAGTTTTCTGGAGTAAAAGTCTTTGGAAGGGGAGTTCTGAAGCAAAAGTCTGAACAAGGGAATATTGTATAGCACCTCTGCAAGTAGTATCTTGTAGCGAACCTGAGAAGGTTGCAAAATATATATGTGTACATTGTATGCTTGCTTAAAGGATTCTGAAATAGTGGAACTCGACCATTTGAGGTTGAAGAACTGGATGTAGGATTATGGCGAATCAGTATAAAACTGTGGTTTTGTTTTCTCACCTTCATCCTTTTATTGCTTATATGATTTGTTGATTGTTATCAATATTGAATTGAATCACAATCAGTGTTAAGAAAGGAAAGGTAAAAACATAGTGTGTTTTGAATTTTAAAGATTCATGTGAAAATTAATCTTTTGTAATAAAGATTGTTTGTATTTGATTCTATGAGTTTTGATTAACTTGTTTACATTGAAAAAGATTGAAAGAAAGCTATTTTGAATGTTTCTTGAAAGGTTTTAAGAAATCTGTGTTAAACATTCTGATTGATAGTTTCTGGAGATTGACATTCTGAAGAAATATTCTGAAACATTGTTTGTTCTATTTATGATGAAGTGATATCTTATATTTTGTATTTTACATCATCAAAATATATAAGTTTCATTTTTGAGTTCAGAAGCTTATAGCTTCATAATTGTATTACATCAGAAAGTGAGTTCAGAAGCATAACAGAAAGTTCTGAAGTAATTTCTGAAGGAAGTTCAGAAGGAAAGTTCTGAAGATATTTCTGAAAAGAACATTCTGAAATAACATTGTTTTAGTGTTTAGAAAGTTTGAAATAAAAATACATGTTTTGATGCTTTGTGATTCTTTAATTCGCTGCAAAATAATTGTATTTGAAATTATTATTTTTTTATACATGTTCTGATATCACAAATTGCTTATCATAATTGTTTGAAATTAATTTTTCAACAAGTACAAAATACTTAATTGATTTTACAATTTCAGAAAGTATCTTTTGCATCAAGATTTGAAAATTGGAAGAAATTTGACACAACCAATTCACCCCCCCCTTTTGGGTTGTGTTCTTGATACTTGGGAAATCATTGCCTGCACCACCACCAACACTTGGTATTCAGAGCCTTGATTCTCTCAAATTTGAGCCTTGGTTTTGTCATTCTTGATACCAACACTCAAGAGCATTGGTCTGCTCAAATTAAAGACTGATTCTCACAAACACTCAAGAGCCTTGGTCTGCAAAATTCAACACTTAGTATCCAGAATTTTGGTTTATCTCAAATTAAGTTCTGTAAAAGGAATTGAGAAGATCCAAAGGAAGAAATGACTTCTCAAGCAAACTTTCAAATTTCTGAAGGTCAATCAATCAATAGACCACCTCTATTCAATGGAACTGCCTATACATATTGGAGAGACAAGATGCAACTATTCATAGAATACAATAGCTTGGAACTTTGGGAAAGAATAATCAATGGAGATCAATTTCCTCAAAGCACAAGAACTCTTGAAGATGGTTCTGTAGAAATCCAGTCAATCCCAAGAAAAGAATGGACAAGAGAACACAAAGAAATGATCCAACTCAACTCTAAGGCTAAGTATCTTTTAATCTGCTCTTAATCTGAATATGACAAGATTATAAACTGTGAATCTGCTAAAGAAATTTGGGACAAACTTTCCTTATTGCATGATGGAACAGATGAGGTTAACGAAACTAAAATTGGCATGCTTAAATCTAAATATGAAAAGTTTAGTATGGAAGAACATGAAAATATTGATAGTATGATCACTAGATTATTAGGAATTATTAATCAATTTAAGGATCTTGGTCATGTTATGTAAAATGCTGAGCTTGTTAGAAAGGTATTAAGAAGTTTGCCTTCTAAGTGGTTACCTAAAGTCACTGCTATAACCGAGGCAAATGACTTAAAAACTTTGAAATTGGATGCATTAATTGGTTATTTGAAAGTACATGAAATTGAATTGCAAAATCTTGCTAGTACTAACAATTTCAGGGACAATATGGCATTGAAAGTCTCCAAGAGGAGAAAGAAAAAGAAAGCATTGATTTCAAAAGAAGATTCTAATGAAGATTTTGAAGAAGTAAGTTCAGAAAGTGATGCTTCAGAAATCAATGAAGAGCAAATGACCATTTTCATTAAAAATTTCACAAAGATATTCAAAAAGGAAAAGGCAACATGAAAAATGCAAATAACTTCAGAAAGGACAAAGGAAAAACTGAACAAGTCACTTGTTACAATTATAATGAGAAAGGACACATCAAACCCGAATGTCCAAAGTTGAAGGAGAATCCATCAAGGAGCAAAATGAAAAAGAATGCTTACAAAGCTACACTCAGTGATGATGATAATTTGAAGAAGAAGAAGAAGAAGAAGAAGAAGAAGAAGAAGTGGCAAATATGTGCTTCATGGAAAATTACTTTTCGGATTCTGAAACTTCAGAAGAAGAAGAAGATAATGAGGTATCTTTTACTGATTTAAGTATTAAATATGATGATCTTTTATTTCAATCAAACATACTTGATGATAGTCTTGAAAAACTTCAAAAGGTGCATAAGAAAGTTTTATGCAAGCTTTCTGAAGTCAATAAAGATTTAGAATTTCAAAAAGAAGTCAGTACTGAGCTCAGAAACTTGAATTCTTGATTAGCATTGAACTCGAGAAGTTCAGAAACCCTAGTTCAGAATCAATATTTGATTTTTTTGATATTGATTTTGATTTGGAAAACCTTAGAAAAATAAATTTTGATCTTGAGAAAAACTTAGAAACTTTCAAGAATGCTAGTAATGATCTTTTGAATGAAAAACAAGTTTTAGAAAATGACATTAGCATACTTAAAGCATCTAAAACTAAATCAGAACGTGTTATAATTTCTGATCCTTCATGTTCAAAAGTTAAACCTGTTTCTGATAATAGCTCAGAAAGTAAACCAATTTATTTTATCAAAGTTCAGAAATTAAAATACTTTCTGATAAGTGTTCTGATCTTATGAAAAGTAATATCTTGTTGAGAAAAGACTTAGAAAAGTTTGTTAATGGTTCTAATAATCTGGAAAGGATTATAGGATCTCAAAAAGCTTACTTTGATAAAAATGACATTGTTTTTAAACCTGAAAATAGATTTGGAAAATCCAAAACCTCTTTTCATAAACAGTTCAGAAAGATGAGATGCTTTTACTGTCTGAAAACCAATCATGAATCAGATAATTGCTTTTTGATTAAATTCACATTAAGATGATGCCTTCTAAGAGAAGTGCGCCTTCTAAGAGAAGTGCGCCTTCTGAGTGATGAGTCTTCTGAGTGGAAGTTCTTCTGAGAAACAAAATTCAGCTTTGCCTTCTGAGAGACTCTTTCTTATTTTGAATTTTGTTCTTCACTCCAGTCTTGCATTTTTTACCTTGCTGCTTCTGAGTCACCCTTTTTGGGTTCTTCTAAGCATCAGATTGTTCTTTCATTCTGAGGTTACTTTGCAAATGCTCAAGACTTGTCCGAATGGATTGTTCTTCTCAAAGTTTTAGCTTTCTGAGAACCACTTAGCATACACATTAGTCTTTATCAATCAAAATCTTTACCATTAACATTAGATTGTTATCATTAAAACATTTGTATTGCATAAGAGAAATTTTTAAATCTTAATTTATCTTATAAGGGTTATGGAGCTTATAGTATTTATTGAATTCATATTGTTCATGTATTTTTATTTTTAATTTTGACCTTATTGTATTTATTGATATTTGTTGTTATGTATATCTAGGTTTTGGATTTAAAGTATTTTTTTCTCTTTGTTAGAATTTGTAGATTTTTTACTAAATTTCCTTTAGAATACTATGTAGTTGGAATATCTTTCATAAGAATAATGTGAACGATTTGGAAAAATAATTATTTCAATTATAGACATATGATAGTTATTCAGTACTTTTTAATCTTAAGATTCATATACATGATTATTTATATTTATTTTTTTAATTTTACAAATGACATGAGATGTTGGTACCAACAAATACATGTGATAGTCATTTTAAACCATGTAACTTATCATCTTCTCCACCTTATTATTAGAAACTATGTAACTATATTATGTGATAAGTAGTTCTTAGGTTCTTCACTAAGATTTCTTCGATTTTATTAACATTCACTATTAATTTTATAACAATAACCTATTTTTACTTAATTTATTTTTTATAAAAATATTTCTATTTCATTTTTTTATAATATTTTAAAAACGTGTAATTTCATGTAATCTCGTGCATCGCACGGGTTATTACACTAGTTGATCCCAAATTTTATTTATTTTTTTATTATTGATCTTCTTTATTATAATATTTAACTTTAAGTATTCTCAAATCAATTCTATATATCTTTTATTTGACTATTACCACTCATTTTTAATTTACTTATTTTAATATTCCTAAAAAATCATTTATTAACTCTTGTTTAAATCTTTATAGTTTTTAATTTAATTATTTTAATATTCCTAAAAAATCATTTATTAACTCTTGTTTAAATCTTTGTATTTAAAATAATTTATATTAAAAATTATACTAATAATTAATATTAAATATAAAAATTAACTATTTTAAATTATATTAAAATTATAATAAAACAAATCTATTATCGTATAAGTGTTTTAATATTTTGAATAAAAAGTATGAAAACTTGCTTTATCTTTTTAAAACAATTAAAATAAGGTGTGTGCTACCTAAAATTTTTGGAGTTTTTTAATATATTTTATATATCAATAATTTTTTAATTTTTATTTTTCATATATGAAAATTATTTTAAATATTTATCAATTATTATTTATTCCTTAATTTGTAGATCCATGACAATCATTTTCACTAGATTAATCTAAAAAGTGAATTATTTTTAGTGACAATTTTGTCAAGATTACAACTAATGGAGTAAAAATAATGAATATCTTTCTATTATTTTCAAAATAGTATAATGTAAACTTTCTTTATCCCTTGAATGAAAATGTAGGTCATATTCAATACAAAAACAAATTTAAGTATAACAAATAATTATAGAAAAATATTTAATATAATTTTATATGTGAAAATTTTAAAAATAAAAAATTAATGATAATAAATATATTAAAAAACTCTAAAAATTTGAGGTGGCATACACTTCTGTAAATATATATGATAAGATAAATATTTGTATATGCATGTGTTGTAAGTATTTCAGGTTTTGAATAATGACAAACGATATTGCTCGGAGTGGAGTACTTGATAACAATCAAGGATGTGCAAAATATTCAAGTCCAAATAGTATAGGACTTAGAAATTAAATTGTCAAAGGGTAAAATTCATTTTTTATCTCTCAATTATTTTGAAAATATACATTGGCCAAAGATAAGTTGGTGATCTTTTTGAAAAATGTTTTGAAATGATTTAGATTGATAAATTATCTTTGGAAAATCATTTGATTAAAAACATATTGAGAAATGACACTTGAAAATTGCATTTTATTGAAATTCAATGCGGAGGATCGATCCCCACCCTTCAGAGATCGATCCCCATGTGAAAAATTAAACTTTTTGTGCAATTTTTGTGCAGGGGATTGATCCCCAAGGCTCAACGGTAAAAAAATATAGCTGTTATGCCTGTTTTATTAGGAGGATCGATCCCCCCACTATGAGGATCGATCCCCATCTGCAGAAAAGTGAAGACAAGCTTCCTAAATGTTGTTTTTGCTGTCTTTTAATATTTTTTTCATATTAAATCATCTCCAACGGATAATAGCCCAATTTTCCCTATAAATAGAAGCTCAAAACTCATAACTCAAAACACAAAAACATTGCAAATCATTCTTACATATAAGTTTCATCAATTTCATATTTTTTGAGTTATTTTTTAGCCTTTTTGAGAGATATTTGAGTTTTTACTCTATAACTGCTTCATTTGTATCATTTACTCTTTGTGAGAGGCATACACAACTTTCTATCATTATTGTATTGCTATAATTGGGGGTGAGGTATCCTCCAAGAGAGAGTTTGAGACTTTCACACCTAAGGTGAGATATCTGGAAGTGTCAGAAGTGCTCGGAAGTTGTAACGGTTTGACAAGCACCCGGTTAAGCTTGTTAGATAGTGGATACGTCTTGAACGGAAGTTCAAGAAACTGGATGTAGGTGCACAAGAGTGGCCGAACCAGTATAAATTCAAGTTTGCAATCTCTTTACCCTTATCTCTTTAATTTACCGCTATTTACTATTTGTGCAAAAGTAACTATTCTAGAGCATTGCTTAATCCAAACATAATCAAATCAAGGCTTTCAATTCTATTTCAACTAAGTTTGCGAAAAGTTTTAATACTTAATTCACCCCCTTCTTGAGTATATTTAAGACCATTTGTTCTACAACTTCTTACTTTACTTGTGTAAAAATAATTAAAAAACTTGGCAATTTTTTATTCAAAATATTATAACATTTATAGAATGATGAATTTATTTTATTCTAAGCATATTATTATTTAAATAGTTACTTTTATATTTAATATTAATTATTGATATAATTATTTAATGTATGTAATTTAAAATATGAAGATTAAAATAATTTAGAGATTAATACTTTATTAACCAAAGACTTTTTAGAAATACCAATAGGCATTAAAATATGAGTGACAATTTTCAAATAGGAGATATATAGATTTAATTTAAGACTATTTAGAGTTGAATATGTTAATGAAGATGAAAAAATAAAAGAATTTAAAAAACCAGGGACTAATTTTTCCAACAATCAAATCGTTCGGGACCAATTTGTCTAAAAATGAAATTGTCATTAACACTGTTAGTCTTTTCCGTTTAGGGACCTTATGATTTCGTAACTTTTGACATTGTTAGGGACCAGTTCGGATATTTTCGATTGTCAAGGACCACCTTGTCCAATGCTAAAATTGTCAGGGACCGGTTTGAAGGTTTACTCGAAACAAGCATAACCATGTCCTAGTTTTAAAACTCGGTCAAGTCACAACAGGTTGCACCTGTTCTGATATTTAGTTATTTACTTGATCCAATTGAAGACTCGACTCAATAATATGCCTGGTTCGCAATCAAACCGGTCGAATTGAGTTTTACAGCTATGATTAAGGCATTTGATTAAAAAGTGAGATTTATATATTTGTTTATTTACGTTTAATTATACTCATGTCTTTACAGCTTTATTAAATTTTTAATTTAGTCCCTATAATTTAAAAGTTTAGAATTGAGTGTTAGCTCCAAGAACCCTTTACTTCATTGTTGAAGGTTTTGAGTGATAAAATTCTTAATTAAAATAAAAGTTTTAATTTGGTTGGACTAATTGTTTGTTAAGTGTGTTTTAAGATTTAATTAATTGAAATTATGAAAAGACACATCTTGACTACAAAGGGTCCAAAGTTGGCGCAAACAAGGCTTGGGGAACAAGCAATCAATTCTAATTTTTGAAGACCAATACAAAGTTTTTCTAATTAAGGAAAATTTGGTTTGAAGACTCTATGATTTCCCATAATATTATTTATGGAAAATACATGGAATTAAATAGAGAATCATCTTTATTATAAAGCTCTATTTAAATATTCATGTATAATATATATATGTATATTTTCGAAATATATAAATTAAAATAGAGAATCAAAATCAAATCATTATTTTACATTCTCTCTCATGAGATTTTTGAAAATAATTATATATATATTTCGAAATTTATTAATAAATAGAGAATCAAAATCAAATCTCTATTTTACACATTATTATTAGATAAATTCGAAATTATATAATATGAGGGAAATCTAGAAAGATCTTGTATGGAGAATTAAATGCAATTGATTTAAAAATAATTATTTAGAAATTTATTCTAGAATATATCTTGCATTTAAGTAACAAAATATTTTTTTAAGGACACTTTAAAAAGATTCTGTGATCCTCCTAAAGATTCTATATGAATTTACAAGATTCCTAGAAGATTCCATGCGTGACCAGAAGATTCTATTGAAGATTTTACATGAAGTTAGAAGACCTTAGAAGATTCTGTCAAGTATTTCAAGTCTAGATGATTCCCGAAGATTCTGTGAAGATTCCCGAAGATTCTGTGAAGATTCCAGAAGATTCTATCAAGATCCCGAAGAATCTCAAGACTCCAGAAGAATCTTAAGACTCAAGTTTCAAGATTCAAGAATATTCAAGATTCAAGAATCAACCTACAGAAGATTCCTTGGAAGACCATGTTTGGTGTTTTAGGATTTTCAAAAATGAGAAATTATGAAATTATGAAATCCTAATTCGTACCAACATGGAGGCACACTTGTTGAGCAAGGGAAGCTAAGAAAACCCTAGCCTCCCCTCTCAAAAGTGGCGCAAGGAATGCTAGCATATCTAGCAAGATTTCCTAAAATAATGATGAAACAATACACACCACAAAGATCAAGGCACATGCAATTTCAAGGGCCAAGATGAAGTTTCCTTATTTTTTGTGCTTGGTTAAAAGTTTCCATATTTCAAGATCAAATATTAACCTTTGGACTAAAGGGAAATATTTGAATCAAGAGCCAAAATTAAACTTCCTCTTATTTGATCTTTTTGTTTTTGGAAGATCAATTTCATAACAAATCAATGAGCTCTCACCATTGGATCAAAAGATTTCAAATTCAAATCAAGGTTGGAGATCAAGCCTATGGATTTCGAAATTGAGGTGCTCTTTTCTCTATAAATAGAAGACCTCAATGCCCAAGAATGCAAGAGACTACACAAGCTTACAAGTGCCAAAACTCTATCGAATTGAATCCTAATTTCTCTTCATCTTCAACCTCCAAACTCCTAACCTATCAAAGTTTTTATTTTTATTGGGTTTAAGGGTTGTTCATCTCAAAAGAGTGATCTTTATTGTCTATCCTAGTTTATACTAGTTATCTTTAAGAGAAAAACAATCAAGGCTCAAACTTAGTTGCATCTAAGTTCTTGGTTGATTAAAGATTTCATCTTTTGTACAAAGTCCTTATTTTTTGAGGCAAAAGACCTCAGTGGGACTAAGGCAAGGTAGAAAGTCCTTTGGTGTTAAAGGCAAGGTTGAAGTATCCTTTGTTGGTTGCAAGGACAGTGAGTCACCTTTGTTGGAGGTGCAAGGGAAGTCCTTTGTGATTTTCAAAGGCAGTTAGTCGCCTTGGTGAAGGTGCGGGTTGAAATCCTTTGTGGTGTAGCAGAGGCAAGAAAGTCCACCTAGTTGTTGGTGGTGGTAGTGAAATCTCAGGTGAATCCTGGGGACTGGAGTAGGCACGTTGCCGAACCAGTATAAAAAGTTTGTGTGTGCTCTCTCTCTTCCCCTTCTCTTTATTTAATTGTTTTTACAATTTATCATTGCATATATACACACACATAAAGTTGCGCATATATCATCATCATAAGCTAAGTGTTAGAGGTTAAAGTTTTAACCTTTATCATTTAGAAGACCTTGAAAGTAAATATACTTTCAAGATCTACAATAGCCTTGTCTATAGGCTAAGTTTCTGTTTATTTACTAACAATCGTTTCCGCTGTGCAAGACAAATCAAAGACTTGATCTTTATTTTTTAGTAATTTTCAGAAACAGGATTTATTGGTGTAACGTGATTCAACCTCATTCTCACGTTTCACTACCTTTATTGAGTCCCCATAATTTTAAATTTTTTTTCTGGTTGAGTCCCTAACATTAATTTTTATCAAAAACAATCATCTTACTACATTTTAAAAATGTTGATAAAGACAAAAGAAAAAGAACAATATTATGAATTTTAATTATGTTATTTCTATTTTATTTTCTTACTTTAATTTTATTCCATATTATATTTTTATTTAAACTTTTTTATTTTATTTAATTAATTTTTTGTTATATTTAATTTTGATTTAATTTTATTTATGATTAATTTTTTGTTATTTTTGTATTTATGTTAATTTACTTGTGATAATATATAAATAAAAATGTAATAAAAATAAATATAAATATAAAAATAAGTTAATTAATTAACAAATAAATATAAATATAATATGACAAAAAATAAAGGTAAAAAATAAAAAAATATATAAATAACATATAATTAGAGTTCACTAATATTTTTTCATTTTTTTCTTTAACCACATTTTCAAATGTGGTCGAATGAATTTTTTTTAACAAAAAATAGTGTTAGGGACTCAATTACGAAAAAAATTGAAACTATAGAGACTCAATTTCAAACTTTTAAACTATAGCGACTGAATTGAAAATTTGGTAAAACTATAGGAACCTGCAATATAGTGAAACCTTTATTTGTTAGTCAAGTGGCTTCTATCCTATTCAAGAGGAAGTGAATTGAGTACCAATTAAACTTAATTACAAATTAATAATTTGTTCAATTCTATTTCCAATTGTTTTCTTTATGAAACTTGCTCGTTATATGCCTTCTTGCAACTTATTCTAGTATGAGAATTCTTCTTATAACTTGTTTTAGTGTGAGGATACTATGCATGAATATGTTGAAAATTGAATAAGAGATTAGACACAGTATGATAATAATAAAATGATTGAAATTAAAGGAGTAAAGGAAGAGAAACAAACTTAGAATTTATTATATCAAATACCCAAGCCTTCGGCTCGGATTGTCTACTATCTTTCTCCAATTACAAACTACGAGTACTTGAAAGTTGACGGGATCCAATACCCTTGCTATCAAGTCTTCAATCAAACCTCCAAGGTTTCCATACCTCTTACATAACACACAAGGGATGCTTCTCCCTCTTGTAAACAAGAATTCAATGAGATTCCTCACCCTTTGCACACTTTAAATATGAGTACAATTATAGAAGTCTCTCTAAAAGAGAACATGTGCAACTTGATTGCACGGTGTTTGTATTCTCAAGAAAATGGAAGAATTAGACCACAAGGATTATGAAGAGAAAAAAAAGGAGTTAGAGAAGTTTCAGAACAATTATTTTGTGTTGGAAATTAGATACAATGGTTATTTATAGAGAATGAAGAACCAAACATGCATGAACCAATGGTCAGACATAAATAATGATGTTGATGGGAACATCAATATAGTGTATTAATGTGAATAATGTCTAAGTATTATGTTCTCTTATGCATGTTATTTCCATTCATCGATGAAAATTGAGTTGGTCTTGGTTAAAATATTGTTTTGACTAATTTTGATTCTGAATTTAGTTTATGTTAGGGTTATTGGTTATTGTTTGTAGATTGTGTCAATATCAATTGGAAATTAGTCATTTCCAAATGAAATCCAAACACAATGAACACAACCCAATCGTACAACAATAGTGTTTGTAACCCGGGGAAGTCCAATAAGGTACTTGGGCCGACTTAGGCCAAATGGCATGGACTTACTATGAAACTCGGACCACGGATGTTGGATGTCGGATCCCAACCCAGATTCGACATGATCCATGTCGCAGCAAAACCACGTTCACACATGAGCAAGAACGTGGGAGAAGCGAATGTGGGGACGAGGGAGTTTGATCCCACTCCTGCCACGATGTCGAAGAAAAGGCCCAACGTACGTGGGGTGGTACTCAACTCCTATAAAAGCCCTAAGGGAGGAAAGTTTTGAGGTACATTTTTCTTTGCCATTTTCATTACTCACACATAGACAAAAACATCAGAGTCCTCCCAAGTACCACCACCACTTTTGCTAGAGGAGCGTTGGCACTTGGGTCACACGACAATAAGGTTCTAGCTGAAAAAAATAGGTCAAAATATTGTCACCGATGTCGGGGAACAATTGTCCCCAACTTACGATTCAAAACACTAGCGAGGAGTAAAATGACTGGAATGGCCGTAACAAACAGCGAGGGTGAACTACGACCGATACCAACGTCGGAGGGGCATGTGGAATCAGTGGATGACTCTAGACCAAATGCCTTGGGAGTGGAAGTAAACTGGTAGTAGCTGCCACTTACCATTCCCATAGGACCGATGAAGCTGATAGTGAGATTCGTCGTAGTGCTAACCCAAGATTAGCCCATGAACATTCGAGAGGTGATGACAATTATGAAAGGGTAGACAGAGCGCACCATTTCTCTTGAAGTCGAAATGACCCATCGTGGACCAGTCTTGAAGAGACTAGCAAGAGAGGAGCAACGCGCTCACATGGCAGAAGAATAACTATAGGATGAGAAACTCTATTTACACGAACTTATGAATATGGTCATGGAGCTGAGCAGGGATCTAATCTTACAGCAGAGGGAGGAATGCCACCACTAACAAGGAAGCTGGAGAGGACGGTCTGAGGATTGACGTTCATCCACTTTAAGTACAGGAGGTTCGGGAGGGTATTCTGAGCCTAGACACGATAGACGATGTAGGGAGCGTGTAACACCCCGACTTTCATTAGGTCCTAATTAAGTGAGATTAAGGGTAATTGACCTTGGTTAGGATTTAATTAGGTTTGGGTGGATAAGTTTCTTCTAATAATCATTAGTGTTAGGTGATATATATATATATATATATATATATATATATATATATATATATATATGTTTACTATGTGTTATGTGATCTAAGTGTATGTATATGTGTTATGTGGTTTAGGTGTATGTTCATGTGTATTCATTTTATGTTGGGTGATTTAGGTGCATATATATGTTTTAATTGATGTTTAGATGATGCATGATGTAAGGAATGATGTATGGATGTTTATAGCACGAGTTGGGATGTTTTTGAGGTGCTTTGAGGCTATTTGGTAGCCTTGTAATCGATTACCACGGGATGGTAATCGATTACAGCCCTTTGGTCTTCATATTTGGGCATTTTTGCTGTCAGTAATCTATTACATCCTGTCAGTAATCTATTACATCCTGCCTGTAATCGATTACCGTAATCGATTACATCATGTCTGTAATCGATTACCGTGGTAATCGATTACTTAGTGCGCAGAGTGCGTTTTTAGTACGTTTTAAGTGTCGTTTGGGCCCCACGATGACTCTAAACCATATATAGCCGAGCCACCACTTGAGAAACCCTAAATCCCTATTTCAGAAACACTCCAAACACTCTCTCTAACCCTTGTGCCTCCATTGTTCTTTCTTTCTCTCTCAAGAACTCAAAGCCATAGCCATTCCAAGCCCCCAAACTCATATCAGACCTTACTCGATCACAAAACAAATTACATATTCTTAATCCTCTCATCAAATAGAACCTTTCTACCGATTGCAATTCTTGAAAAGGAGCCATCTTTGTATTCCTACCGTTCGTGGGGCTAGTGAGAGAAAGTGAGAACGCGTTCTACGTCGGGAAAGGGTGTCTCTACACATTGCATAGGAAATCTACAAGAGGTAGGGGTTAGGCATTCTAAATGTTATGTAATTGCATGACTGTTGATAAATTAATGAAGTTTTGAATGTTGTTCGTTGTTGTTCCCATTAGGGTTCATGAAAGGGTTGATTTATGAAATTGATTTTGAAAGAGAAAGGGGTTTTATGAATTGAGAAGTGTTTTAAAAGTATTTTTATGTTTGATAATGGTATGACAATGTTTTCTATCGATTGGGATGATGTTAGATTCATATTTTGGCCAATGGCTATTGAAAATCGTGTTTTTGGAACTCTAGAATCGTATTTCATGATTCCGTAATCGATTACACGGGTTTGTAATCGATTACGATGTCTGAATTTCCAATCGCGAGAAAACGCTGCTCTCTGGTAATCGATTACAGTAATCGATTACCAGTCTGTGTAATCGATTACAGTAATCGATTACCAGCCCGTGTAATCGATTACGATAGTGTTGTTTGTGCGAAACTGAACCGTTTTGACCCTTTATGCACTCTAATGCGTTCTACAACCAGTATAGATGATATGTATGGGTTAATTATGGTTTGTATGCGAGTTTAGATGCTGTTTGAATGATGATATGTTGATATGAGTTGATTGCATGAGATATATGATGTTATTAGATGTTTATATGAGTTATGTGTTGTATGTGTATGTTATGTGTTGTGAACTGAGACGTCACTGGGTGGCGCATGTATGTTGTTAAGACGTCACGGGGTGGCGCATAATCATTGTTTGAGACGTCACCGAGTGGCGCGTAGTTAATAAAGACGTCACTGGGTGGCGCAAAAATACATAGTAGCCTTCGACTTGTGATTGAGAGACTGTAGGGGGGGTTGGCATCCTCGGCGCTACAGGTCCTTCACTTGCAGTTGGTGAATATCCCCCTTTTCCTCATTTCGTTAGGATGAGCTCATGCCTAGGGGTCGGTGCAGCGGAGGTTACAGGAGGGTGGATAGGCCATAAGAGATAATAAAGAGATAAAAGTTATGAAAGTGTATTACAGTAAAGTTTGAGTAAACATAATATGATGTATGATTAAGTTTCACTATATGGTTAGATGACACGTAGAGCACACACACGAATGACATGACTATGTATGATGTATATATGTTGTAAAATGAACAAGATGCACTTAGGTAAGTCGTTCCGGGAAAGATGGTTTTAGAACTTATAACTGAAATTGAATTCATTCATGCTACACATATTTGATTAATAAACCTGGAGCGGCTCCCCTACTGAGTTACTTCCCAGTACTCACCCCATGTTTTTCCCACCCTTTTAGAGGAGTAGACAGAGCAGGATGTCGGAGCACACGAGAAGCCCGTGCAGACATAGTTTACGATATAGTTCCTTAGATATCAGAGACATGTTTTATTTCCTTATCAGATGTTATGATTTTTATGCTTCCGCTACATGTATTCATTTATTATGTTTTCTGAGTCCGGACCTTTGTTAGCCGACAGCTATTTATTTACTCGTATTTATGGTGGAGTCTCATAGGTCAAAGTTTTTGGCTTATGGGGTGAGACCTAGTATTTATTTCATGTTTGTTACTTGATGGGAGTTATTTATATGACGATGTATTTTTAGTAGATGTTTGTATCACTTATATTATCGTTGTATTTACGCGCAAGGCCCTTATTTTCTATTCCGCGAATGTTTACGAAAAATCTACTCCCGCCTATTTTCCGCGTATTATATTTTAAATATAAAAATAAAACATGATAACAGAAGGTAACCCTTATGAAATGGCCTAAAATGACTTAAGCGTTAAGGGCTATCTAGTAGGGTGTTACAGAGCGTTCTGAGGAGAGACATGACCATCGATCTCGTCGAGAGCACTCTGAAGAGAGCCAATATGTTTTGATGATATAGTATTTATAAAAGAAAATTTGACGTTGAAGTTTACAGACGAAAATAATTCAATTTACTATGCATTATTCGTTTTATTATAATAGATATCTATTTACTATGCACATAATTAAGTTTACTATGCGGTTTTTGTTTTATTATATTATTTTATTTTTAATATCTTAAATAGTATTTTACTATGCATGATATTTTTATTATTTTATTATTAAGATTTTAGTATAAATAAGGATGGGGTGGAGTCTTGAGAGCATGGGAGAAAGAAAGAAAGAAATGAAGAGAAAGAGAAGAGAATAAAATTGAAAGAGAGAAGAGGGAGAGAGAAAGAAAGGGAGAAAAAAAGAGAGACATTTTTCTAATAGAATAATTTCTTAGTATGCTATGTGGTTGCAGCTCTGTCTGATCATTCACATAAAAAAAGAATGATTCTTAGTCACAAAAAATATGTATCTAGAATGTCACACTAAAATTCTGCCAGCTTTTATTTATACGTTTTTAATCTTCAAAGTGTAATAATTAAGGTAATGGTATACTTAATGATGTTATAATATTCATACTATGCATTTACATACTACTACTACATATTATACTATTCATCTACATACATCGCTATTTACTATTTAGAAGCTGTCATTTACCATTTACTATTTATTATTTAATATTCACCATTTACTTTTTATTGTTTATTATTTACTATTTATTATTCAGCATTTAACTTTTTACTGTTCACTATTTACCATTTATCATTTACTATTTACGTTTTTTACTATTTACTATTTACCATTTATAGTTTAGTATTCTCTTATCACTATTCCTAAGTTACTATTTATGAGTTACTATTTAACCATTCACCGTCTAATATGTATAGTACTATTCATGCATAACATTATTCATATACGTCATATTATATTATGGATGATGTTGGTTATGTTTATGTGATATATTAATGATGTTATGATGTGATATTGATGTATAAGACTAAAAGAAAATAAATTAAATGTACCCTTCGATCCCTAACCAGATTGGCCATTGAAGTATTGACGGCTTCGAGACCCAATCTGATTGGTATGTGAAGGTGAATTATCATTGTTTTGAAAACCGGATCGGACCGGCCGGTCCAACCGGTTGAACCGGGAACCGAACCCCTATCCGGTCCGAGTGGGCCTTAAAAACTAGGATTCTGAAAACTGGAAAAATCAGTCAAAAACCGGTAAAAACCGGGAAAACCGGTTGAACCGGTCAACTAATATAAAAATAAAAAATTTTAATTTTAAAAAATTTAATAACTATTTTATAATAAAATATAATATATAATGCACTTCAATTATTAAAATTAAGGACTATTAAACATCTAAATTTATCAAATGCTATATATTTTCACTTTTATTAATATTTTTCATGCACTTTAATTTTTCTATAGCATATAATTTATCATATATGTATATATTTATAGATAAATATATATTTTATACATATTTTACTATATCCGGTTGAATCTCCGGTCGAACCGGTTAAACCTCTAAACCTCTGAACCCCTCCCTCATCCGGTTCAATGTCCGGTCCGGTTTTCAGAACCTTGTGAATTATACCCCTCTACCCCAATCTTATATTCTAACAACATCTAGCAGATATGAGCTCACAGCCTAGGGGTCTGGTGATGCAGATTTGATGAAAGGGGGGTAATAATGCCTAAAGATATTAAAACAAGTGTTGTTAATTGCGTATGGCGGCCCATGGCAGCGAGCTAAAAATAGGCCATGGAAATATGGCGGACGCCATGGCGGAAGTCATGGCGGATAAAAAAACATAGTATAAAATACATCAAATATAAAAAAAAAAGCATAAATTCCATCAAATATATTACTTAAGTCAACAATATAAGCACAAAAAAGGATAAATGTCTAGTAAATAGTAATTAATAAATGCAAGAAAATACCAAATCCTAAAGAAAATAAGTAAGCATAATGTAAGTAATAAGTTATATAACTATCTAACAGACATTGAAAATAGAGGCCAAACAGAGAAGCCTTTGCTCTATTTTCATTTTCACACTGGAAGAAGAGGAAGAGGCCAAGTGTGAGGGAGACAGAGGGTGAACAGCACCAACCTTGCTCTGTTTTTGGTTTCAGAATTCAGAAAAGGAAAAGGGAGAATGAGAGGTCGAGTGAGAGGGAGAAGAGAATAGAGGGTAATTGGCATTGGTAGAAGTCAGAACAGAACATATTGCAGAAGTCAGAAGTATTGGGAGAAGAGAACAAAGATGTGTAGAAAAGGATTGAGACTTTGGGAAGAACAAAACTGTGCTGTTTGGAAAAGAAGAGGGAAAGAAAGGGAGAAGAAGAACAGAAGTTGTGTGGCTGGCTTGTGAATAGAAGAATTGGAACGGTTTTTTAAATTTTAAAATAAAAAACCCTAAAAAATAATTGGAAGTTAGAGAGGAGACAGAGTAATTGGATGTTGGAATAGTTTTTTAAAATAAAAAATCCTAAAAAATAGCCCACTAAATATTTTCGGCCCCACATGAATTTAAAAGAGATTTTTGTTTAAAAAAACACCTTCCTGGCCGAGAAAACCGCCATAGCCCTCCTTAACCGCCATGCCCAATGGCGGCCGCTATGGCGAAAATGCCATGCCCGCTACGCCACGGCCTTCCCATGGCGGGCTCTCCCAAAACCGCCACGCCATATCGCCATGGCGCCGCCATGGCCGCAATTTAACAACACTGATTAAAACATATTAAAAATGATAGTTTAAAGATTACTGTATCTATATGGTTTATTTTGTTGTCTGTGTATGTGCATTTATATTCAGATAAATTATGATGTGTTTCATATTCATGATCAATGTATGCAAAGAAGCATGTAAAATCGACGTCACTCTGGGACTCCACGATTTAGAAATTAATTAAATGAATTGATAACTCTCTTGCTTATTTCAAAAAAAAAAAAAAAACTCGGAGGGCCTGAAATGAAAAATTGTGACGCCTTGCATTTTACCCCTACTAAGTTACTTTCGAGTTACTCACTCATTTCCATTTTCGTCTTTAGACGAATTTACATGCATAGATGTTGATGAAGCAGTAATTTCTTGATTATTGAAGATTTTTAGTATTTGTTTTTAATTGATGTTATTATGAACTAGTATAAGTGCTGTATCAAAGTCTGAATCTTAATGATCGACAATACTTTATATATCTGTCTTTTATTGTGATTGACGAGATATTTTTTGAAGATGACAATATGATTTTCCATTAACGATGTTATGTTATGATGCCCCTATTTTTACAAGAGAGAAATAATATCTTGAGTATTTTTCACGTAATATATCCTAAAAATAAGGTTCAACTGTGAGACTAAAGCATGACGACCGGTTAATTAACTAAGTATGACTTAAGCATATGAGGTTAGTTAAGTAGGGTGTTACATTTTGGTATCAGAACAAAGTCGATCATCATGGGGCATGGGGATTGGACTTTTTATGTTTTTTTTGCAGAGTATGGTAGTAATTTCATACTTGATGTCTGATATGTATGATAGACTTTTGGATAGAAACGCATGAATTGTTTGTTTTGATTATCTAAGGTGTCTACTGCACACTTAAGGTGATTATTGACCTTTATCACCTCATGAGTGGTTGTGTTTGTGTGCGTAGGTATCAACAATGTCAAACATGCAGACTAGATAATCGACTAATGGAAACCAATCCAACTATGGTCTTTTAAAAATGGCTCGGGCTTGAACCGATTGGTAGATTAAATTGGACTCCATACCCCAACTCCAAAGGTGACCTCACAATTCAAACGACAATTCCCTTTAAAATGACAATTTCATACCCCAATCACTCATTATCACTACACTACCAAAAGCAAAAAGTGTTGGCTCATTGGCGGTAAATCAAAAGGTAAAAATGAGAAAAGTATTAGGCTCACGGATCACAACTTTTTTTGAAAGTTTATTCTTCATTTTTTGGTTATTATTAATATTAAATGTTTGGGTTTTGATTCGGTACCCAAGAAAATATAGGGTACCGATACCCAACACATGTATATATCATGATTTATAGATAAAATTAACTTAAATTTTCTAAATTTATATAACTGATAACATGTTAGGTTAGTAATCTTCAAGAATTAATTTAATTTATATTGATACTCTCTAACTTTATCAATTTAATAAAAAAACTCAATCCATAACATGTAGTTAGAGAGAGTGCGCATTATGCGAGAGGGAGATGAAGAAGATGTGTGATTGAGAATGAGACGCGTCTAGGAAGGCTGCGACCGCGACCACCATGCTCCGTTGGTACCAAATTATATTTACTTTAGCATATATTAATAGGTTAAACACACAATTAGGTACCGGTACCCAACAAAATATTGGGTACCAATAATCGCCTGAATGTTTAGGAAGGAAATGCTAAAATCTACAATTAAAAATAAATTGGCTGCTATTAAAATTTAATTTTTTGTTAGGTTAAAAGGTAAATGAGCTAAAAAATAATAGATAAGTATTTGAGTAAACCCCAAGTTGATCGTGACAATTTTCGTGATGGATAAGGTAGTCTCTGACATTGAGAAATTCACAAGTAAGTCCCTGACAATTTAAATTTTCGGACAATCGTTAGTCCCTAAACGACTTCTGTTATTTCCAGGGATTAAAATGTCTTATTTATTAATTGTAAGGGACTAATAAAAGAAATTTAATAAGAATGAATTCTATAAATTATGATATGAACATTGACTCATATTCATTCTAATTATGCATTAATTTCAAAAACTATATATAACTACCCCTGTAAATATTAATCCTCTATTTGAATGTAATTTTATAGCATGCAAGGAAGTGGAAGATGAGTATTAGGATTATTATGCAATTATTGAAAAATGATAAAGGATGAATTATGAGAGGGAGATTAGAATTAGGAATTACTCATTTAGGTATGACAAAAAATGAATTATGTTAATCCCTTGAAGCTAGTGTGAGGGAATGACTATGATTTTGAGAAGATGAAACTCTTTCTGGTGTAGCGGCAAAGCATAGGGTGAGGCATAGATCATCATCAAGACATGTGGTACAACACAACTCCTCAAATTCATTCACCCAATGGTCTTCTATGCTCACGATCTTGGCCGCACCATTTACTACATTATTCCACATTTTATATTTAATAACATTTATTTACTTTAAAATTGAACATTTATATTTTATAATCCGCACAGTTGCGCGGGAGATACTCTAGTCTACGGATAAATTTGGATATCAACAACTAGTTTTTTCTGTTGACCGTGATGGTGAGGAAATAGAAGAATGGTCCTTCCTTCGTACCCGAAAATATCCTTATTTTTATTACATTACATGGCTAGCTAAAACTGAAAGGGTGATGTTAAATGAACAATACAAAAATCAGCTCAATCAGCCAATAAATGAGATTTTGGACCATAATTACTCAGCCCATTACATTCTCAATGATTATTTGGGTCAAAACCAAAGCTAAAATAGACCCATTGGCTGTATGGGCTGGTTTTTCATTGTCGACTTAGCATTATTGAAACTGAAATTATCAACTCATGCATTCCAAGCTAGCTTGCATTAAAAACACGTATAAACTAACTCCTGAAAATTTTGTTCAAAACATTCATTCATGTGATTGTTCTCTTTATCACTTTGACTTGAACACAATGATTGTATTCTGATTTCTGAATAAGAGTTAAGTAACTATAATGAAATTTTAAGGGGAGTCAATACATCAGTACGGATGAAATGAACTCTTGATTCCTTATACATATAAATTAAAACAGCCAATAAAATATATAAAAGGAAATAAAGAAATTGATTGTGTTTTATTATATGGCTCTAGGAGGTTTTTCCAGCAATGCCGAGAGATATACCTCATCCTTTGACTTGGGAGAAATAGCCCATTTGTGCTTCTTGTACCTTAACTGAAGAAACATGTACATATAATCATCCAAATCCTTTTTATTACAGAAGAACCTATCTATCCACAACAACCCTCCAGGCCTCAAGATCCTATCCCAATCATACAATATGAAATCCAATAACAGCATATCTATCCATCCATCCATGAATCCAGTGGTGTGAATCAAGTCCATGGTGTTATCAAAGAACGGAAGCCTTTGATTCAATGTGACATACAAAGGAATCAAGCCCCTTAGAGCAATGATCTCATTGAAAGGAGCACCAAGGTTAAGAGCAGTTGATATAATTGTAACATTATTTTCCCTCATTCTTGCAGCAAATGTGCCAGTTCCAATTCCATAGTCTAGACCAATCCTTATCTCACCTGGTTTAACTTCCAACACATCTGTGATTAAAAAATCTACAGGGAGTGAGCTATTGGAAACCCATTTCAGCTTTTCCTTCTCCATCTCGAAGCAGCCGGTGCATTTCGAGTAGCCCCTTTTCGGGTTCTTGCTCGACAAGCACTCGAAATTCCTGCAGTGGTAGTTCCCCCACCTCACATTCCTCTCATCTGGTATTCTCCAGAGTGACTCATTGATAGGGTAAGGCTTCTGGTAAACTTTTGAAGCCCTTGTCAAACACCTTCTTCTTGGTAATGGATCACAACCATTAATCATAAGCTTTAGAGCTAAGTTCCAATCATCATCACAGTATGAGCCAATGTCATAGTCCATGTACTCTTCTAGCTCCTTCTTGTACAGAACACATGCATGTCCTATTGTGTTATAAACCTTGTCTGCACCATAGAGATTAATCTTACCAGCTCTGTTCTCCTTTGGGGTTATATACTTTCTAATCTCCTCTGTTATGAAGAAATTAATTAAAGGATCTTCCTTCACTACTGATGTGGAGTTGCTTGATTCAGTCTTTGGAAGCCTAATCTGTCTTAGAGCAACATTAGCACTATGAAGAGGCCTAACTATTTCATCCTCTAAGTAGTTCTTTCCCAAAGTGCTCTTGTTTTTCTCCATTTCTTGTAACTTTGACTCAAGCTTGCTCTGCAAAGTTTCCAACCTTTCTAACACTTCTTCAACTCTGTCAGAGAGTGATTTGGCATCAAACCCATCATGAACAAAATCCTTCACACTGTAAAAATGGTCGCATATATCTTCATTGTGGAGGAAAAAACCAGCATAGTAGAATTTAGCTAGGCTCATAAGGCTTACTATGATTACAAACCCACCCAAAATGATCTGAAGCCAACCCATTATTCTTCCAAGCCTGCATTTGGGAAGACATGATCTCCCCATTGGGCACTCTCTTGCTGATGATGAGGAACAATTGCAGAATTTTCCAATCTAGATAAGAGATGCGAGTCTCGTGCTCGGAGGCAAATACCCACATATGTGAGCTTTACTTCTCAAGAGGAATAGTCATTGTTTTCGGTGATCGATATCCTAGGTTCAACTGAAAAAATAAAGAGATGTGAGGATTTAAGAGGAACAAATTAAGGGGAATGGAAAGTAATAGAGGCAAATCATATATACCATAAAAGAATCATGAATTGATGCTATAGCAAAAAGGAGGGTACATCGAACCTTGATTGTTCTGGGCTTTAGCTTACGCTATGAGTTAGCACTTAGCAGAGAGGGTGCTGCTTTGTTTCATCATCCGATTTGAATAATTGGCATTGAAATTTGGAGAGAAAAAAATAAAAAGGGAAACAAAATTGGTTCTCTAACCTGTGATTCATGAACATGACTTGTATTATTATAGTTTATAGAATACTCAAAGTTATCAATTGACATGATTGGTCCATAAACTAATAAATTACAGAGCATGATTCTTCCATGATCCAACGAAATCTAAGCAATAGAAAAATCAATAATGTTTGACGTACAACATAAATACGTTCAACTTTTATCCAACGTGTGTTATCCATATTACAGAAAGTGTGTTATATGTATAACACATGTACTATACGTATATGTGTTATACGTATAGCACACATTCTGTAACATGGATAACACACGTTGAATACAAATTGAACGTATTTCTATTGTACGTCAAACATTATTATAGAAAAATATACTTGAAAGCGTTCCGATCCAGTTTTAGTGGTTGAAATTCTTAGACTGCAAGTAATATACCACTTGTTGCAAGTCCTTACAAATGTGCATGCACGAAGCCGATTCAGAAAATTTAAATAATTACTCATGACTTCTATAAATTTTTTTTCCCCAATTGTTTGACAAGAATATATTGCGAATATAGTAAGACTAAGGCCAGTTTGAAAAAACAACTTAATTAAGCTCTTATAGAGAAGGAACTTATAACACAAGTGCTTACAGTAAAAGTAGCTTATAAATAAGTTATTTTGTGTTTGAATTTTTAGTTACAGAAGTGCTTATTTTAAAGTTGTAGTGTTTGGATAAATAACTTCAAAAGGTATAAATTTTTTATAGAAGAGAAATTTTAAACATTAATAAAAAAACATATACATTTTTGTGAGAGCTAACCAATAATGATAAAATTATTTTTATTTTTATTTTTAATAAAGAATTAATGATGAAAAAGAACTTTTATAGAAGGAGAAGTCATTCTTTTTAACTTGTCTATAAGCATCTAAAACAACTTTTTGAAAAGTCACAAGTTAATTGTGAAAGTTGTGCCAAACACTAAGAAGTGACTTTTCATGATTCAAAAGTTAAAAAAAGTAACTTCTACTCTTATCCAAACTGGCCCTAATTCTTAAAAGCACGATTATCTAATTATTATATAAGCTTTGTGTTTCTAAAAAATCAATGATAAAGTTGACATGGAGTGTGGGATCATATTTAAGTAAGATTCACATTTTATCCGACAATAAATGCAAAATCATTGGTAGACCAAAGTTTTTCAGAGTTTGAAACATCATTTTCTGTTAACATAAGATTGAAATTAAAGGATGAAAATCGTATCAATACTAAGTTTTATTCCCAAATTAAAGTGACACCAAGTTTTATTTGGAGTTTTTAAGAACAAAGTACCAAATTTATCCCTTGAAGAAAGGGAGTCAAGCTGGCTCATGAATTTAATCCCTTGAACTTAGCTATGTCTAAGGCATCAGTTTGGGAATATATACAATAATGCTTGACGTACAACAGAAATACGTCCAACTTGTATTTAACACGTGCTATTCATGTTACAGGATGTGTGCTATACATATAACATGGATGACACACACTGGATACAAGTTGGACGTATTTCTGTTGTACGTCAAACATTATTGTATATAAATATATAAATATAATACATTTACATACTTATATAGGAAAGTTTTACTAAGTGGCGCTCATAGATAAACAAAAAAGTTCCATGTACTTGTACGCTGTACATATATAGTATTAAAGGCTAACATGACATGAAAATTAATGCGCGTATTTTTAATATGGAAATACTATTTATTATGCACTTTTACATTTTGTGTGTGTGCAATTATGAATATTTTGTGTGTACATTATGTATGTTTTAGTGTGCTCATTCTGTATATTTTGGTGTGTTCAATTATAAATGTTTGGTGTGTGCATTCGGTATGTTTTAGTATGCACATTCGGTATGTGTTTGGTGTGTTCATTTATTTATATTTGATGTGTACAAAACTATAATTTTTTTTAGAGTAAATAACAAGGAATACTCTTAAGATTTGAAAAAATAACACTCCACCCCAAATGTGTAATGAATACAAAAAATATCCATACTTAACACTCCACCCCAAATGTGTAATGAATAAAAAAATATCCATACCTATTGATTTTTTATTATTGCAAAACATAAAAATAAAATATAATCACTTCATTTTGTAAGATGATATTTGTATTCTTTTTTCCTATATATTTTTAATACATACATTTGTCTCCTTAATTTAATCTTTGATTGTTCGATATTAATGTTATATTTAATTATTAGTTATTTAGCTGGTGCTAGATGATTTACTGTGTAGTATTTAGAGTAAAAAAAACTCTCTGTAAAATATTAAGTTCATTACACTTCTTTTACCTCATTTTTAAAACATAGTTTCTCAATAGGATAATGATAAGTTATGTTTTGATATATTTTTAAATTATTTATTAATTATATTCTATTATATCATGTTTATCGTTTTTTAAGTACTATTTCTTAATAGTTATGTATTATTTTTTTGAAAAATAAAATGCATGTAGCTTATGATAATAAAACCATTCATAAATTAAAGACATACCTTTTAAAACTTTAATACTAATAAAAAATTATTAACAATTATAATACATTGTAATAATTATTATTCAAAATATAGATATATTTTACTTATTAATTATAGAATCTTAGTTTATATAAAAATTAATTAATTAATTAACATTGTGTATAAAGATGGATTAAAAATAAATATAGACATTAATGTCATAAATTAGTAGTAAAAAAATTCATACTTTTTCTTTTAACATAAATTATTATTACTATTGTTATTCCATTTAAATTTGATGTTCTATCAATTAGTGTAAAGATTTCCTACACATCACACTACCATCTAGTTGATTCCTTCAATTTTATGTGTAAGATTTTTTGAATAATGGGTTATGTATTTTTTTTTGGCATGTTAAATATGTGATTGGATAGTTATGTAAAAATATTAAACTAAATTAATTAATAATTGATTTATGAATATAGAAATAATTTATTTTTGAATATCAATATATATTATGTCATGTATATTTTTTTTTATTTTGGTAAAACAAATCTAGTAGGTAAAGTTATTGATTAAGAACATTTTAACAAGAATACTAATATACATGAAAAATATAGAATTAACTAAAAATTAAATAGATCAACTATCATATTATTTAGATAATAGAAATATATATTCCAGAAATAAAGAAAAAAATATAATAACATTGATGAAGAGATTATGTTATTATTTTTAATATTATTAATTCTTTAGTAATAGAAAATCAATTAACAAGGGCATTGGTGGTATTCTTCAAATATTTGGAGTGAAGTGCTACTTTTGAAATTGTCACAACGTCCTCGAGGGTGTCGTGACTAAAAATAGAGAAAAATGGAGTCGTCACCAATTTTAATTATGGAAAAATTGGAAAATCTTTATTTTGTGTAAAACTGGTCTTTTTAGAGATTAGGGTTCAGGAGTCTAATTATGATTAGGGAAGGGTGAGAATTTAATCTCACTGCACCCCTAATACATCCGTATAAATACGGTTACCCTAGAGCGAATTATGCAAATTTATATTTATAATTTAATAACATTTAATTTTCCCTTTAAGATATTAAAATGAACACATAATAAAATAATGTTAAAAAAGAAACAAAATGATTTAAAAAAATAATTTTGGGTTGACAGGTTGCAGCCTGCGCCGACGTATCCTCTAGTACAATGAGAAACTCAAACTCACGTCGTTCTTGTAGAAAATAATTGTGTGTTGGTATTTTTTTTTAGAAAATGTTGGGTACAGGACGATGTGATTCACACAAGCACCCCACAATCTATTATCCCGAGGATGATTATCTCATACAACGAAATAATGAATTGTAGAAAGGGATTTTGTGTAACACCCCGTTACTGAGGGGTGTCCGTGCGAAGGGCTCTATCCCAACGAACACGCTACTAGGGCATAACTTAAGGGCTAAGCAACATGCATAAACCATTAAATAAACTGAATAACCGAAATAATTGAAATAACTGTTTAACTGATAATCATATATATAACTGTATTAATCTGAAACTTACGTACTAGTTCAGTATACTGAAACATAACTTAACTGATAAATGAATCCTACCTCTAATGTCTGGAGCAAAACTATACATGATTGATTTGACTGTGAAATATAAACTAAACCTAAACTAAACATAGAACTACTAAGACTCCACGGAAAATGCGGAGCTCACAAGGGAAATCAGCTGCAACCGACCTCTACTGGATTAACGGTTCCTCGTCTGCCTCCTGATCGAACTCTGAACAAAATGCGGGGAGT
Organism: Aeschynomene evenia; assembly: GCA_013621005.1. Lineage (NCBI taxonomy): Eukaryota > Viridiplantae > Streptophyta > Magnoliopsida > Fabales > Fabaceae > Aeschynomene > Aeschynomene evenia. The sequence continues at coordinate 13,267,493 of CM024267.1, read as the reverse complement.
GAGTCGCAGCTCAGTGATGGGTATCATGCATGTCATGCAACACATACTGTCATGTATCAATCACATATACTTGCCTATCTACGTAGCTGTGCCTCTCTGACGACGGACGCGTACCGCCGGAGATATCCGCACTCGAGCCCCCATGCTAAACTGATAAATGACGGAACACGAGCCGCCCTGCCGTAACTGATAACTGGGACTCGCTACCACGAGGGTGCGGTCATATGACGAAACACGAGCCGTCCTGCTGTAACTTATAACTGTGACTCACTACCACGAGGGTGCAGTCATGTGACGGAACACGAGCCGCCCTGTGATCTGGACCTCTACAACCACGCAGGTGAGGCCAGTCCTACTGCATCTGGGGTGGGACTCGAGGTGCTTCGTGGCAGTATGTCACGGCTAAACTCGACCGGGAGCTACATCCGGGCTATAACGTTGAAATACATACTACGACGGTTCGCAGACTACATAAACAGTCATCACACAATTCTACAGCCATTCTACTCATACACTGCATGTTATCATACTGATCATATATCATAGGATTCTAACTTGCTTCATATCATGGCATAGCATAGCATAAATCATTCAAGCTTATAATCATAACGTTTATAATAATTATAGTCATAGCGCATATAATAAATATAATCATAATGCATAACATCATAACACATAACATAAATACAAAGGGATCTAGAAGTCATCCACTCATTCCTGTCCTGTTATCTATTAGGGAACTTATCTATCTGAGCATTATCCTCCATTAAAATATGTTATCCTCTAAGGCACACTTCTATTACGGTATGTTATCTTACTAAGGTTTATTATCTGTCTAAGGTATATTATTTGTCTAAGGTATATTATCTGTCTAAGACGTGTTATCTTACTGGGGCTTACTATCTTACTAGGTCACGTTATTCTACTAAGTTATATTATCTTAATGAGTTACGTTATCTTATTATGTTATATCATCCTAATAGGTTATGGTGTTTTACTAGGTTACATTATCTCACTAGGTTACATTAATTACTAAGTTATACTAACTCACTAGGTGGTATTAGTTGATTGATTATATAAATCTCTAGATTATATTAATTACTAGATTATATTATCTTATCATGTTATCTTACCATGTCATGCTATCTTATCACGTGAGGTTTGATGGTGTGAGAGTCTCTTTGGAGATTCTCTTAAAGCTATGATTTCCAACTCAAGAGGGGGGGGTGAATTGGTTGGAACTTTTTCTTGTATTTTTAACTTCTGCACTTTCAAAATATGATCAAGCTTCTCAACTTGTCAAGAATTAGTTTCAAGTCAGAAATATAAAATCAAACACAAGAAATAAAGTTTCTCAAAGTATATGCAGCGGATTAACACAACCAATTAACTCAAATCACTTTTGCATCAAGCTTCTGGCTTTTCACAGATATATCAAATCACTGAATTAATTTCAATTAAAATAACATTATCAGAATATTAATATCAACTTCAGAATTATCAAAACCAACAAAAACAGATTCAGAAATATCAAACTTCTGAACTCAGAGGAATCAGAAACAGTTTCAGAAACTTCAATCTTCTGAATCCTGCAACAATTTTTCTCAATCTTCTGACTTCGAGAAATTGATTCTTTTACACCAATATTACCAAAACAATCAATCAAGACTTAAATCTATATACCAACATATGATTCAAATCTTTAAAACACTTAAAACATGTAAAGAACCATATCAGAAAGATATCAGAAGTATCAGTCACGAAAACAACAATTTCAGCTTTCTCAAGACTAAAAACAATGCTTCTGAATTCTGCTTTATTAATCTTCTCTAAACCAATTTTATTCTGAATCTTTATCAATCCAATACGTCTTAATTCTTGTCAACACAATCACAATTAATACATCAACACTTATATCACCAAGATTATTTGATTCACCAAATTCCTTAAATTTCAAAACTCAAACAAGCATGCTTCTGACTTAGCGATTCTTTCCTGTTTAGATTTCAGATTTATTAAACACAACCAAACAATAATATGAATGCAAGATTTAATATGTATGGATTCAAGAGATAAAAGGTAAGAGAATTAAACCAATTTTTATACTGGTTCGGCCATAAATGAGCCTACATCCAGTTCTTCAATCTCAAACCGGTTGAGTTCCACTAGCAAAGAGTTCTTGAACAACAATTACAATTCTGATATGTTTTTCAACCTTCTCAGGTTCGACACTCTCTAGATATCCCCTCTAGAAAGATTCTTGCTCCTAGGATGTACCCTCCAAGAAGACTTTCCACCTTGATATCCCCTCAAGGATTTTTCAGCAATCTTGTTCTTGACCCTCTTTCTTGTGACCCAATTGTAGAGAATTGATTTTCAGAATTTTGTTTCTTCAATCACAAGCTCATTAAGCTTGTATCAGATCCTTTCTTTCTTCCCAAATCATATCAGAAGCAACGCTTCTGCGTCTGTCTTGACAGCGATTCTTTCTTCTCTTCTCTTATTCTTCTCACAGCATTCTCTTTGATTTTTCTATCTTGGAGAACCTTTCTTTCTTGCACAGCCCTTTTCTTTTTCTTTTTCTTTCTCTCTCTAAGAGTGTGATATATTTTCTCTTGTGTGTTTTTGTGTGTGTATCTCCTTGATTACAACTTGAGATTCTCATATATATAGAGAACTCTTTCAAATTTTCACTAACAAACTTTTTGGGGGGAAAACTATTAGCTAACTATTACAATTAACTAACCACCCAATTAAACCATGTGCTAATTAAAATTACATTTAACTAACTAAGATTTAACATATTTAATTTCAGAAAATTAACTTCAGCAAATTAAAGTCTTGCACATGCTTCTGAAGTTTCAGAAGTATCAGTTATAGAACTGTTTCAGCAATCAACACAGTTCTCCAATCTTCCGACTTTTCAATCTTCTGGATTTTAACTCCTTTAAATATGATTCTTCTCAAACCAGTTTCTGAAGCTTCTGATCTTCCCCGGAAGCTTCTGAACTCCTTATTGCACATTTCTCTAGTGTGTATTACAAGATTATACATTATATAACCTATTACAACACTAATCCTATACTATGCTTCTCATATAAAATACAAAAATTACACTTTAAATCTTACAAGCATCTACACAACACTCACAGTGGTTTACCTATTACATCAAGCTTCTGAGCTAATCAAACACATCCACTGTTGCTTCTCAAACTAAAGTTACATTAGTTTTGTTATTATCAAAACCAAATGAGAGTTTGCATTAACAAGGTTATCTTACTAGATTATGCTATGTTACTATGTTATATTATCTTACTATATATGTTATATTATCTAGGTTATTTTCCTAATCATATCATCTACCTAAGCACGTTATAGACCTTTCATATTAACTACCTAAGCATGTTATCTACCTATCATATTATCTTCTAAACATGTTATCTATCTATCATATTATTCACCTAAGCATATAAACATAAATATAAACATAAACATAAATACAACTATAAACATAAACATAAACATATACATATAAACATATAAACATAAACATATAAACATATAGACATACACAAATTCTACTATGTGGCAGCGACGACACATCCACCCTAAAACCTCCACTCACCTTGAAAGTCCTGAGACTGGAAGGCACCGCTAGCTCCGGCTCCAGCTATCGGCACCGCGTTTGCACCTGGCGTGCAAAAGACCCATCAGGACCGCACAAAGGAATAGAAAAACTTGAACTAGGCTGCGCACTGAACCTTCGCTAGCGAGCAACACCTTCTCGCTAGCGACGGCACACTCGCCAGCGAGATCTCACAGCTCGCTAGCGACCAGCACGCTGACAGGGGCAAAAACGTCTTTTCACTCACCGTCGGGAACTTGCTCTAGCAGAGTATCCCCAAGACGTCGAGCTCACACTATCCTCAACAACGAAGGATGCCCCAAAGCACTGCTTTGAAAAAGGCTGAGTGTGAGATGTGAGGTGTGAGGTAACATAACCTCTCATATATATAGGGTGAGGGGGGGAAAGGTTGAACAAGCTGTGACCGATGTGGGACTTCGGTCCGGTCGCTAGCGACTAACACATGGTCGCTAGCGACAAGCTCTTCGCTAGCGGGCAGTGGCTGCTCGCTAGCTAGCACCTTCTGTCAGCAACGTCTTGACGTCCATTCTGAACGATGTGGGACTTGATCCCATCGCTAGCGACTTGACTGCGGTCGCTGGCGACTAACGGCTCGCTAGCGGGAGCTGACTGCTCGCTAGCGAGTCCCTTCTGACAGGAACTTGCTGGCGTGTTTCTGACGCGTCTTGAGAAAAGTCCTTCCTAAGGGACACTATGATACGGGGTATCACAATCTCCCCTTCTTTTAAGAATTTGGTCCCCAAATTCCATCTTAACATAAAGCTGACATATGCATAACTGCTGCCATGGATTACCAAGGCTAGGGCTTCGAAATCTTTAATCAAAACGTTACCTAAGAGATTGGGGTTGACTGCTGGAGCTTCCTGATGTGTGAGCGTAAGGCGACGAGGCTGTCCTCCTGCGTCGAAGTTTGTACTTCCGGGTCCTCTACTGTCGGGTCCCCTGCTATCAGATCTTCCACTGCCACCACCTCTGCCGACCAGTGCAAAGAAACGAGTTTGGACCTGAGCTGGCTGAACCACTGGGGCGGTCATCTGCTCTGAAGCCTCGCTAGGTGCTGGCTGTCTGACTGGGCAATCTCTGAACACATGGCCCTCTTGGCCACAACTGTAGCATCCCCTGATCCCCTTGCGGCAAACCCCAAAGTGAAACTTACCGCAAGTCTGGCACTGCGGGCGGGAGGGGACTGTCCCTTCTTGCTGACGTGGTGTCATGGGCTGACTGATCTTACTCTGTCTCTGATTCTGTGTAACTGCGGGGCGAACCGAGGCGGGCGCTGAGGAGGTGGCCCTAACTGGCTGAAACCCCTTAGGCTGTTGCTGATGCTGAATACGAGTTGGGGCTACTCCGCCCGAGAATGAACCTGTGTGTCTAGCTTTCTTCTTTCCCCTGGTCTGGACATACATACTCATCATCTCACATGAAAGGGCAACATTCAGAACCTCTGTATACCTCTCGGATGTCTGGTAACTCCTCAGAGCGAATCTGTACTGGCTTGGAAGGCCCTGGATAAAACGTCTCACCCTCTCGTTCGGGGTCATAGGGAACTGAGCGACCCCGACGAGTCGAGTGAACTCCTCATCGTACTCGGAAACTGTCGTGGCTCTGGTCATCCTTAAGCTCAAGAAAGTCTGCAATGCTTTGTCTTGAAGGCTAGTGGGGACGAACCTCTCCTTGGACTCACGAGCAAACTCCTCCGACGTCCGCCGTGGGGCCTCATGCTGGACCTGAACGGTCTGCTGTGCATGTGCGACCTGCTGAGCCAACACATCCTGGTGTGCCTGAGCAGCTTGCTGTGCCAACATGGTCGGCTGTGCCTGGAGAGCTACTATCTCTGCTAGATCGGAGATGGCGTCTCGCATGCGCCTATCTCCGCAGCGGGAGCCGGAAGAAGGAGAAGAGCGATGAAGAGGAATCATGATCCTGGCGAGGTCAAACCATAAGACATATCAGAAAAAGGATTTCAAGGAAGACTCTGACTACTACTGAACCTATCTGATTTTACTTTATATGAACCTCTCGTGACACTACATTCCATGGCAATGGGCGCGCTTCCATTAGCATGGTTGCTGTGACACTTAAGATTCCTAGCTCCAGACTCTAGGGGGACACCTATGGCTCTGATACCAACTGTAACACCCCGCTACTGAGGGGTGTCCGTGCGAAGGGCTCTATCCCAACGAACACGCTACTAGGGCATAACTTAAGGGCTAAGAAACATGCATAAACCATTAAATAAACTGAATAACCGAAATAACTGAAATAACTGTTTAACTGATAATCATATATATAACTGTATTAATCTGAAACTTACGTACTAGTTCAGTATACTGAAACATAACTTAACTGATAAAGGAATCCTACCTCTTAAGTCTGGAGCAAAACTATACATGATTGATTTGACTGTGAAATATAAACTAAACCTAAACTAAACATAGACTACTAAGACTCCACGAAAAATGCGGAGCTCACCAAGGGAAATCAGCTGCAACCGACCTCTACTGATCAACGGTTCCTCGTCTGCCTCCTAATCGAACTCTGAAAACAAAATGCGGGGAGTGAGTCGCAGCTCAGTGATGAGGTATCATGCATGTCATGCAACACATACTGTCATGTTATCAATCACATATAACTTGTCCTATCTACGTAGCTGCGCCTTCTGACGACGGACGCGTACCGCCGAGATATCCGCACTCGAGCCCCCATGCTAAACTGATAAATGAACGGAACACGAGCCGCCCTGCCGTAACTGATAACTGGACTTCGCTACCACGAGGGTGCGGTCATATGACGAACAACGAGTCGTCCTGCTGTAACTTATAACTGTGACTCGCTACCACGAGGTCGGTCATGTGACGGAACACGAGCCGCCCTGTGATCTAGACCTCTACAACCACGCAGGTGAGGCCAGTCCTACTGTATCTGGGGTGGGACTCGAGGCACTTCGTGGCAGTATGTCACGGCTAAACTCGACCGGAGCTACATCCGGGCTATAGCGTTGAAATACATACTACGACGGTTCGCAGACTACAATAACAGTCATCACACAATTCTACAGCCATTCTACTCATACACTGCATGTTATCATACTGATCATATATCATAGGATTTCTAACTTGCTTCATATCATGGCATAGCATAGCATAAAATCATTCAAGCTTATAATCATAACGTTAATAATAATTAATCATAGCGCATATAAAAATATAATCATAATGCATAACATCATAACGCATAACATAAATACAAAGGATCTAGAATCATCCACTCATTCCTGTCCTGTTATCTATTAGGGAGCTTATCTATCTGAGCATTATCCTCCATTAAAATCTGTTATCCTCTAAGACATGTTTCTATTACGGTATGTTATCTTACTAAGGTTTTTATCTGTCTAAGGTATATTATTTGTCTAAGGTATATTATTTGTCTAAGGTATATTATTTGTCTAAGACGTGTATCTTACTGGACTTACTATCTTACTATCACGTTATTCTACTAATTATATTATCTTAATGAGTTACGTTATCTTATTATGTTATATCATCCTAATAGGTTAGGTGTTTTACTAGGTTACATTATCTCACTGGTTACATTAATTACTAAGTTTACTAACTCACTAGTGGTATTAATTGATTGATTATATAAATCTCTAGATTATATTATCTTATCATGTTATCTTACCATGTCATGCTATCTTATCACGTGAGGTTATCTTACTAGATTATGATATTTACTATGTTATATTATCTTACTATATATGTTATATTATCTAGGTTATTTTCCTAATCATATCATCTACCTAAGCACGTTATAGACCTTTCATATTAACTACCTAAGCATGTTATCTACCTATCATATTATCTTCTAAGCATGTTATCTATCTATCATATTATTCACCTAAGCATATAAACATAAATATAAACATAAACATAAATGCAACTATAAACATAAACATAAACATATACATATAAACATATAAACATATAGACATATACAAATGCTACTATGTGGCAGCCACGACACATCCACCCTAAAACCTCCACTCACCTGGAAAGTCCTGAGACTGGAAGGCACCGCTAGCTCCGGCTCCAGCTATCGGCACCGCGTTTGCACCTGGCGTGCAAAAGACCCATCAGGACCGCACAAAGGAAAAGAAAAACTTGAACTAAGCTGCGCACTGAACCTTCACTAGCGAGCAACACCTTCTCGCTAGCGACGGCACACTCGCCAGCGAGATCTCACAGCTCGCTAGCGACCAGCACGCTGACAGGGGCAAAAACGTCTTTTCACTCACCGTCGGGAACTTGCTCTAGCAGAGTATCCCCAAGACGTCGAGCTCACACTATCCTCAACAACGAAGGATGCCCCAAAGCACTGCTTTGAAAAAGGCTGAGTGTGAGATGTGAGGTGTGAGGTAACATAGCCTCTCATATATATGTTAATGTAAACCCTCATTTTGGTTTTGATAATAACAAAACTAATGTAACTTTAGCTTGAGAAGCTTGAGTGGATGTGCCTTACTAGATCAGAAGATTGAACTTTGGCTTAAGAACTATTTTAGTCTATCTAAGAAGGATGTTTAATATTCAAATGTTTCTGTAATTGGTTAGATAGACGTATAGTGCTGTAATAGCTTCAGAAGATTGAACAATATGTAATTTTAGATATAAGAAGCTTAGATTACAGGTTTAGAAAGTGTATTAGGATTTATTTGTGTAATTCTATATGTAATACACTTCAGAAGATAGTTCAGAAGCTTCCGGGAAAGATCAGAAGCTTCAGAAACGGATTTGAGAAGAATTGCAATTAAAGAAGCCAAAGTCAGAAGATTGGAATTCTGAGAAGAATGCAGAACTGTGGTGTGTGTTGAAACAGTTCTGAATTGATACTTCTGAAACTTCAGAAGCATGCGCAGAAAATTAAAATGCTGAAGTTAAATATTTTAAATCAGAGTTAGTTAAAATGTATTTTTAATTAGCACATGGTTTAATTGGGTGGTTAGTTAATTGTAATAGTTAGCTATTAGTATCCCACCAAAAAGTTGTTAGTTATTATTTTGAATGAGTTCTCTATAAAAAGAGAATCTCAAGATGTAATTAAACAACACAACACACAGCTGAGAATAAGACACGATCACACTCCAAAAGAGAGAGAGAAAAAGAAAAGAAAGGTGCTGAAAAAAAAGAAATCTCTGAGATAGAAAAAAATATGAGAGAAAAAGGCTTTGAGAAGAAAAGAGAAAAGAGAAGAAAGAAGCTTTCAAGAAAGATGCAGAAGCTTTGCTTCTGATATGAATTGAAAAGAATTCAAGATTCTAATTCGAAGAGAAAAGGGAGAAGATTCTGAAAAGAAAATTCAGAAAGAAGAATCAAGCTTAATGAGCTTGTAATTGAAGAAACAAAATTCTGAAAATCAATTTTCTTCAATTGGGTCACAAGAAAGAGGGTCAAGAACAAGATTGCTGAAAAATCCTTGAGGGAATATCAAGGTGGAAAGTCTTCTTGGAGGGTACATCCTTGGAGCAAAATCTTTCAGAGGGAAGATCTGAAAGTGTCGAACCTGAGAAGGTTGTAAAGAATATCAGATTGATTGTAATTGTTGTTCAAGAACTCTTGTCTAGTGGATCTCAATCGGTTGAAGATTGAAGAACTGGATGTAGGCTCATTTATGGCCGAACCAGTATAAATCTTGGTTTAATCTTCTTACCCTTTATCTTTTGCATTCATACATATTAAATCTTGCATTCATAAATTGTTTTGGGTGTGTTTGATAATTCTGAAATCTGAAACAGAACAAGAATCGCAGATTTCAGAAGCTTGATAAATTGAGTTTTGAAATTTAAAGATTTGATTGAATAATTGTTGTTGTGATTAAAATTAATTTGTATATTAATTCTTGGTTTTGTTAACAAGATTAAAACATATAGAATTGATAAAGAAATCAGAACTGAGATTGATTTAGAAAGGATTAAGAAAACTGAGTCAGAAGCTTTGTGTTCTTGATCTTGTAAAATCTGAGTTTTGTTGTGTTTGTGTATGATACTTCTGACATAATTCTGATATTGATTTTTACATGTTTTGAGTGTTTTAAAGGTTTGAATCATATGTTTGCATGTTGGTTTAAGTCTTGATTGATTGATTTGATCATATTGATATTAAAGAATCGATTTTGAGAAGTCAGAAGATTGAAACATAGTCGCTGCAGAATTCAGAAGATTGATATTTCTGAATCTGTTATTGCTGTAATTGATAATTCTGAGATTGATTTTCATATCTTGATATTGTCATTTTAATTGGAATTAATTCAGAAGATTGAATATCTGTGAATAGTCATAAGCTTGATGCAAAAGTGATTTGTGTTAATTGGTTGTGTTAATCCGCTGCATATACTTTGAGAAACTTTATTTCTTGAGTTTGATTTTATATTTCTGACTTGGAAACTAATCCTTGACAAGTTGAGAAGCTTGATCAAATTTTGAAAGTGCAGAAGTTTTAAAATACAAGAAAAAGTTTACAACCAATTCACCCCCCCTCTTGGGTTGGAAAGCATAGCTCAGAGACTCTACAAAGAGACTCTTACACCATCAATATATAGGGTGAGGGGGGGAAAGGTTGAACAAGCTGTGACCGATGTGGGACTTCGGTCCGGTCGCTAGCGACTAACACATGGTCGCTAGCGACAAGCTCTTCGCTAGCGGGCAGTGGCTGCTCGCTAGCTAGCACCTTCTGTCAGCAACGTCTTGACGTCCATTCTGAACGATTTGGGACTTGATCCCATCGCTAGCGACTTGACTGCAGTCGCTGGCGACCAACGGCTCGCTAGCGGGAGCTGACTGCTCGCTAGCGAGTCCCTTCTGACAGGAACTTGCTGGCGTGTTTCTGACGCGTCTTGAGAAAAGTCCTTCCTAAGGGACACTATGATACGGGGTATCACATTTGAATGTTTTGATTAAAAGAAAAATAAACAAAGAAAGCACAAGTACCCCACAATTTATATCCCGAGGATGATTATCTCATACAACGAAATAATAAATTGCAGAAAGAGATTTTGAATGTTTTGATTAAAAGAATAATAAACAAAGAAAGCACAAGTACCCCACAATTTATATCCCGAGGATAATTATCTCATACAACGAAATGATAAATTGTAGAAAGGGATTTTGAATGTTTTGATTAAAAAAATAATAAACAGAGAAAGCACAAGTACCCCACAATTTATATCCCGAGGATGATTATCTCATACAACGAAATAATAAATTGTAGAAAGGGATTTTGAATGTTTTGATAAAAAAAAAACTGAATAATAATAATAATAAATAACAATAATAATAATAGTAATAATAGTAATAATAATGATAGTAATAATAATAATAATAATAATAATAATAATAATAATAATAATAATAATAATAATGAAGCTAACCTAACACGCATACACGCACACAAACACACGACACACGCACAAACACACTAGACCAGATTTGAGAGAAAGAGGGAAGGGGGAAAGGCGCCGCCGGAGCAGCGAAGGGAGAGGCCGCGCCGATAGGAGGTGCGCGACTCGGGCAGGCGGCACGGCTGAGAGGAAGGGCAACGAAGGTGGGGTGGCTATCGTTTTCGCGGCCGTCCCTGCCATCAAATCGCGAGGCGGCGATCGAGAGGACGGAAGAGAGAGAGAGAGGAAGGCCGAGAGGATGGGGGCGATCGCGAGCCGTTCGATGTCGCGGCTTTCACGGCCGCCGCTGCGGCAGCAAGGTCGTGAGGCGGCGACCCTGAGGGAGAAAGGGAAGCCTATCGTGAGCCCGAGGAGAGGGAAAGTGAGGGCGCCCGAAAGACGGCCTCACCGCCGCTGTCACCACGCCGCCGTGAAACCAGAGGGAGAGGGAAAAGGGGAGGCTGTGTGGTGGTGTGATGATGATGCAGAGAGCAAAAACAGGAACCAAATTACCTTGCTCCCGATGGTGTGTATACTGTGCTCCTCCTTTTTTTTTCCGCCCTTTTCCAGTTATTTGAGAGTGCTTTTATAGAGCTTTTTAGGTTAAATCAAAATTAATTGTGACAAATTTTTAATTGATGCTGATTGATTATATTTTGATTTTATGTGATTATTAGAATTAAGTCTGATTGTAATTGACTGAAATTGATTATGATTTATATTATGTTTAAATGTTTGATTTTGGTTTTGAATCTAATCTAATTTAATGCTTGATTTTGATTTTATTTGTTATTAGTACAATATTAAACATGATTCATCAATTATTAGGACAAAATATGGTGTTTACAGTTGCCCCTCTTTACTTGTTTGTTACCATGTATAGTAACGGACAAGTAAAGATACAAACACATATTTTGTCCAAATAGGATGATGAATGTTGGATGAATTAGATGTACGTGAGTGTGTGAGAGCTTGTGGTCGGTACAGAAAATGAACATTGAGACAAGAAAGTAAACATCGAGGCAGAAAAATAAGCATCGAGGCAGGAAAATAAACATCGAGGCAGAAAAATAAACATCGAGGCAAGAAAATAAACATCGAGGCAGGAAAAATAAACATCGAGGCAGGAAAAATAACATCGAGGTAGAAAAATAAACATCGAGGCAGGAAAAATAAACATCGAGGCAGGAAAAATAACATCGAGGCAGGAAAAATAACATCGAGGCAGAAAAATAACATCGAGGTAGAAAAATAACATCGACGAAGGAAAATAAACATCGAGGCAGGAAAATAAACATCAGAGGACGAAGGAAAATAACATCATCGAGGCAGGAAAATAAACATCGAGCAGAAAAAACAAAAAATAACATCGAGGCAGAAAAATAACATCGAGGCAAGAAAATAAACATCGAGGCAGGAAAAATAACATCGAGGCAGAAAAATAACATCGAGGCAGAAAAATAACATCGAGGCAGGAAAATAAACATCGAGGCAGGAAAATAAAATCGAGGCAGAAAAATAACATCGAGGCAGCAAAATAACATCGAGGCAGGAAAATAAACATCGAGGCAGGAAAAATAAACATCGAGGCAGGAAAATAAACATCGAGGATAGAAAAATAAACATCGAGGCAGGAAAAATAACATCGAGGCAGGAAAAATAACATCGAGGCAGGAAAATAAACATCGAGGCAGGAAAATAAACATCTAGGCAGGAAAATTAACATCGAGGCAGGAAAAATAAACTTCGAGGCAGGAAAATAAACATCGGGGCAGGAAAAATAAACATCGAGGCAGGAAAAATAAACATCGAGGCAGGAAAATAAACATCGAGGCATGAAAGAAAGTGTTGAGAAAGAAAGTGTCGAGGTATGATGAGATGCATGTGATGCATGATCCGGAGATAGATTTTCCGTTGTTATTTAAATGATCTACGCGATTTCTCAAACCGTATCTCAAATTGCCCCAGTTTAGGGTGTCCGTCACGTCGTTCCTTTAAGAAAACTTCAGTCTGACCCTAGTCGAGCATTGTTGCGGTGACTTGGAGTGATGGGTTTTCCCGTTACTTTGACTATGGACCCAATTCTTCTGTTGTGGTTGTCTTCGTCCACAGTTTTATCATTTCTTGCCTTCGTCGGCGTTTTTAGTCGTACAAGTTGGTACCCTCTTTTGAATCTTGACCCTTTGTTTGATTTACCGTCATTTAAACTTTGTTAGCAATTACTCTTTTAGCCGCGCTTGAAAACAATATTATGATTACACATGTATGCAATGGTGTAAGAAGAGAAAGAGAGAAAAGAAGAAAGATAAGAAGTGAAACTGGTTTTATTTATGGATTGGAATGTATATGGCTACAGGTACAATTTAGAGAATGAACAACATATGAAAATATCATTTATTGACTAAAGGTTACATTGGACTTGAATCTGTTTGTTTCAGGATCAAGACCCGTGGTTGCATGCCAACAATGTTCGCCTTACTCAAATTGCCCCAGTTCCGCTGTAAGGGAAAGATAGGTCGCTCTTTCGAGTTTTCAACCTATCCGTGAAGCATTTTGCCCTAACTTTTGCCTAGACCGCCCTCTCGGGTTTTCAGTCTAGCGAGCTTTTTGTTCCTAATTTTTGCCTAGGTCGCCTTTTCAGGTTTTCAACCTAGCGGATTTTTTTTTTTAGGCAAAGTACTTTTTCACGACATCTGAATTGACTGGCTTTGGAAGTACTTGCCCTTCCATATCTGTTAGGATCAAGGCTCCTCTCGAAAAGGCATCTTTTACGATGTAGGGACCGTCATGTGTGAGTGCCCACTTTCCTCTGTTATCCTCTTGATTCGGAAGTATTCTTTTCAAGACGAGATCACCGGGTTGGAATGTTCGAGGGCGAACATTTTTGTTATATGCTCGAGCTATCCTTTTCTGATACAACTGTCCATGACAGATTGCGTTCATTCCTTTCTCTTCTATCAGGTTCAATTGTTCATATCTTGCCTTGACCCATTCAGCCTCCTCCAAGTCTGCCTCCATTAGGACCCTTAGTGACGGAATCTCCAATTCGACAGGTGTCACTGCCTCCATCCCATACACCAAGGAGTAAGGTGTTGCTCCAGTTGAGGACCTAACTGATGTGCGATACACGTGTAATGCGTATGGTAACATATCACTCCAGTCCTTGTAAGTGACCACCATCTTACCCAAGATCTTCTTGATGTTCTTGTTTGCGGCTTCAACCGCACCGTTCATCTTAGGGCGGTAAGGAGATGAATTGTGATGCTTGACCTTGAACTTTCCGCAGAACCCCCTCATGTCTGCATTATTGAAATTAGTGGCATTGTCTGTGATGAGTCTTTCCGGCAACCCATATCTACAGATGATGTTATTTCTTAAGAACTTCACCACCACTTTGCTTGTCACATTGGCATAAGAGGCTGCTTCGACCCACTTGGTGAAGTAATCGATTGCCACTAGAACGAACCTGTGCCCATTTGAAGCTTTGGGATTGATTGGCCCTATGACGTTCATGCCCCACATGGCAAATGGCCATGGTGATGACAAGGTGTGTAATGGCGTTGGCGGGGAATGAATCTTATCAGAATAGATCTGGCACTTGTGACATTTCCTCATGAATTCCATGCCACGAGAAGAGCAACTTGGAGGACTCAGGTTTTGGTATAATGAGGGGGACAACACAGACAAGTTATCAGGGAGCATTCAAGAAGCGTGGAAGGATGTCCACATGGCAGGTAGAAATGAGTTGGGAAAACCGTTGGTTATCACCACTGCTGAGCACACGGCATGGAGAGCAGCAAGGAGAGCATATCAAGAGGCACCTAATGCTAGGCGTTATGAGAGGGATAACGAACGACTGGTTGAACAGATAGAGATCATGAAGGCTCAGATAGAACTCTTGGAAAAACTGAAGGATGGAGTGAAAATGGAACTAATTATTGCCAAAGACCTGTGTGAAAAGAGGACAAGGGTGATTGAACACTTGAAGGATGAGATTGCAGATACCCCTGTGAGCAATGAGTTGAGGCTTAAACGGCTTGAACAAGAAGTCCAGAAGTGTACGAAGGAAAAACAGGATTCTTTGCAAAGGCTTGGGCAGCTGAAGAAGGAAAACGAAGGGCTGAAAATGAGCACCAGTCAGTTGAGGATGGTCATGAAGAAAGATCATGAGAAGTTAGAAAAGAAAGCCAATCGTGAAGAGCAATTGAGAAGAGCTCTGGAAAAGGAGATTGAGGAGCTAAAGGCAATGTTTGGGCAAGAAAAACGACAGAGGGAGGAAATGGAGGCTAGCCTCTATGACCAATACCGCGAAAAGGTTGAACTAGATGTTAGCTCCAAGAACCCTTTACCTCATCATTGAAGGTTTTGAATGATAAAATTCTTAATTAAAATAAAAGTTTTAATTTGGTTGGACTAATGGTTTGTTAAGTGTGTTTTAGGATTTAATTTATTTGATAAAATAAAAAGACACATCTTGACCACCATGGACCATCAAAGTGGCGACACACATGAAGAGAAATATGAAAATTATCTTTCATATTTTATGAAGATCAACCACATAGACATTTATTAAAAAGGGAAAGTTTTCATGAAGACTCTAAGATTTCCCAAAAATCTATTTATGGAAAGTGCATGGATTTAAATAGAAAATCTCTATTTAATCATTCATGTATCTTAATATATATAATATATATTTTCGAAATATAAGAATTAAAATAGGGAATCAAAATCAAATCTCTATTTTACATTCTCTCTCCTAATAAATTCGAAAATTATTATTATATATATATATTTCGAAAATTAAATTAAAATAGAGAATCAAAATCAAATCTCTATTTTACATATTATCTTTCAAGATTTTGAAATTATTTATATATGGGGGAAATCTAGAAAGATCTTGTATGGAGAATTAAATGCAAAAGATTTAAAAAATAATTATCTAGAATTTATTCTAGAATATATCTTGCATTTAAGTAACATAATATTTTTACGGACACTTTAAAAAGATTCTGTGAGGCTCCTAAAGATTCTATATGAATCTACAAGATTCCCAGAAGATTCCATGCGGGACCAGAAGATTCTGTTGAAGATTCTACACGAAGTTAGAAGACCTCAGAAGATTCTGTCAAGAATTTCAAGTCTAGAAGATTCCCGAAGATTCTGTGAAGATTTCAGAAGATTCCCGAAGATTCTATCAAGATCCCGAAGAATCTCAAGATTCCAGAAGAATTCCAAGCCTCAAGATACAAGATTCAAGGATTTTCAAGATTCAAGAATCAACCTTCAGGAGATTCACTGGAAGACCATGTTTGGTGTTTGAGGATTTTCAAAAAATGAGAAATTGTGAAATCCTAATTCGTACCAACATGGAGGCACACTTGTGGAGCAAGAAAAGCTAAAATCCCTAGCCTTTCTCTCTCCAAAAGTGGCACATACAACTTGCTTGATTTAGCAAGATTGTGTGAAAAAAATGCTGAAGCAATGCACACCACAAGATCAAGGCACAATTCAAATTCAAGGGCCAAGATGAAGTTTCCTCTTTTCTAATTCTTGGTTACAAAGTTTCCATATTTATGATCAAATAATAACCTTTGAATTAAAGGGAATTATTTGAATCAATGACCAAGATGAAACTTCCTCTTATTTGATTTTTCTAATTTTGGAAGATCAAATTTCAAATCATATCAAGGAATTCTCACCATTGGATCAAGAGATTACAAATTCAAATCAAGGGTGGAGATCAAGCCTATGATTTTCGAAATTGAGGCTCTCTTTTCTCTATAAATAGAAGACCTCAATGCCCAAGAATTCAAGAGACTACCCAAGATTACAAGTGCCAAAACTCTGTCGAATTGAATCCTAATTTCTCTTCATCTTCAACCTCCAAACTCCTAACCTATCAAAGTTTTGATTTTTATTGGGTTTAAGGGTTGTACATCTCAAAAGAGTGATCTTTATTGTTTATCCTAGTTTATACTAGTTATCTTTGAGAGAAAAGCAAGCAAGGTTCAAACTTAGTTGCATCTAAGTTCTTGTTTGATTAAAGATTTCATCTTTTGTACAAAGCCCTTATTTTTGAAGGCAAGAAGTCCTTAGAGGGTCTAAGGCAATGGTAGAAAGTCCTTTGGTGTTAAAGACAAGGTTGAAGTCCTTTGTTGTTTGCAAGGGCAGTGAGTCACCTTTGTTGGAGGTGCAAGGGAAGTCCTTTGTTGTTTGCAAGGGCAGTGAGTCACCTTTGTTGGAGGTGCAAGGGAAGTCCTTTGTTGTTTTCAAAGGCAGTGAGTCAACTTGGTGAAGGTGCAGGTTGAAGTCCTTTGTGGCGTAGCAGAGGCGAGAAAGTCCACCTAGTTGTGGTGGTGATAGTGAAATCTCAGGTGAATCCTGGGGACTGGAGTAGGCACATTGCCGAACCAGTATAAAAAGATTGTGTGTGCTCTCTCTCTTCCCTTTCTTTTTATTTAATTGTTTTTACAATTTATCATTGCATACACATCATATAGCATATTGCGAAAATCATTATCATATTTGTCTAAGTGTTGAAGGTTAAAGTTTTAACCTTTATCATTTAGAAGACCTTGAAAGTAAATATATTTTCAAGATCTACAATAGCCTTGTCTATAGGCTAAGTTTCTGTTTATTTACTAACAATCGTTTCCGCTGTGCAAGACAAGTGCAAGACTTGATCTTTATTTTTAGTAATTTTCAGAAACAGGATTTATTGGTGTAACGTGATTCAACCCCCCTTCTCACGTTTCACTACCTTCAATTGGTATCAGAGCTCGGCCTTGGGGTTGAGCACTTAACAGTGTCAAGGAAAGATTTAAGGGACCATGGCAGCAACTAACAACGCATATATTGCTGATGGAGCGTCCACAAATAGACCACCTATGTTCAACGGTGATGACTACGCATATTGGAGAGATCGAATGACGTTGTTCATTCAATTCTCAAGTCTCGATCTTTGGGATATCGTAGAAGTCGGTGACAATCCTACACCCTTCGGCCCAAAGAAACTATGGACTGAAGAACAAAAGACTCAAGTGCAACAAAACAAGAAAGCTAAGTATATTCTTCTATGTGCTTTACCTAAAGCTGAATATGATAAAATTGTGTTATGTGAAACTGCAAAGCAAATATGGGATCGCTTAGCGACCTTACATGAAGGCACAGATCAAGTCAAAGAAACGAAGATCTCCATGCTTGTACATAAGTACGAGTCATTCAAGATGAATCAAGACGAAGACATTGATACTCTTGCTACAAGATTCTTACATATTGTTAATCAATTAAAAGTTCTTGGCAAGACGTATTCAAACACCGAAATGGTAAGGAAGATCCTTCGAAGCCTTACTGCAAAGTGGAGACCTAAGGTCACCGCTATTCAAGAAGTCAAGGACCTAACTAAGTTAGGTCTAGACGAATTGATTGGGTCTCTCAAGACTCATGAAATCGAACTAGAAGCACAAGAAGACTCTACAACATCAAGATCAAGACCTTTAGCGCTCAAGACATCTACAACTGTCAGCACCCAATTTTTGATCAAGTATAAAAAATATTTGTTTACCATTTGACCGTAACTATGTAATTTTTTTACTTATTTTCTTTTTGTAAAAAAAAAAAAAAAGATAACTGGATTCCATCCTTTTATGACCCTTTAGCTCAAAAAAAAAAAAAATTGCAGTCCATTTAAAGGCATTGGGCTGTACCTTTTATTATTATTTGTTTTGGTTATTTACACAAAATAAAATAGTTTCAGCCCATTGAATTGTTTTGCATAAGAAAAAAAAAGTTTATTATTCCTGACCCAATTAATACAGCCCAATTAGGTTTCTCAAACAAAAAATAAAAAATACAAAAAAAGGGCTTCAACCCAAGTTTTACAATTCTGAACAAAAAATGCAAAAAAATAAAAATAAAAAATAGGACATCTTTGTGCTGATGATGGTTGATTGGAGTCTCCATTCTTCCCTGTTCAAGCTTTTGCAGCTACTAGCTCATCCTGAAAAGATGAAAACATGTCCATGTGAGTTTTAGAGGATAAAAAGAGAATGAAATTATAGGAGACAAAATGCAATTGGTCTCAGAAGATAAAAAGAATACAATTATTGGAGATAATTGGACTAATACAGCTCAAAAGGAAATAAATTTGTGATTATAAATGCATTCAGGGGCTGAATAGAGAGGGGGGGCGGATTCAAAGGGAAGGATCAGAGAGCTCAGAACAGAACAAGTGCAGATCAGAGGAAATTTCTGGGAAAACTCATGAAGAATGATTTAATTATGATCAGATATTTGGCTTAATTAAATCATAAAATTAATTTTTCTATGACAAAGGATATTTGCATAGTAAAAATTAATAATCAATAACAGAGCAATCCAGGTATATCCCAACATCCATAATGTAAATATAAAACATACATATTATATACTGTCTCATTTTCAGAAAATCAAAATTCTCTTCCATTCACAAACATGCATAAACACAGTCCATAACTACATTCAGTGTCCATTTTTTTTTTAAAAAAATAATAATAACAAAAATATAGCTATTCATCATCATCTTCATCTCACCCTCATAACATCATTCTATCATCTTCAGTACAGATCTCATCATTTTCATCATTGTTATCTAAAATAATTTTAAAAAAAATAATGAAGAATCAGAATGAAAGAAAAATAAATAAAAAAAGGAAACAAAACACAGATTGACAGAATCAGTGACCTACCTTGTGCATCACCATCATCGGACGCCACCATCACTGTCGGGCAGCAGGCGACGGCGGAGCAAGAACCAGCAGCAGCAGCAGCGGCGATGAGCGGCTCCCTTCGCGCGGCCTTCTGCTTCCAGCGGCAGCGCCCAGCGCCGCTCTCTCTTCCCTCTCCCTCTCCCTCTCTCTCTATCTCCACCTTCACGACGCCCGAAGCCGCCGGCCGCAACTCAGCCCCTCTGCAGCAGCCATGGCAGCCGCGACTCACTCTTCTTTCCTCGGTGGCTCCATGGCCGCCGCCCCTTTCTTCCTCTTTTGGCTGCCTCACTCCTCTCTCACCTCCATGGAAGCTGCGGCGGCGGCGGCTGCCAGATCTCGGTCTCTCTCTCTTCTCCGCCGCCGAGCGGCTCTTTCTCTCTCTTCCCTCTTGTCGGCGCCGATGCGCCCTCTTTCTCTCCCCTCACCTCTCTTTCTGAAATTAAAACAAAATAACCTAACCCTAATTTTTAACCTTGTAAATATGTAAATGGGTTTGTGTTTGTCTTGGGCTAGTTGAATGCTTTTGTTATATTTGGTCCGATTGGGTCGGGCTTTTTGTTTTATTATTATTATTATTGTTGTTGTTGTTGTATCATTGTTGTGTTGATGTTATCATTGATGTTGTTAGTATTATGATATTGTTGTTATTATTTTATTTTCTTTCAAAATAAAAATAAAAAACAAAAAAAATAAAAAATAAAAATCAATTAAAATGATGACTGAGTAGTAGATGCTACCTTCATCACAAAGGTTTACTGAGTAGTCAAGTACTAACTTAAACCTTACAACAACAAAAAATCTCTTCTTCATAGAACAAAAATTAATTCCTTTTTTAAGTAAAATTTTTTTTTAAAAAAAGATAAAAACAAAAAAAAATCTTTTTGATAGAACTACGTGAGCTTTGAATTTCTCATTGTACCGCAGAATATGTAGGAGCAGAGTTCATCTGTCAAGCTCAACTTTATTTTTTAATATTTTTGTTCATAATATTTGTTGTATTTATTGTTTTAATTTGTAAATATTCTAGCTAATTTTATTGTTATCTCATTTGTTTTTATTGTGTTAATTTGTAAATATTTGTTGTGAGAATATTTAATTTTTATTAAGGATAAATTTAATATGCTTTAAATCGTTTAATTTTCACAATTAATTTTGGGTAACCGTTCTAGGACGAATGTATCAAGGTGCGTGGAGTGTATTCTCTACCCTTCCCTGTGCATAATCTGACTCCCGGATCCAACTCTGTTTTCGCAGACCAATTTAAAATGTTCTTTTTAAATAATGGTTTTTCCGAGGTTTTCCTAAATAAAACCTTGGTGGCGACTCCAAAATTAAAAATCATTTTAAACGCGCATTTTTAATTTAATTTTCGCTATTTTGCCGTCCCGTCGCGATCCCGGTTGCGACAGATGGCGACTCCACTAGGGACGTCAGAGAGTCAAGCCCGATAAAAATTAATTGTGCAAATAATTCTATTTAAAGCATATTGAATTTATCTTCTTGTGTATATATTTATTTGTAACATTTTGTTCTATTTCATTTACTTCTGTATTATTGAACCTTAGGTTAGATGACTTAGTTTATTTATTTATTGATTTGAGATTATTATTGTTGGATCTGTTGGTAAAGTTCTTGGGTTTGTTGTACATAGGACACTTTACACACTTTTTGGGCTCTATACCCGAGCCTGTGCGACCTGAGACTAGGATTCAGGGAAATATTTCTCATAAAATAAGGTAGCATTACTATACCAGAGTACACTGCACAATTTGAGGAATTGAGCAAGTTGTCCAGCATGTATCAAAACAACCCAGAAGAAGGATGGAAATGCGCCAAATACGAGGATGGGTTAAGACCTGAGATCAAGGCTATGGTCCGACACTTAGAAATCTGTGAGTTTGCCTCTCTAGCAAACAAGTGTCGTATTATAGAGGAATCACAGAAAGAACTCCAAGCCTCAAGGGCTGCTAACTTCAAGAAAAACTTAGGACCACGAGCCGGAGTCTTCAAGCCATAATTTCCAAAGAAGTCATTCCAGCAAGGATCGCCCAGCAACAAAGGGAGACAAGTTCAAGCTATGGTGCAACCCCCAACATCTACCACCTGGTCCAAGTGTGGTAAGAATCATGGTAACCGTCCCTGCCTTTACGAACAAGGTGTATGCTACCGTTGTGGGAAGCCTGGCCACATGGTTCGTGACTGCACAGTGCTGAATCCCCAACCGATAGCTGCTTCTAGACCCCAACAGCAGGGAAGAGTCTTCACAGTCAATGCAGAAGTTGCCGAGCAATCCAAGGATCTCATAAAGGGTAAGTGTAAAGTGAATGGTAGACTCTTAGTTGTACTTTACGATTCTGGTGCCACCCATTCTTTTGTTTCTGAGGATCTGGCTAAAAAATTGAAAATACCCATGTCTAAACTTCCTTTTGACTTGCTTGTTTCTACTCCTACCGCAAAACCCATTAAGACTTGTCTTGTTTGCAAAAGATGTTGTTTTTCAATAGATAATAGGAACTTTATTGCTGACCTCATATGCTTACCAATGACCGGTCTCGATGTCATTCTTGGCATGAATTGGTTGTCCGCCAATCATGTGTTTCTTGATTGTTATGCTAAAACCATTGTTTTTCCTTCTATCTGATCTACACTTGTTGAATCTGTTAGTTTGCCTGCAAATACCATAGAATTAAACTGTTGTGGGATAATGAGTAAAGGTTTCATGTTTCTTGCCGCAAGTGAACTTGAAAATGAGCAAAACTTAGGAGATATACCAATAGTGAGAGAGTATCCTGAAATTTTCCCCAAAGATATTCCCGAGTTTCCCCCACCTCGAGAGGTAGAATTTTCCATCGACCTTGTCCCTGGAACAGGACCCATTTCCATAGCACCTTATAGAATGTCACCAGTGGAGCTAATAGAACTTAAAACTCAACTTGAGGAATTGTTGGAAAAGAAGTTTATAAGACCTAGTGCCTCACCTTGGGGAGCCCCAGTGTTGTTTGTGAAGAAGAAGGACAGGAGTATGAGACTATGCATAGACTATAGGCAGCTTAACAAGGTAACTATAAAGAACAAGTACCCTTTACATAGGATTGATGATCTAATGGACCAACTAACAGGAGCCCAAGTTTTCTCTAAGATTGACCTTAGATCAGGATACCACCAAATAAGAGTAAGGGAAGAGGACATTCCCAAGACGGCTTTTAGAACTCGTTACGGCCATTACGAGTTTACAGTCATGTCCTTTGGTCTGACTAATGCACCTGCTGTGTTCATGGATTATATGAATAGGATCTTTAGACCCTATTTGGATAAGTTTGTCGTTGTATTTATCGACGACATCCTTATCTATTCAAGAACACAAGAGGAGCATGAAAGCCATCTCCGGGCAGTGTTAGAAGTTCTGAAGGGAAAGAAGTTATTTGCCAAGCTGTCAAAATGTGAATTTTGGATGGAGGAAGTAAAGTTCTTAGGACATGTTGTTTCAAAGGGTGGAATATCAGTAGACCCCAGTAAGATTGAAGCTGTGATGAATTGGGAAAGACCTTCTACGGTAACTGAGATAAGGAGTTTCTTAGGACTTGCGGGATATTACCGTAGATTCATAGCAAAATTCTCCCAGATAGCCCTACCTCTAACCAAGCTCACTAGGAAAGAAATTCCCTTTAAGTGGACTGAGGAGTGTGAAAGAAGCTTTCAGGAGTTGAAGGAAAGGTTAACCTCTACCCCTATACTTGTATTACCTGATCCTAGTGAACCCTTCGAGGTTTACTGTGATGCATCGGGAAAGGGTTTGGGTTGCGTATTAATGCAATATCGCAATGTGGTGGCATATGCTTCACGGAAGTTAAAACCCCACGAGATTAATTACCCAACTCATGACCTGGAGCTCGCAGCTATAGTATTTGCACTAAAGGCAAGGAGACACTACCTCTATGGAGTAAGGTTTGAGGTGTTCTCAGATCATAAGAGCTTGAAATATCTCTTTGATCAGAAGGAGTTAAACATGAGGCAAAGGAGATGGATGGAGTTTCTCAAGGATTATGATTTTGGATTGAACTACCATCCTGGTAAGGCGAATGTAGTTGTAGATGCCTTAAGCCGAAAGAAACTTCAAGTGTCCCACATGATGATGGAGGAAGCCAAACTTCATAAGCAGTTTAGAAACCTTAACCTTGGAGTTACCTTTACCCACGTTAGTGTGAAATTAAGTCAGTTGCATGTGTCTAGTAGCTTTAAGGAATTAATTACACGTGCCCAAAGGGGAGATGGAGAGTTTAAGGAACTTGTTGAAACCATAGAAAGAGAAGGAATTCCAGGATTCAAATTGGACGATGATGGCCTATGGAGGTTTGAAGGAAGGATATGTGTACCAGCATATGGTGACCTTTGGAAAGATATTCTGCAGGAGGCTCACAAGAGCCATTTCACCATTCACCCTGGAGCAACCAAGATGTATCAAGATTTGAAAAAGATGTTTTGGTGGCAAGGGTTGAAAAAGGATGTGGCTGAATGGGTAAATAAGTGTCTCGTATGTCAAAAGGTTAAGATCGAACACAAGCGACCCCCAGGATTATTGCAATCCCTCGAGGTTCCCGGATGGAAATGGGAGAGTATCTCGATGGATTTTGTGGTAGGTCTACCAAGGATCCAATCAGGTAATGATGCCATATGGGTGATCGTTGATCGACTAACAAAGTCAGCTCACTTTCGCGCCATTAGTGCGACATATTCCTTGGAAAGACTAGCCCAAATCTATGTGGAAGAGATTGTAAGATTGCATGGTGTGCCCAAAACGATTATCTCAGATCGTGACCCACGATTTACTTCTCGTTTTTGGGGAGCTTTTCAAAAGGCGCTCGGTTCAAAGTTGAGCTTAAGCACATCATACCACCCACAGACAAATGGACAATCTGAGAGGACAATCCAGACATTAGAGGACATGTTGAGGGCGTGTGTTCTTGATGGGAAAGAAAGATGGGACAAGATGTTAGCATTAGTTGAGTTCTCTTACAACAACAGTTACCATGCTAGCATAGGGATGGCACCCTATGAGGCGTTATATGGATGGAAATGTCAATCACCTTTGTGTTGGTATGACCCTAGGGAGCGAAGTATTCTAGGACCTGATATCATAAGAGAAACCACAGAACAGATAAAGAATATTAGGGAGAGGATGCTCACTGCTCAAAGCCGCCAAAAGAGTTATTCAGACAATAGGCGGAGACCGCTAGAGTTTCAGGCAGGTGAACATGTTTTCTTACGCATAACTCCCACAATGGGTATAGGACGCTCCATGAAAGTCAAAAAGTTGAGTCCTAGGTACCTTGGACCTTTCCAAATCTTGAGTCGAGTTGGACCGGTAGCTTATAGAATAGCCTTACCCCCAAATCTCTCTAACCTACACAACGTCTTCCATGTTTCTCAGCTAAAAAAATATCAGTCAGATCCTAGCCATGTCTTAGAATCAGAACATGTACAACTAAGAGACGACCTGACCTTTAGACTGCCCCCAACAAAGGTAATCGACCGGGATGTCAAGAAGCTACGCAACAAGACAGTACCTTTGGTAAAGGTAGCTTGGGGAGACGTCCGTAATGAAGACTACACATGGGAACTTGAATCAGAGATGAGGACTAACTATCCAGAACTGTTTAAAGGTGAAAGAATTTCGAGGACGAAATTTTTTTTATGGAGGGAGGAATGTAACGCCCCAAATTTTTTTTTTCATAATTGACTATGTTTATTGTATAATTATGTGTGACTAAATATGTGATTGTTGAGTTATATGATTATATATTTGTGGATGAGCTATAAGTGATTGAAATGAATCATGATGATGATAATGAAGATTTTATGAGAATAATAATAATAAGTTGAGTTATTAATGCAAGTGCACTATGACTTTAGTCTTTCTAATATGCCCGCTTGATTGCACCGAAATTGTCAGGTCTTATATGTTAGAATTAGGTTTTTGTGTCTTCATAAAAGTTGTAGATATTTCTCTTAGCTTTCCAACACATATTGAATCATCTAAATCCAATATCTGTAGCTCAAGATATACCTAATTTACTAAACTATGTTCTGTGTATATAACATGGCCGAAAATTTGCACATGAAGTCTCATCTTCAACATTATTTTGTTCATTATCCTTTCATGGAGACACCACCACCATTACCTTTACTCCCACTAGCATCCTTTCATCATTTAGGTTCCATTTATCCTTGTCTCCCACTCAAGAAAAGAAAATGAATTGATCAAAAAACTCCAAGAACATACCTAACATGATCACCTTCACCATGACTCATCATATCATCTTCACATGGCTTTTTATCTTTTTGTACTCAATAAATGAAGATAAATGAATATTTTGATCAGCCTCTAGGTACCTAAATTCATCTATAAATAGCCACAAGTCCTAACCATTCAAGACACATCAAGAACTCTCACTCACAATACTCATTTCACCCCCTTCATCACTAACACTACTTTCTTTCTTTAGTTAATTAAGCTTATGAGTTATGTTCATTATAGAACTATTTTCTTAAGCCTACTATAGTCATAAACTAGCCACCTCTATCACCAAACACAAGATCAAACACCTACAAACACATTAATTCACCTAAGGTACATAAAGCTTCACATATAGTCTTCATTTTCAAGAATTCTCAAATCAAGCACACAAGTTTCACTCATCACAAGTAGGAACACAATACAAGCACTTAGTAAGGAAGGATCAAAGGACTCTCTATCATTATCAAGCACTCAAAGTCCATTTTAAGTCTACACTAGAGGTAGGGCACTTCCTTATATTTGTATGATCAAATGTTTATGTTTATGTTCATATTACATAATCTTATCTACTTTACTAAATAATTCGTTTCTTTCTCCACAATTAATATTTTACATTGGTTTTAATTTTATTTGAAAGTTAATTCGAGGACAAACATTTTCCCACAAACCTCATCTTTTTGTGACTTATACTTTGAGAGAAATGCATTTTTAAAGTTGATGCATGAATTTCAGTTTCTGTTCTGCACATGCAGTGTTCTAAAATTAATTAAAAATACAATACTTAATGAAACCTTACAAAATTAATTTTATAGAATCCTAAGACATGAAGGTTGACTGTCAAAAAATTTCATGGACATATCATTTCTATATTAATACAGAAAAATCTATGAAGTTAGTGTATCAGTTCTGTCCACAGCACAATTGTTCTTTTAGTAAGCTGAATTTCAGAATTTATTTCTCTCTAACTATAAATTATTTTTATATTCTATTTCTTGGGAGTGTTATAAAAACTAGTCTAATTTATCCTCAAAAATTTTTAAGATCTATTTAGTTATTTTCTAATTACCTCAGATTTATTATCAAAGTATGTCAGTTCTGAATGTAGTCCAGACATTTCTTATCAACAACAGAATTGTAAAAATTATTTCTCCCTGTATAAAAATTATTTTAGAGTTTTGTTTCTTGGAAGTGTTTTGTTGATCAATCTAGTTTATTCTCGTGAAATTTTAAGGTTTAATTCATTGTCCTCTAATTTTGGTGATTTTCTAACTAAACTATGTCAAATCTGTCTAAATATAATTAATGGAATAGTGATGATGATGTTTATAATGCCAATGTGCTTAATGATATGGATGGATGTGACCTTCAATTTGTTGATGCTTATGTGCTTGATAACCTGAATGAATGTGATATTCAATGTGTTGTTGTGCATGATGATGTGAACAATAGTGATATTTTAATTGAAACATAAGAAAGTTAAACCTTCGGTCACCAATTCGGATCGGTAAGGGAAGGTGAGCTAAGCCTTCGGTCACCAATCCAAAATTGGTAAGGGAAGATATATTACCCCTCTACTCCCTTATAGTAAGGTATGAGCTCATAACCTAGGGGATTATGTCTATAATTGAGAAATAAGTTATGTGAGGGTGCACAATGCCATAAAAGATAGATTAAAGATTAAAGTTACTAAAGTTACTTATTGTATGCAAAGTCTTATGTGTCATTTGAATATGATGGTATGTTTTATCTAAATTATTTGAATTGATGCATTCATGTATTATGTATGTAAGAAGCATGTAAAATTGATGTCGCCTCGGGACCCCACGATTTTGGAATTAATTAAAATTAACTTGTATGCTTCCGCTTATTTCAAAAATAAACCCGAGGGGCCTGGAACGAAAAACGATGACACCTTACATTTTTACCCCTAGTGAGTATTATTTTGAATACTCACCCTTTTCCGTTTTCGTCTCCAGACGAACCAGAAAACATGGATGCAAAAGAAGTACCACTTCAAGATATGTTAGGATGTTGATTTGTTTCCTCATTTCAATTTAAGTATATTAATATGTTATTATTGGATTGTACTAAAGTCTGAATCATAATGATCGGCATAACTATATTTATGTTGTATGACATTGTGTGATGGGATATTATCTTGGATACTTTATGTATGCGCTATTATTACGATATCGTATTGCGCTGCCCCTATTTTCACGTTATTCTACAAAAAAAAAAATCTCATGTATGTATTTTCCGCGTAACATATTTTAAAGAAAATATGTAAGCTTTGAGATTAAAACGTGACCCTTGGTTAAATGAAATCTTATGACTTAAGCATAAGAGGTTATTTAATTAGGGTGTTACATGTTAGGAAAATTTCAGAGATTCTGGGTTCGTTCCCCAGTGGAGTCGCCATCTGTCGCAACCAGGATCGCGACGGGACGACAAAATAGCGAAAATTAAATTAAAAATGCGCGTTTAAAATGATTTTTAATTTTGGAGTCGCCACCAAGGTTTATTTAGGAAAACCTCGGAAAAACCATTATTTAAAAAGAACATTTTAAATTGGTCTGCGAAAACAGAGTTGGATCCGGGAGTCAGATTATGCACAGGGAAGGGTAGAGAATACACTCCACGCACCCTGATACACCCGTCCTAGAACGGTTACCCAAAATTAATTGTGCAAATTAAACGATTTAAAGCATATTAAATTTATCCTCAATAAAAATTAAATATTCTCACAACAAATATTTACAAATTAACACAATAAAAACAAACGAGATAACAATAAAATTAGCTAGAATATTTACAAATTAAAACAATAAATACAACAAATATTATGAACAAAAATATGAAAAAATAAAGTTGAGCTTGACAGATGATCTCTGCTCCTACGTATTCTCTGGTACAATGAGAAATTCAAAGCTCACGTAGTTCTATCAAAAAGATTTTTTTTTGTTTTTATCTTTTTAAAATTTTTTTTTTTACTTAAAAAAGGAATTAATTTCTGTTCTATGAAGAAGAGATTTTTTGTTGTTGTAAGTTTTAAGTTAGTACTTGACTACTCAGTAAACCTTTGTGATGAAGGTAGCATCTACTACTCAGTCATCATTTTAATTGATTTTTTTTTATTTTTTTGTTTTTTATTTTTATTTTGAAAGAAAATAAAATAATAACAACAATATCATAATACTAACAACATCAATGATAACATCAACACAACAATGATACAACAACAACAACAACAACAATAATAATAATAATAATAATAATAATAATAATAATAAAACAAAAAGCCCGACCCAATCGGACCAAATATAACAAAAGCATTCAACTAGCCCAAGACAAAAACCCATTTACATATTTACAAGGTTAAAAATTAGGGTTAGGTTATTTTGTTTTAATTTCAGAAAGAGAGGTGAGGGGAGAGAAAGAGGGCGCATCGGCACCGACAAGAGGGAAGAGAGAGAAAGAGCCGCTCGACGGCGGAGAAGAGAGAGAGACCGAGATCTGGCAGCCGCCGCCGCCGCAGCTTCCTGGGAGGTGAGAGAGGAGTGAGGCAGCCAAAAAGGGAAGAAAGGGGCGGCGGCCATGGAGCCACCGATAAAAGAAAAGTGAGTCGCGGCTGCCATGGCTGTTGCAGAGGGGCTGAGTTGCGGCCGGCGGCTTTGGGCGTCGTGAAGGTGGAGATAGAGAGAGAGGGAGAGGGAAGAGAGAGCGGCGCTGGGCGCTGCCGCTGGAAGCAGAAGGCCGCGCGAAGGGAGCCGCTCATCGCCGCTGCTGCTGTTGCTGGTTCTTGCTCCGCCGTCGCCTGCTGCCCGGCAGTGATGGTGGCGTCCGATGATGGTGATGCACAAGGTAGG
Organism: Aeschynomene evenia; assembly: GCA_013621005.1. Classification (NCBI taxonomy): domain Eukaryota; kingdom Viridiplantae; phylum Streptophyta; class Magnoliopsida; order Fabales; family Fabaceae; genus Aeschynomene; species Aeschynomene evenia. The sequence continues at coordinate 13,237,508 of CM024267.1, read as the reverse complement.
TCACTGATTCTTTCAATCTGTGTTTTGTTTCCTTTTTTTATTTATTTTTCTTTCATTCTGATTCTTCATTTATTTATTTTTTTATAAATTATTTTAGATAACAATGATGAAAATGATGAGATCTGTACTGAAGATGATGGAATGATGTTATGATGGTGAGATGAAGATGATGATGAATAGCTATATTTTTGTTATTATTTTTTTTTTTAAAAAAATGGACACTGAATGTAGTTATGGACTGTGTTTATGCATGTTTGTGAATGGAAGGGAATTTTGATTTTCTGAAAATGAGACAATATATAATATGTATGTTTTATATTTACATTATGGATGTTGGGATATACCTGGATTGCTCTGTTATTGATTATTAATTTTTACTATGCAAATATCCTTTGTCATAGAAAAATTAATTTTATGATTTAATTAAGCCAAATATCTGATCATAATTAAATCATTCTTCATGAGTTTTCCCAGAAATTTCCTCTGATCTGCACTTGTTCTGTTCTGAGCTCTCTGATCCTTCCTTTTGAATCCGCCCCCCCTCTCTGTTCAGCCCCTGAATGCATTTATACTCACAAATTTATTTCCTTTTGAGCTGTATTAGTCCCATTATCTCCAATAATTGTATTCTTTTTATCTTCTGAGACCAATTGCATTTTTTCTCCTATAATTCCATTCTCTTTTTATCCTCTAAAACTCACATGGACATGTTTTCATCTTTTCAGGATGAGCTAGCAGCTGCAAAAGCTTGAACAGGGAAGAATGGGGACTCCAATCAACCATCATCAGCACAGAGATGTCCTATTTTTTATTTTTTATTTTTTTTGTTTTATTATTATTTTTTTGCATTTTTTGTTTAGAATTGTAAAACTTGGGCTGAAGCCCTTTTTTTGTATTTTTTATTTTTTGTTTGAGAAACCTAATTGGGCTGTATTAATTGGGTCAGGAATAATAAACTTTTTTTTTTCTTATGCAAAACAATTCAATGGGCTGAAACTATTTTATTTTGTGTAAATAACCAAAACAAATAATAATAAAAGGGAAAGCCCAATGGCTTTAAATGGACTGCAATCTTTTTTTTTTTGAGCTAAAGGGTCATAAAAGGATGGAATCCAATTATCTTTTTTTTTTTTTACAAAAAGAAAATAAGTAAAAAAATTACATAATTACGGTCAAATGGTAAACAAATATTTTTTAAACTTGATAAAAAATTGGGTGCTGACAGAAGCCCCCCTTTGATTGACCTTTGAAGTAAAAGTCAATTGATCTTTTATGTAAAAGGACAATCAAAGTAAAGAAGCAACCAATTTTTGTTCAAGTCGACTTTTCACAAACAAAAGCAAAGCAAGATATAATACATTGTGGTTCTTGACCCACCCACTTTTTATCATGATGTTGCACCAAATTTCTCTTTTCGGGCATTGTGAAGCCTGTCGATGTTAGGCCTTGAGTTGTCTGCATCGAAACGTTTTGTAGGCATTGAGACACCTACTTTCTTTCTTCGGGTATTGAGACGCCCAACTTTCTTTTCAGGTATTATGAAGCTTGTCGATGATAGGCTTTGAGTTGTCTACATCGAAACTTTTTGTAGGTATTGAGACACCTGCTTTCTTTTATCGGGTATTGAGACACCCAACTTTCTTTTCAGATATTGTGAAGCCTGTCGATTGTAGGCCTTGAGTTGTCTACTTCGAAACCAATTGGGCCTTGAGGGCCCAGGCATTGCGCCCTTCTTTTAATGCTTGCAACCAATTGGGCCTTGAGTGCCCGGGCCTTGTGCCCACCTTTTACTTGCTTTCAAACAGTTGGGCCTTCAGTGCCCGGGCCTTGTGCCCACCTTTTACTTGCTTTCAAACAGTTGGACATTCAGTGCCCGGGCCTTGTGCCAATTTTACTTGCTTTCAGACAATTGGGCTTTGAGTGCCCGGGCCTTGCGCCCACCTTTACTTGCTTTCCATCAGTTGGGCCTTAAGTGCCCGGGCATTGTGCCCACCTTTACTTACTTTCAGACATTTGGGCCATGAGTGCCCGGGCCTTGTACCCACCTTTACTTGCTTTTCAACAGTTGGGCCTTGAGTGCCCGAACTTTGTGCCTACCTTTTATTTGCTTTCAAAACAGTTGGACCTTGAGTGCCCGGGCTTTGTGCCCACCTTTTACTTGCTTACAAACAGTTGGGCCTTCAGTGCCCGGGCCTTGTGCCCATTTTTTTTACTTGCTTTCAAACAATTGGACCTTGTGCCGACGGGACGGCAACAACCAAGAAGACTTTGAAGACTAAGAAGAAAGCGCTAAAGGTTGAAGAAGATGAAGACGAAGAAACAGATGAAGAATCTGAAGACGAAGACCTTGACGAAGAAAACAAGAGCATGCTCGTGCGTAAAATGTCAAGGGCTTGGAAGAACATATCTAAGAAGAATAAAGAAGCCTTCTTTAAGAAGGATAAGAAGAACAAGACGAAGACCGATAACACAACGTGTTTCGGATGTGGCGAAAAAGGCCACTTCAAGACCGATTGTCCTAAAAATAGGCAGTCGAAGAAGAAGTTCCTCAAGAAGAAGAAGGCTCTTGCAGCCACATGGAGTGACAACTCCGATTCTGATGAATATGAAAACGAAGACACAGAAGAAGAAGCAAACCTCTGCTTCATGGCAGATGCTTCATATGATACAGACTCAGAATCTGATAAAGATGAATCTGAGGTATGTATTGAAGACTCAGCACCATCGTATGAGCAACTCTCGGACCTCTATGATAAACTGTTAGAGGATTCAAAGAATCTGACGACTCATTTTCTGATAAATAAAAAAGTTTTGAAAAACCTTGAATCAGAAAATAAGTCATTAAGATCTCAAAAGGAGGAACTAGAGAGAGAATGTCAAGAACTCAAGGACAGTAAAGATAAACTGTATGAGGGCTGGCAATCTCTAGAGACAGAAGCTTCTGTGCTTGTGGAGAAGGCTGAGGAAGCCGTGTACCATGCACAGAAGACTAATGCACTTCTCCTTAAAGATCTTGAAAGAATGGTTAACGGATCTAAGATGCTGGATCTATTGTTAGGAGGTCAAAAACCTTACAAAGATCATACAGGTCTTGGATATGTTCCAGTCTTTCATGAGGATACTTTGATACCTCCAACAGACAGAGAGCCAACTCCTACTTGTCTTTTCTGTTTTAAACATGGACACGACAGAGAGAAATGTCCACTTCTTAAAAGGGGAACTACCTCCAAAGCCAAGGGTGGCACATGGAAGGGAAAACCTAAAAGGACGTGGAAGTCTCAAAAGCCAAAACCAAATGCTGGAAAGGCTAACAAGAAAGGACCCAAGAAGGTATGGGTACCTAAAAATTCTTCATCTGTTAATGCAGGAACTTCAAGCGCAGATCAACCATCAAGAGCCACAACACCGGTGGCGGGATGAAAAGTGGTACCTGGATAGCGGGTGCTCAAGGCACATGACCGGAAGCAAGCACTGGTTCAAAGAAGTTAAACCAAAGAAAAAGGGGACAGTGTGTTTCGGTGATGGAGCTAAGGGCAAGATCGTCGGCAAGGGAAATATTGGTAAGTCCGATGATCATCAAATATCTGAGGTATTACTTGTTGATGGTTTGACTCACAATCTTTTAAGCATTAGTCAGTTTTGTGACAAAGGCTTAAAGGTTGAGTTTCTAGCAAAATATTGTAGCGTCATTGATCTGAAGACAGGTAAAGTTGTTCTCGAGGGAAGAAGACTAGGCAACACCTATGTCATCTATCTTGAGGATCTTTTGGATCAAGATGTGAAATGCTTAGCATCCTTTGAGGATGACAAGTGGCTTTGACATAAGAAGTTGGGTCATGCCCACATGAAGTTACTTTCCGAGTTATCTCAGAGAGGTTTGGTCAAGGGGATTCCCAAGATCCGCTATGACAGGGATACAACCTGTGATTTATGTGAGAAGGGAAAGCAGACCAAAGCTTCTTTCCAAAGTAAGAAAGTAGTCTCTACTACTAGACCACTTGAGCTAATTCACATGGATCTCTTTGGTCCTACAAGACAGGCTTCTCTTGCGGGCAAATATTATTGCCTTGTCATAGTTGACGACTATAGTATATACACCTGGGTAATTTTCTTAGCTTCTAAGGATGAGACATTTTCAAAGTTTAAAACATTTGCGAAAATGGTTTCTAACGAAAAAGGTTCACACATCACCACCATTCGTTCTGATCATGGAGGTGAGTTTGAAAATCATGCTTTTGAAAATCTTTGTGAGGATCTTGGTATTGTTCACGAATTTTCCTCTCCTAGAACTCCACAGCAAAATGGAGTAGCTGAGAGAAAGAATCGAAGCCTCATTGAGATAGCTAGAACAATGCTTTTGGAAAGCGGTTTATCAAAAGGTTTCTGGGCAGAAGCTGTCAACACAGCTTTCTACATTCAAAATCGTGTTTTCTTAAGGCAAAGTCTCAACAAAACTCCTTATGAGCTTTGGAAAGGAAGAATACCCAATATATCATATTTCCATGTCTTTGGTTCACCTTGCTTAATCCTAAACACAAGGGACAAGCTGTCAAAGTTTGATTCCAAATCCGATGACGGAGTGTTTCTAGGATATTCTGCTGTTTCTAAAGCTTACAGGGTTTACAACAAGCGAAGGAAGACAGTTGAAGAAACCATCCATATCAAGTTCAAGGAACTAAAGCAAGACATCCAACATAATCTAGATGACATCGAAGAAAGATTGAAGGATCTAACTATCTCAACCAAAGGTTGCGAAAGTTGTGATCAAGTACCTATGAAGAAGATGATCATCAAGTTAAGAAGGAATCACCCGATTCAGGGGGAGATGAACCAAGAGTTATTGTAGCTCAAGAACCCTCTACTCCTCAAGGGGTTGAGTCTATTGAAGTTCAAGAACCCGTTCTAAGAAGAAAAATCGGAATAAACGATCTCAAAGCTGTTAGAGATAACGAAGTTCTTGGCAATCCATCTCATGGGGTAAGAACAAGAAGATCCCTGAGATTTCAATCTGATGCTGCACTTGTTTCAGAAATCGAACCTGAGACAGTTCAAGAAGCATTGGATGAACCCAGTTGGGTGGAAGCCATGGAAGACGAACTCGAACAGTTCGAAAAGAATGAAGTCTGGAAGCTTGTTCAGAAACCCAAGGGCAAAACAATTATCGGCACAAAATGGGTATTCCGAAACAAGCTAGACGAATCCGGAAAGGTAACAAGGAACAAAGCTAGACTCGTTGCACAAGGATACAACCAGCAAGAAAGGATCGACTACGACGAAACCTTCGCGCCAATTGCAAGACTAGAAGCCATTAGAATGCTTCTTGCATTCGCTGCTCATAAAGGAATAAAGCTATATCAAATGGATGTGAAGTCCGCATTTCTTAATGGTGTCCTCAGTGAAGAGGTCTACGTCAAGCAACCTCCAGGTTTTATCAGTGAAACCTATCCCGAGCATGTCTATCGTTTGTCTAAAGCGTTATACGGTCTTAAACAAGCTCCTAGAGCTTGGTATGATAGACTTAGTAGCTTCTTGACTACGAATGGATTCACTCGTGGAAAAGTGGACACAACTCTTTTCACTCTATCTAATAACTCTGATTTATTAGTTGTGCAAATTTATGTTGATGAAATAGAATTCGGTGCTACTAACGAATCCCTATGTAGAAAGTTTGCAGATCTAATGCAGGGGGAGTTCGAAATGAGTATGATGGGAGAATTGAAGTTCTTCCTAGGACTTCAAATCAAGGAACAAGCTGATGGAACCTTCATACATCAAGAAAAGTACACCAAAGAACTTCTCAAAAGATTCTTAATGGACAAGTGTAGTCCCATGAAAACTCCGATGCATCCATCACAAGTCATTGACAAGGATGAAGAAGGAGAAAAGGTGTCTGAAAGCACCTACAGAGGTATGATCGGGTCTCTACTTTATTTAACTGCATCTAGCCCTGACATACAGTTAAGTGTTGGCATTTGTGCAAGATTTCAATCTTGTCCAAAACAGTCTCACCTAACTGCAATCAAGCGTATTCTTAGATACTTGGCAGGTACTACTAATCTTGGCCTTTGGTACAAGAAAGGTATCTCCTGTGGTTACAGGTTTCTGTGATGCTGATTACGCCGGAGACCGGATTGACAGAAAAAGCACCAGTGGATGCTGTGTGTTCTTTGGGGATGCACTCATCACATGGAGTTGCAGAAAACAAAATACCATTGCACTATCAACCGCAGAAGCAGAATACGTATCTGCTGCTGGATGTGTAACACAAATTTTATGGGTAAGAAATCAACTACTTGACTACAATCTCAGGTATGATAAAATTCCTGTTATGTGTGATAACACAAGTGCAATAGCTTTGGCTAAGAATCCCATTCAGCACTCTAGATCTAAACATATTGATATTAAACATCATTTCATTAGAGATCATGTGCAGAAAGGCGATATTGAGTTAAAGTTTGTGAATACGGAAGACCAAGTGTCTGACATATTTACAAAACCTTTAGCTGAAGATCGTTTTAGCACGCTGAAAGGTTTACTTAACCTAAAGAGCTTTTAAAAAACTCTTTTCGAAAATCTTTTTGAAAATTAAAAAGCTTTAAGTATTCCCCAAAAAGTTGGTAAGTGTTCAAGAAGATGAAGAAAAGCCAACATACCAACAATCAGAAGTCAACAGAAAAGTCAACCACTACAGAAGTCAACAAAAAGTCAACTGAAGACCTATGAAGACTATAATTTGCGCCCCCTCTCTTCATCATGGGCCAAATTTCAAGACTTTTTGAAGACCTTGGGCCTGTCTCAAGAGTTTGAAGACTTTTTGAAGACTATTTTAAAAGACATATGAGCTTCGGAAAAATTTTTCTGAACCTCATTTGAAGACCTTCTGAAGATCTTTTGAAGAAACCGGGTGTACAGTATAGTTAATTACTGTATGAAGACCACCCGTAACGAAGAAAAGTTTATGGGCTTTCGTATGGGCCTTGGGCCTCATACGGGTTTTGGGCCTTAACTGGGCCTCGAACTACTGATGGGCTTTGGGCCTCAGGCAAGCTGTATAGGCTTGTATCAAGATTATTGGGCCTCAAAAATAATTATGGGCTTTGATAAAATCAATGGGCCTCTCATGTCTCTACATGGGCCTCATGGAAGAAATATTAAAATCCAAGAAGACTCATAAAGCATCAATTTTGCGCCCCACATCTTGCATTAATGGTGAATATATTTTAATTTTTCAAATATTGTTATTTGTTATTTAAATAATGATATTGAAAATTAAGATTATTTCTATTTGGATTTAAATGGATATTATCTAGAGTAAATCTAGATTTAGTGGAAGAGATCTTTTATGGAAAATCATTACATATCCTTATTTTCCACATCATATCTTTTTGATTTACCCTCATTATTACCAACATATATATGATTCGAATTTCTCTCTCTCTCTCTTGAAAAATAAATCTTTTTTTCTTAAATTATTGTCATTTAAATTAAATGATAATATTGGGAAATATTGTTTATTCTTTCTTGATATACAATGCCTATTTCTAAGAGTATTCTGAGAGGTATTCACATGGAAAATCCTTACAAAATTTTTTAAGATTTTCCCTCCTTTTTCCCTCTATATTTTCAAAATATAGCCCCCTCCATACACCATCTATATATTCTTTCATCCCTCAACCATCAACCACAGCAAGTTTTCTTTTCTACTCCTACCTCACTCTTGCTTGCGCTAAATACATACACATACATACCCCTATACACAACTTGAAACACATCCTTTTAATCTTCAATCAACCATAAAGAAAGTACTTCTCAGGGGGAGCCTATGCTACTTGATCAAGATACTCTTCAAAAGATTTTTTTTTTCATGCATTTCAAGTTGAAGGGAATTTAATTCCTATAAAAATCTTGAAGAGGATGCTCAAGTTCTTCAAACTTGAAGAGTCTCATGTTCAATCTCAAGAGAACGTGACTATTGAAAAGTTCCGTTATACTCTTCAAATTCTCAGGAAGTAAGCTTAAGCCTTTTTTATGTAACAAAGGGGGAGAAGTAATTGAAGATAAAAGTTCACAAGATTGAAGATATTGAAGACTCAAGTTCAAGACTTTTTCAAGAATACATTCACTTGCTCTAGGGGTGCTTAAAATTTCTTGTTTTTAAAACTTTGTTTTTAGTTTTTAAAGTTCGTTTTAAAGTTCTTGCACTTTGTTATTTCTTTGTTATTTTCTAACTTTATATTTTTTTATAGAAAATAATTTCCTAAGGCTTCATGTTTTAAGAAAATATTTTCTTCTTTAATCAAATCAAAACCTTTATTTCAATTGGAATTGTTATCATCAAAAAGGGGGAGATTGTTAGCTCCAAGAACCCTTTACCTCATCATTGCAGGTTTTGAATGATAAAATTCTTAATTAAAATAAAAGTTTTAATTTGGTTGGACTAATGGTTTGTTAAGTGTGTTTTAGGATTTAATTTATTTGATAAAATAAAAAGACACATCTTGACCACCATGGACCATCAAAGTGGCGACACACGTGAAGAGAAATATGAAAATTATCTTTCATATTTTATGAAGATAAACCACATGGACATTTATTAAAAAGGGAAAGTTTTCATGAAGACTCTAAGATTTCCCAAAAATCTATTTATGGAAAGTGCATGGATTTAAATAGAAAATCTCTATTTAATCATTCATGTATCTTAATATATATAATATATATTTTCGAAATATAAGAATTAAAGTAGGGAATCAAAATCAAATCTCTATTTTACATTCTCTCTCCTAATAAATTCGAAAATTATTATTATATATATATATTTCGAAAATTAAATTAAAATAGAGAATCAAAATCAAATCTCTATTTTACATATTATCTTTCAAGATTTCGAAATTATTTATATATGGGGGAAATCTAGAAAGATCTTGTATGGAGAATTAAATGCAAAAGATTTAAAAAATAATTATCTAGAATTTATTCTAGAATATATCTTGCATTTAAGTAACATAATATTTTTACGGACACTTTAAAAAGATTATGTGAGGCTCCTAAAGATTCTATATGAATCTACAAGATTCCCAGAAGATTCCATGCGAGACCAGAAGATTCTGTTGAAGATTCTATACGAAGTTAGAAGACCTCAGAAGATTCTGTCAAGAATTTCAAGTCTAGAAGATTCCCGAAGATTCTGTGAAGATTTCAGAAGATTCCTGAAGATTCTATCAAGATCCCAAAGAATCTCAAGATTCCAGAAGAATCCCAAGCCTCAAGATACAAGATTCAAGAATTTTCAAGATTCAAGAATCAACCTTCAGAAGATTCACTGGAAGACCATGTTTGGTGTTTGAGGATTTACAAAAAATGAGAAATTGTGAAATCCTAATTCGTACCAACATGGAGGCACACTTGTGGAGCAAGAAAAGCTAAAAACCCTAGCCTTTCTCTCTCCAAAAGTGGCACATACAACTTGCTTGATTTAGCAAGATTGTGTGAAAAAAATGTTGAAGCAATGCACACCACAAGATCAAGGCACAATTCAAATTCAAGGGCCAAGATGAAGTTTCCTCTTTTCTAATTCTTGGTTACAAAGTTTCCATATTTATGATCAAATAATAACCTTTGAATTAAAGGGAATTATTTTAATCAATGGCCAAGATGAAACTTCCTCTTATTTGATTTTTCTATTTTTGGAAGATCAAATTTCAAATCATATCAAGGAATTCTCACCATTGGATCAAGAGATTACAAATTCAAATCAAGGGTGGAGATCAAGCCTATGATTTTCGAAATTGAGGCTCTCTTTTCTCTATAAATAGAAGACCTCAATGCCCAAGAATTCAAGAGACTACCCAAGATTACAAGTGCCAAAACTCTGTCGAATTGAATCCTAATTTCTCTTCATCTTCAACCTCCAAACTCCTAACCTATCAAAGTTTTGATTTTTATTGGGTTTAAGGGTTGTACATCTCAAAAGAGTGATCTTTATTGTTTATCCTAGTTTATACTAGTTATCTTTGAGAGAAAAGCAAGCAAGGTTCAAACTTAGTTGCATCTAAGTTCTTGTTTGATTAAAGATTTCATCTTTTGTACAAAGTCCTTATTTTTGAAGGCAAGAAGTCCTTAGAGGGTCTAAGGCAAGGGTAGAAAGCCCTTTGGTGTTAAAGGCAAGGTTGAAGTCCTTTGTTGTTTGCAAGGGCAGTGAGTCACCTTTGTTGGAGGTGCAAGGGAAGTCCTTTGTTGTTTGCAAGGGCAGTGAGTCACCTTTGTTGGAGGTGCAAGGGAAGTCCTTTGTTGTTTTCAAAGGCAGTGAGTCACCTTGGTGAAGGTGCAGGTTGAAGTCCTTTGTGGTGTAGCAGAGGCGAGAAAGTCCACCTAGTTGTGGTGGTGATAGTGAAATCTCAGGTGAATCCTAGGGACTGGAGTAGGCACATTGCCAAACCAGTCTAAAAAGATTGTGTGTGCTCTCTCTCTTCCCTTTCTCTTTATTTAATTGTTTTTACAATTTATCATTGCATACACATCATATAGCATATTGCGAAAATCATCATCATATTTGTCTAAGTGTTGAAGGTTAAAGTTTTAACCTTTATCATTTAGAAGACCTTGAAAGTAAATATATTTTCAAGATCTACAATAGCCTTGTCTATAGGCTAAGTTTCTGTTTATTTACTAACAATCGTTTCCGCTGTGCAAGACAAGTCCAAGACTTGATCTTTATTTTTAGTAATTTTCAGAAACAGGATTTATTGGTGTAACGTGATTCAACCCCCCTTCTCACGTTTCACTACCTTCAATTGGTATTAGAGCTCGGCCTTGGGGTTGAGCACTTAACAGTGTCAAGGAAAGATTCAAGGGACCATGGCAGCAACTAACAACGCATATATTGCTGATGGAGCGTCCACAAATAGACCACCTATGTTCAACGGTGATGACCACGCATATTGGAGAGATCGAATGACGTTGTTCATTCAATTCACAAGTCTCGATCTTTGGGATATCGTAGAAGTCGGTGACAATCCTACACCCTTCGGCCCAAAGAAACTATGGACTGAAGAACAAAAGACTCAAGTACAACAAAACAAGAAAGCTAAGTATATTCTTCTATATGCTTTACCTAAAGCTGAATATGATAAAATTGTGTCATGTGAAACTGCAAAGCAAATATGGGATCGCTTAGCGACCCTACATGAAGGCACAGATCAAGTCAAAGAAACGAAGATCTCCATGCTTGTACATAAGTATGAGTCATTCAAGATGAATCAAGACGAAGACATTGATACTCTTGCTACAAGATTCTTACATATTGTTAATCAATTAAAAGTTCTTGGCAAGACGTATTCAAACGCCGAAATGGTAAGGAAGATCCTTCGAAGCCTTACTGCAAAGTGGAGACCTAAGGTCACCGCTATTCAAGAAGTCAAGGACCTAACTAAGTTAGGTCTAGACGAATTGAATGGGTCTCTCAAGACTCATGAAATCAAACTAGAAGCACAAGAAGACTCTACAACATCAAGATCAAGACCTTTAGCGCTCAAGACATCTACAACCAAGAAGACTTTGAAGACTAAGAAGGAAGCGCTAAAGGTTGAAGAAGATGAAGACGAAGAAACAGATGAAGAATCTGAAGACGAAGACCTTGACGAAGAAAACATGAGCATGCTCGTGCGTAAAATGTCAAGGGCTTGGATTGGAAGAACAGATCTAAGAAGAATAAAGAAGCCTTCTTTAAGAAGGATAAGAAGAACAAGACGAAGACCGATAACACAATGTGTTTCGCATGTGGCGAAAAAGGCCACTTCAAGACCGATTGTCCTAAAAATAGGCAGTCGAAGAAGAAGTTCCTCAAGAAGAAGAAGGCTCTTGCAGCCACATGGAGTGACAACTCCGATTCTGATGAATCTGAAAACGAAGACACAGAAGAAGAAGCAAACCTCTGCTTCATGGCAGATGCTTCATATGATACAGACTCAGAATCTGATAAAGATGAATCTGAGGTATGTATTGAAGACTCGGCACCATCGTATGAGGAACTCTTAGACCTCTATGATGAACTGTTAGAGGATTCAAAGAATCTGACGAATCATTTTCTGATAAATAAAAAAGCTTTGAAAAACCTTGAATCAGAAAATAAGTCATTAAGATCTCAAAAGGAGGAAGTAGAGAGAGAATGTCTTTAGACTTATTAGTTCCCATTTATACGTTATGGATTATGTTTACTTCACATGTTAGCATTTATTCGTATTTATTTTGAGTCCGAACATATGTTAGCCGGTGTTTATTTTTCAGTTATGGTTTGTATTCGTGGAGTCTCATGGGTCTCAGTTTTAGGCTCATGGGATGACACCTATTATTATTATTATTTACTTTCGTGATTGTATGTTTGGGGAAACTATGTTTGTTATTTCTATTTATTTTATGAGGTATTATTCAGACTATAACAAGTGTCATATATTATCGTTATATTATGCGCAATGCCCTTATGTTTATATTCCGCAAACGATTTTCGAAAAAATTCTCCCATGTATTTTCCGCGTACAAGTATTTTAAAAACCAGTATAAGTATGATAACAGGAGGTAACCCTTATGAAATGACCCTAAATGACTATAGCACTAAGGGCTATCTAGTAGGGTGTTACATTCAGAACCTCATTAAGTTTCTGAATGGGTTTCTCAATAACTTCAGAACCTCATTGAGCTTCTGACCACACTTTCTCAACATTTCAGAATCTCATTGAGCTTCTGACCACGCTTCCGTGCTTCTGAAATATCCTCCGAGCTTCTGAAGCATCTTCCGTGCTTCTGAAGTATCTTCCTAGCTTCTCAAGTGTATATTACAGGATTATACATTATATAACCTAATACAACACTATTCCTATCACTATGCTTCTATTACATATTACAAATATTACATTACAATACCCGAAGCATATACAATACATTCTTACAGTGGTTTCTCACTACAAAGAGCTTATGATCTATTACAAATACATCCACTGTAGCTTCTCAATGTAAACTCACAAAGTTACATTAGTTTTGTTATTATCAAAACCAAATGAGGATTTAGAGACTAATTTGTCTGTCTTCTAATGTAGGACCTGCCACTGCCAAATGTTGGAGCAACCATTAATGTTGTCAAATCGAGACATTTGAGGCCAAAACAACCAATAGTGAGGCCACCACTTTCAGGGATATCATCAAGTGTAGCTGTTGACACAATGGGTGATGGGGGCAACAAGTGTAACACCCCTCATTTTCAAACCCTAAAAATTGTGAATAATTAATTATAGTTTAATTAATTATGTTATATTTAGTTATGCAATTTAATTCTTAATGATAGTTATTTAATATAGAATTCATTTCTACTTGAATTAGCATTTAATTTAAGTATGAGATGCATAAGAGTAGCCATGTGATGAATTATTCTCTATCATGCCAAATTACATTTTCCCATGTATATATATATATATTATGGCGCCACCATGATGATTCATGCACATCATGCAAAAAATTATCCTCATATAAAAATACAATTAATTTCTAAATAGAATGGAAGCATCCATAATCATGAGACACCACCTTTGTCCACCAATCACCTTTGCTCTCTTTATGACAAAATCCCTTGATCATATCTAACCTAGAGCTACTCTAGAAACACTCCACCAATAATTAAACATTCCTTGACAACCTAATTGCCAAGTGGCACCTCACTCTCACATACAATAAATAGTAAATTCTATAAGCAAAATTTAGCAATAAAAGCCCTCATACCTACATATATATAATCGCAGCCACATAGGGGGACAAAGGGGGATTTTATTTGATCCTATTAATTCTAGGTAGTTTGCTTTATGAGACAACAATGACATGTGTCAAAAAGTAAACCTAGAAACTACATTCTAATCATGATGAAACTCACCAATGCATTGGCTAATCAACCCTAACCCTTGATTACTCATCAAATCCCCCCCTCAATAGCCAAGACCAACTCATGTCTATAGCATACATAAAATCTGAGTAAAGAAATAAACATGTCTATAGCATAAAAGAACTATATCATAAACTAAATTTGTGCGGGCTCCTCGCGTGGTCCAACATCTTGCTCGGTCAGATCCTCTAAAAGGTGGGGAAAAACATAGGGTGAGTACTGGAAAGTAACTCAGTAGAGGAAGCCACCCCGTGTTTAATTATGAAATAAGTGAAGCATGAATGAGTTCATTTCAGATATAAGTTTGAAAATGGTCTTTTCCCGAAACGTCTTACCTAAATGCGTCTTGTTCATTTTATTAATACATATAAATTTGCATATAAACTTAAATGTCTCTGTGTAGTGTACTAGTGTTCCTAACACAAACAGGGAATATAACATAATAAAACATATATCAGAGCTTTCTTTCATCTTGTCTTTACTTTAACTTTTATCTGTCAGACATGACTAAGCCACCCTCCCATCCATGATCCTCCTAACATCCAGCCCCTAGGCATGAACTCATCCTACAACATACGGGGAAGAGGGGGTACAGTTCACCTTCCTCTAGTGAAGGAGTTGCAGCCGAGGATGCCATCCCTCCCCGCAACCCTCATCACAAGCCGAAGGCTACAGAGTATTTTAACTTTTCAAAGTATCAAAGATTTTTTTCAGAGTATCAGAGATCTTTTAGTACATATTTTAATTATCAGAACAGAGCAGAGATATCATCATTTCATAACATTGTATCAAAACATTACATCATAATCTATCATTTTCACATAACGTGTTATCATCACATAACATAACATATATCAGCATTTAATCATGCATATAACTCATAATATCATATATAAATCATATACAAATCATATATAACATCCATATAAGTCGTAGAACACATTAGGGTACATAAAGGGTGTAACACCCTAAACTAGTGTTTTATATGTGATGACGTTGTGGCCGTGTTTGATGTTGTGTACTGTGTTTTAATACATGATTGATTATGGTGTCATTAACTATATGCTTAATTGTTGAGTGTTGATGTGAATTACTTGTAGTTGACGTATTTAATATATTTGGATGGTGCGTATGTGATTTGCACCTAATCGATGTAAATTGATTATGATGACTTACAATATTTAATGTGATTGAATATTGTATATGTTACATGCAAATTGTTTTTATATTAATTTTAGCTGGATTTACTTTACTTGATGACAAGTAAAGTTTTGGTGTTCTTTAATTAGGATAAAATTTGTGTGAGTTAATCGGGATAACTTGATATATTAATATTCATTTTGATGATGAATATATGATATGCATGTATGTTAGACTTTGTGTTGCTTCGAGAGCAAGGTACGAATGAGAATTAAAGTGAGTTTTGGGACTATAGAGAGAAGCGAATGACCGTTATAAAATTTAGTATGGAATAAGATGAGACTCTAATAAATAATTAAAAATTTTGGTCGGTGTCTAGAAAATATTTTGGAAATAATTTCACCGATATCGAAATTTAATAATGTTGAATTATTATTAATTTCCACTTAAATATGTTTATTCACTAACCTTTTCTAATAGCTTAATTATGTGGAATTAATAATATGATAAATTAACTATTTCAGATTTATTGAGAGTCTCATAGGATTACGAAAATTTTAATAAGGATCGCGTGCTATTTTGATTTAAAAGTGAGAGTTTAGTGAGTAAATGAGCAAGGTAAGAGAGAGAGTTGTGTTTGACCCAAACACAACCAAACCAACTCCTATGAGCCAAAACAACTTAAATATTATTCTCACCATCCAATCCCACTCAAATACATTTACTCACATTCATATATACACATACTCTTACTCACCACCTAAACTTATACAACACTAAAAATAACGCAACAACCCTCTTTTGAGCATTATAACTCTCGGCCAAACCCCCAACAGAGACATTCTATTCACTCTCTAATTTTCATTCAAACACATACTTTAGAGCTCATTCCTCTGCTCTCCAAGAACCATTTCCGGCCAGCACAAGAGGAGCTTAGGGAAGCCATCATCAACCTCCATTTCTTACATTTTGCTTCAACCTCAAGGTGAGTTGCACTTCCTCTCTTTCTTTAACCTGAAATGAGCTCAAGAAAGTGGGGTTTCGTGTGTGTTTAATGGCTGATTAAGGAGTTATATGTTGGGTTCATGAATGAACAAGTTAGAAGGGTGATTTGAGGGTTAAAAAAAAAAAAAAAGAAAACGTGATCTAGAAGCTATTTTAATTACATGCAAAGACCATATCATTGCATGCATCTTCACTGCTGTGCTTAGAGCAAAAATATGCAATTCTCTTCTGATTTAATATAAAGAATAGGTGCAGGTCTGATTTAGGTTTTGATTATGTTTTTTTTTTTAAAGTTTTTAGGGTGCCTAAATCATGAAATTACTGCGTGTGAGTGGGCTGCTATGCTGGCCGAAAATTGGGGCTTGCATATTGATGTCTTTGGTGATGTTCTTGAAGTGATTTTCTGCATTAAATTTATGCTAATAAATTATGGATTCTTTAGGGTATTAATCTTGATGTAAAGATTCTAATTTTGAGTCTCAATGACCTTGTAAACATACTAGATTTACAACTTAGTTTGAGACAATCTTGATGTTATAAAAGATAAATTTCCTTCACTTAATTCCTTTGTTTATAAATCTGGAAAATTCTGAAGATTAATTTGTGATTTAGGAGTTTGAATTTTAAAGTTTAATGAGCATTCAAGACTCATGAATTACATTAAGAGTTGCAATGAATTTAGCAGCTAGTGATAAGAATCATAAAAATAGAGAGTAAACTAGGCATATGCATGAAGTTCTTGGGTGCATGCATCACAGCTGAATTTATCAAAGAGTTTTAGGGTCTTGTTCTGATTTGATTAAGATTATAAATGCATTATAGGATTGATTTGGATGTGTGGTTAATTATTTGGAGCATTGGGGGAACCAAAATTTCTACTAAACCATGAAAATATTTTTGCCCTGTTTTTGTATGCTGTCAAAATCTTTCCAGCAGGACTTTCATTATAATAAGGAATGATTACATGTAGTTTTGAGGAAAATTTAGACATGAGAAATCCATGAACAAGTTGCATGCATAAGGGGGATTAGAACTGGCCAAATTGGGTGCTTGAAAGTCAATGGTATTGGTGATTTTTTTTTTTTATTTTCTACACTATAATTTTGTCTCAAAAATCTGAATTTTATGACTACGGTTTAGGACTATAAAACTTTACTCAAGAGTTGATTTAGGTGAACCTTGATAGAACAAAATTGATAGTTTTTGTTCAGGTCCCCTTTTCTTCTTAAGTTGAACAAGTATTTTAAACTCATAAACCAACTATTTTAGCAATGATGTTTAGACACATTTAAGTCAATATTGATCTGTGGTACTAGTGCTACTTCGATCCCAAGATTTGTGGCTATTCTTCTAGGTGATGGTTCTGGGATATCTTTTGGCAATTTCTCCCGTCATATAATCTATAAGCTTAATACTAATGAGCTTTTTTAGGAAATGAGGGCACCAGTAGAACAATACCATACGAAGGAAAATCTTGTGCTTTTCTAAACATAAGCAATTAAAGGTGGCACAATGAACTTATGTTGTTATGATGAGAAATCAAGAAAGTGCTTTTATTATGGTGATTATATAATGTTCTATGATTATGAGGTTGTATGTCTTTTTTTGATGTTGTTTTGGCTTTGTCCTTGATAATTGGATGGTGAGGGATGGTGAGGTTGAATTCGCGTGGAGAATGCCGGGTAATTCCTGAGGTACATGCAAGGAAACTCCCGAGGAGTACCTCGAAAACAACTAGATAGAGATTTATTGAGATGATTGTATGAATAGGTTGGTTTCGTGGAGAATTCCGGGTAACTCCTGAAGTACATGCCAGGAAACTCCCGAAGAGTATCCCGAAGCAACTAGAGGAAGATTTGAACGTTATGGGGTGCATCAACGGTATCACGTGGGGTGATAGTGGTATGCATAGCTGTTTTATATAGTTGTCTATGGGATGCATCAGCGGTATCCCGTGGGGTGATAGTGGCATGTATAAACGCTTGTATGATTATAGTCGTGGAGTTGAACCTATGGTCGACCGAGATCCAGCCACCGAGAGGATAGGTGGTGGTGCATTTTGTCCCACATAGTGGTTCCAGTCAAAATGGTGGGCAAGGGGAATGCCTCCGGATCAATGACCTGCAACTTAGGCGAGGACGGAGTGGTAACCGGTGATAGGATCTCCTCATTCGGGACTCAGAGCATACATGGGACACTTAGTCCTTTTTGGAAACTCCGGGAGTAGATCCCGAGAGATTCCTTACCTGGGTGTAGATCCCGAGAACTTATTTATCCGGGTGTAGATCCTGAGAAATTATTTATTCGGGTGTGGATCCCGAGACATGATAAAGTGGAGAACGGCTAAACCATTGGTTCAACAAGACGAGGAAACCTTAAGTGTAAGAAGTGGACCAAATAACTTATAGTACGGCTTATAAGAGTTTCATTGAACGCGAGATACACTTAAACGTTTACGTAGGTTGCTAGAAAAACGAGAACTTAGTAAGACTTTAGGTTCCCTTAGAAACGGACCAGTAAGATTTGTAACCAGTCAAAGTAAGGACTTTACTATTGCTTTGGTCTTAAAAAGGAAAAAGGGGTTGTATCGAAATAAAGTGTTACTTTGACTGGCTAGAATCAACTACATGAGCACGTGGGTCCGTGTGCTCCGAGTAACTCACTAAGACTTCAATGTCTTATTCTATTTCTTTCCCATGCCTCGATTCTAGGTCTTATCCCTGTCCCGACATCTGTCTACGCGTATCATCATCACCGCCAAGTGAAGTGCCCAGACCATCGTCTGACGAGCCTATCCCAGATCTCAACCGGGGGGACGACGAGACCGCAGAGACATCTCTAGAGCCGGACGCGAAATTCATAGAAGGTGAGACGAAGGACCCCGGCTCGGGAAACAGCGTTGGGTTCCACCCCAGGAGGACCAGCGACGTAGCTTGATGGATGATATCTTGTTCCCTTTTAGTGGACATCTATTGTATTAGGAGCTTTGCATATTTTGTATGGACATTTCTTACCAGTTCAACCTTGGAGCCCCTTTTTGTTGTATATTCTGGGCCAAGGTCTTTATTATCATTTATCGTTGTTTTAAGCAACTTCCAATTATGATATCTTGTAACTATTGTACTGAGCTTTTGAACTCTCAAGTATTTGTAATACAGACACATATGTATTTTGCGGCCAAGCATGTATGGGCCTTCACCTATGCTTGGTTATCTATTATTGTTGTTTTAGGTGCTTATCTAGGATCTCCATTCGTGCATAATTCATATGGTCATGGTTCTCGAGTTTCGACATTGTTACTTAATGACAACACGGGTTTATGTTATATGTAAAAAAAAATCATGGGGTTTTTTTTTGGGTTAAGTAACATAACAAGGTATTGATTGTGACCATGGCGCAATTGATAAATTGGGATGTTACAAAGGGTCAAAACAGTTAATTTTTGTAAAAACTGCAGTGTTGTAATCGATTACAGATAGGCTGTAATTGATTACCAAGCCTCTGTAATTGATTAACAGAGAGCATGTTTTCTCGCGATTGGATATTCTCAGCTCGTAATCGATTATGAACCTGTGGTAATCGATTACAAACACAAGAATTCAGATTCTAGGGTTTGAAAACACGTTTTTCATGAGCCAATGACTAAAACTTTAATCTAGAATCATTTCAATTGGTACAAAACAAAGATAAACATTAATCAATCGGTAAGATAAGTTTAAAATCACTTTTCAATCGGTAAAACATCTTCTCTTTGAAAATCATTCGATAAAACATAACCCTTTTATGAACCCTAATGGGAAAAATGAGTTGACAATAATAACATCAATAATAATCATGCAATACACGAAATTACATAAAATTATGCATGACTAAAACCCTACCTCTTTTAGACTTCTTATGCAATGCGTAGAGATACTTTTTCCTGACGTAAAATGCTTTCTTGCTTTCTCTCTCTAGCCCCACGAACGGTAGGATAACCAAAGGCGATCCCTTTGAAGAATTGGAATCGGTAGAGAGGTTTATTTCGGTGAAAGGATTAAGGATATGTAATTGTTTTCGTGATCGGGTAAGGTTTCATATGAGTTTATGTGGAATGACTATGGCTTTGTGTTCTTGAGAGAGAGAGTATGGTGGAGCCGCAAGGGTTTAGAGAGAGTGTGGAGAGTGTTTCTGAAACAAGGATTAGAGTTTCTCACGTGGTGGCACGGTTATGCATGTTATAGAGACGTTGTGGGGCCTACACGTAACTAAACTAGCACTAAAAACGCTCACAACGCAGGCTGTAATCAATTACCACATAGTGGTAATCGATTACCACCTGTAAAGTGCCCAGATATGAAAATCTGAGTTGTGTAATCGATTACCAACCTGTGGTAATCAATTACTGGGTTGCGAAGCAGCCCCAAAACACATAAAAAACGTCTCAACTCTTGCTATAACTTCACATACATTATATTAACCCCATGCATCATCAAAACATAAATAAAAACACATAAACACATACAAACAAAACACATAACACATAAAAGGGTTATCTAGGAGAAACTTATATACTCAAACTTAATTGAATTATAACCAAGGTCAATTACCCTTAACTTCACTTAATTAGAACTTAATAAAAGTCGGGGTGTTACATTGCACACTCAACACCCTACTTGGTATTGCCAAAACTATGCCAAAATCCATCTAGAAAATTTTCTCAAATCTTCTCAATTTTCTCCTTTTAACTTCGACCATATACACGCACACACACCTTCATTTTCTTAAAACATTCAAAACAGAAACACCACCCTTATACCCTCACCATCACCTCGGCCAACATCATCATCAACCACCATCATTTAATTTTTCAAGCCTTCCATTCATCAACAAATCTCAACATTCATTCAAGAGCTCACACATCCAATCAAGTCACAAAAAGAGGCACTATAATCCCTCACCATCACCTCGTCCTAGGGAGCTTGTAGGAGCCAAGTTCTTGCATTCGTTCTCCAAACACTCATCTTTAGCTTCACATTTGGTGAGTCACCTCTTCTAAAGTTCATATTTTGTGGAAATGATTTTTGGATGAATAAAACCTTGATGAACTAACCACTTAACTCTGAAAATAATTATTTTTGAAAAGCTCTAGCCATATTGCATGTCCATGGCCGATTATATATATATATATATATATATGCATGAGTGTTATGAGTTGTTTGAAAGCATGAATCTTGCAATAAATAAAATGTGTGAGATGAAAGAAAATTATGTAATAAAATAGAGCTCAAACCCTAGACACATATGTATATACCCATGGCCTCAAAGATAAAAGAATGAGATATTGGACCTTTATTTGCAATGTTGAATAATGTGTATGAAAAACGACATGTAATCTTAAAGTTAAGAATAAAAGAATGTGAGTACATAAGACCTACATCAAAAATAAAAATAAAAATCATCAACCCTAAGACTTAAAATAAAGAATGAGAACTTAATATGTTAGGTGTAATACCCTGATTTTTATTAAGTTCTAATTAAGAGTAATTGACCTTAGTTAGAATTTAATTAAGTTTGAGTGGATAAGTTTCTCCTTGATAACCGTTATGTGTTGTATGTGTTTTTAATGTGTTTTTAAGTCACGTGTGGGCCCCACAACATCTCTATATAATACCTACCTGACCCTCCACTAAGAAAACCTAATTTCCATCTTCCAAAACACTCTTGGCAGCCTCCATCAACCCTTGTGCATCCATTCTCTCTCTCTCTCAAGTTCATAAACCATAGCCCTTCCACAACCCCAAATCCATATCAATTCTCACCCAATCACAAAACAAATCACATATTCTTAATCCTCTCACCATATAGAACACTTCTATCGTTTTCATTTTCGAAAGAAGCCATCTTGTACCGTTCGTGGGGCTAGAGAGAAAGTGAGAAGGAAAGGGGTTCCTCTACGCATAGCATAGGAGGTCTACGAGATGTAGGGGTTCTAGACATTCTATATTCATTGTAATTTCATGCATAATGATTGTGTTTGTTGAAATTATTGTTGTGGTTCGTTTTTCCCATTATGGTTCATAAAGGGGTTACTTTTTACCGAACAAATTCCAAAAAGAAAGTGTTTTATTGGTGTAATAGTGTTTTAGAACTTATTCCACCGATTGATTTCCATGTGTCTGTATTTTCTACCAATTGGGATGATTCTAGACTTGTGTTTTGGCTATTGGCTATTAAAAATCGAGTTTTAGAAACCCTAGAATCTGATTTCTCGTGTTTGTAATCGATTACAAGGGTTCGTAATCGATTACGAGCTGAGAATTTCGAATCGCGAGCAAACATGGCACTCTGGTAATCGATTACAGAGGACCTATAATCGATTACATTCCCGATGTAATCGATTACAACACTGCAGATTTTACGAAAATTAACGGTTTTGACCCTTTTGTGTACCCTAATGTGTTTTACGACCCATATAAGTGTTATATACGATTTATGCATGATTTATATATGTTTGTATGATTTGTGATGTATGATTACATGCTCTTATGTGATGTATTGATGCTATATATGTATGTATATCCTGTAAGACATTAATAACGGCAAAGACGTCAAAAGGGACGCAAAGACAAAGTTATAGTTATAGTTATAATAAAACACTCTCGTCTTCGGCTACTAAAGGGGATGGAAACCAAGGGATGGTAACCTTGGTGAACAGTCTCATTGGTAAAAGAAGGACGGTACCCCCTCTCTCCATAGTATAGGATGAGCTCATGCTTAGGGGCCGACAGTGTTGGAGGATTACAGGAGGGCGGGCAGGCCAAAGATTAATGCAAGATAAAGTTTTTTGATTAATTGTATTATGTTTCCTTATGATTTATTCCATTGTATATGTAGGGCCACTAGTACACCACACAAAGACGTTAGTTATGCAATATTAACTGTATAATTTAATTGGACAAGACGTACTTAGGTAAGACGTTTCGAGATAAGACTTCTTTTTAAAGTAATACCTGAATTGAATGCATTCATATTTCACTTATTTCTTAATTAAACCCGGGGCGACTTCCTCTACTAAGTCACTTCCAGTGCTCACCCTATGTTTTACCACATATTATAGAGGAGCAGACAGAGCAGGATCAAGGAGCTAGCGAGGAGCAAGCACAACCTTAGTTTATTTTTCAGTTTTCTGCTTACAGACCTATATACGTTGATTTACGTTTCAGTTATGGACTTATTTCAGTTATTTGTTTTAAGACCGGACTTATGTTATCGGCAACTATTTATTTGACATGTATTTATGGTTAAGTCTCATAAGTCATTGTCTTTGGCTTATGGGATTGATAGAGCATAATTTTTATTGATTAATCCCCTTTGTATGCATGTCAATTAACCACTCTTGAGCCTAATTGACCACTTTTGCATCATATTTGACATTTGGAACTTAATTTGGAGCTTTGTGCATTTTTCCAGCATTTTGTTCTTTCCAACATTGTTCTGTAATTGGTTTATAACTTGATTTCTAGAAACTGGAATTTGTGTTCTTTGTCTTGTTGGAAAGATTAGACACAGGTCTACAACTTTCATGAAGAACATGAAAGCTGATTCAAAGCATAAGGACTTCAAATTGGGGCTTCAAGTGGAGTCAAGCTTGCTGCAGAATTCTGGAGCAACATTCCTGAGCAGTCAGTGTTGCAGAGGCTAGAACCGGAGCTACAAATGTTGGAATCACTTGATTTTAGTGGCGTTGTAAATCTAAGACATTATGCTTCATTTCCTCTTCAGAGCTCGAAAGCAATTGAGGTTACTAAGAAGCTCATAAGTTGACTCAAAGTTAATAAAGCATCTATGATAGTATTCTGGAGCAGCACTCAGTGTTTTTGCAATATCCCGAGCTACACTTGCTGGAATTGAATGCTTTTTGTGGCTATGGAAAGCTGAGACATAGATCCACAACTTTTATTCAGAGCTCGAGGCTAAAAGAATTAATTAAAGGCTTCAGAAACTAGATGCAACATTTTGGGCAGAAACTACTCATTGCCGAGTTGTCTTAGTTATGACATTTTGTGCAATTTCCAATTTACCCTTGTCTTATATGTTTGTAAAGGTTTAGTGCATGAGCCTTTTAGTAATTTCAATTTGCTTTTATGTCTATACAAATCCCATCTCAGATTGGGGGAATTGGACACACTTTCTTTTAGTCATTTTTATCAGGTTTTGAGATTAGAATTTTAGAGAGAGAAGCTCTCCCTTCTCTCTAAGTTCTCTTTACATTTCTCTCTACATATTTCATACACTTTACATACAATTCTCCAAGTTCAATTTAATTCTATTTCATTTCCATCTTGCTATTGCTTTAATTTCTTGTTTCTTACTTGCTTTAATTATGGTTGAGTAGTTCTTTGTTCTTGGTGTTGGGTAATGCTAAGATCATATTTTATCTTGAAACCCATTACTTGTCTCTTGCTCTAGCTTCCTTATTTCTTGGTTCCAAATGCAAATGGTGTTAGTTTGTGTGGATTCATACTTGCTAATTTTAATTGTATATCTTGAATGCATTTTAGTTTCTTGATTGAGAGATTATTGTGTATTTGAGTGTTTTTGGGTGTTGAGTGAGGATTATCATTTGATGCCCATCAGCTAGGAGATTAGAATAATTCTGATTGAGATTAGGTTTGCATGTGTTTAGGATAGTTTTACTAAATTGGTTTGGATCAAAATCATTTTGGTTGAATAATTCATGTGCATGTGTAAGTTGCTTACAAGGTGATTGATAAAATGCTTAAGTGAGTTTATGATAGGATAATGTGATTTTGTGCATGTCTCAACACCAAGACTTTTCTTGCATAGTTAATTTCTCTTTAATTCATTGCTTTATTTACTTCTTACACAATCCCAACAATACATATACTATACATACTAGATCAATGATATAAACCTCCTTGAGAGACGACTTCGGTTGACTAGCTATACTACTATAGTTAATCAATTCAATCCCTTTTTATTGGGAAAACTCTTTTTGTTCTTTAAATTCTAAATTGATTGTAGTTAAAAGAAATAACGACACTTTTAGCTACATCAGGGATAAAGCCTAGTATCTATTTCATTTATGTTCATTGATTGTTGGGAGTTATTTATGTGATGAAGTTATTCAGTATATGTGTTGGCATGGTTATTTATTTATCGATTATGTATTCTGCAAAGCCCTTACTTTTATATCATAAACGAATTGCGAAAATTTTACTCCCGCCTATTTTCCGCGTATATTATTTTAAAGTAAAAGAAACACGCTATGAAATAAGGACGTGATCCCTTACAATTGGCCTAAGATGACTTAAACATTAAGGGCTAATTACTAGGGGGTTACGTTTTGGTATCAAAGCAGGTCTATCCTACGGGGCTTGGGGCAATGGACCTTTTATGCTTTTGTTGCATATTGCGTTAGTAAGCATGCTTTTGAGGTTGACCTGTATGGTAGCCTTCAGGATAGAATGGCATGATTGTCGAGTTGTTTATTGCAGTAGCTATGCATTCATAAACCAAGCATTAAGCCTGATCAACTTAACGATTGTGTTTCGTGTGCATAGGGACTGATGACTTCGATGAGGCAATGTAGGAACGTTTCTCGCACCAAGAAGAACGAAGAAGCTCCAGGAAGAACGACTTATTATAGGAAGTGTGCGTTGCAGCGCAAGCGTTATCAGAGACGACACGATGGATCTAGTCAGGGAGGAAGTTCTCAGAACCCTCGTGCCTCCGGACCCAATGAAGCTAACCCCCTCACGTACGCCGGATCCTGCGACCCAAGTGTATATATGAACTGGATTCTCAGGATGGAAGAAGTGCTTACAACTATGCCATATTCAGAAAGACAGAAGGTTACGCATGCCGCTCTCATGCTGGTGGATGAAGCTGGAGTCTGGTGGTCAGATATGTGCAAGGTCTTGGAGGTTGTCGGCGTCTCCATGGGCTGGAATCAGTTCAAGGTCCTCTTTCACGAGAAGTATCTTCCGGAAGCAATCATGCAAGCCAAGGAGAGGGAGTTCCTTGCTTTGCAGCAGGGGAGGATGTCGGTTACAGAGTACACCAAGAGGTTCGACGAGTTGATTAAGTTCTTCCGTTTTCCGCCGAGCAATTTGGATGAGGCCATCAGGTGCATCCGATACCTATATTGTTTGAGGCCCGAGATACAGAGCTTAGTGGTTCCCATGAAGATCAAGGAGTACTCAGCGATAGTTGACACCTGCAAGATCATCGAGGCGACGAGCTGTGTATATGCTTCCCCGAGGACTGAGACCCCAGGAGAGGGTTTGGCACCCCAGGGTTCTCATAATAGACTTCAGACCCCCACTCGCTTTCAGCCATATGGTCAGTCACCTAGGGCCCAGTCTCAGCCTCGACCTCTACAGTAGCAGCAGTAGCGCCCTGTGGCAGCGGCACCTCGGGCGTTGCCCACTATACCACGATGTGCCACGTGTGGCAAGCTTCACTTTGGGGCTTGTCGCTTCGGTTAGGACGTCTGTTATCGCTGCGGTCAGTCAGGCCATTAAGTCAAGGATTGCAGAGGTACCGATCTACAACCTTCTTCTTCCTTGATGCCACAACATCAGGGTCGCGTGTTCACGGTCAGTGCAGAGGATGCGGAGCGGTCAGACAATCTTCTCAGGGGTAAGCCTTTTATTTTGAGTATGTGGCTTATATGCAGTTTGCTTTTGTTTGTTACGGTGATGATGGTGCCTTGGCATCTTTATCTAATTTTGTGGTTTGAATTCTAATAAATTGTGTTAGTTTAAAGTAATTTCAGTATGCTTTTAGGGTGAATTGAGTGTTTTTAGAATAAAATGGATTTTTCCTGGTTATATTATGTTTTGGGTATTATTTGGTGCTAATTTCAGGAATTGAGCAAGTAATTGATGAAGCAATAGCAACCGGAGAGGCATATTTGAAGGACCGATGCTGACGCCTTGCGCCTGATGCACGCAAGGCGCCTCAAAGTCAGAAACAATTCGGAAGATGTGCGGAAGGCTGGCGCCTTGCGCCTTCGCACGCGTTGCGCCCGAGTGGTCCTCCACTAGGCTGGCGCGTTGCGCCCGCGCACGCGTTGCGCCCAGATGACATCCACAAGCTGGCGCCTTGCGCCCCGTGCACGCGTTGCGCCCGACTGGTCCTCCACAAGCCTGCGCATTGCGCCCCCCGGCGCCTTGCGCCCGAGTAGGATTGAACTGGTGGCGCCCTGCGCCCTGGAGAAACCACCCCATGCAGCGCGTCGCGTCCTCCCTACGCCTTGCGTCCGGATAAAAATGGAAACAGAGCATGTATAATTCAGGATTAAATCTGTTTGGATATTACTCTTGACTAGTTATCTAAAAACAAAATCCCTCTGTAATCAATTTAAATTCTAGACTATCTGATTATATATAGGACTAGAATAGGGGGAAATTAGGTCATCGATTATCTGATCGATCATCTTGAATCCTTATTTTTCAGCAGCAGCTTGTTTTTCATGCCAGTACTCTGTTTTTACTCTGTTTTTCAATACAATGAGTTATTCGTTCTTTAACCTGCTTTCTATCAATTTCTATGCTTTGTTTACTTTGATTATGAGTAACTAATTCCTTGTTAGGGATAGGGGAATCGTATCACTATGAATTAATCCGATGATTGCAAACCTTTGAATTCTATTTCTTCGATTCAGGTAACTACCTTATTGTTTTGTGTTGTTCTGAAGATTGGGAAATCGCTTTTCAACTTATCTTGGATTCATATGTTTATTTGGGAAAATAAGTGTGTGAATTAGCTCAAGGGAAATTGCTGGAAGGATTGATAACTAGGAATAGAGTCAAGACTTTTATGAACTTTGAATCAGTAAACATATTTTCTTTTCTGTGAAACGATTTGATCAAGGGATTGACTGATTGTTCATAGAAAAAGTGTTAAATTACCAAGGGATTGGAATTGACAATTTAAGATTCGTTCATTGAATTAAAGTTTTAAAATTTGAAGGCGAGCAATTGTTTTAATTATTTCAGAAGATACGTGAACCCGATTCCCTAACCTCTCATTCTTTGAAGTTTTCAAAATTAGTTTACTGTCTGTTACTTTGATACTCTTTTGAATTTATGATTTCAAACCTTTCATCACCCTTAATTCGATTCGTCTAATTAGAAATTCACATCACGAAATCTTTGCTCAGTTCTTTAATCCTCGTGGGAACGATACCCACTCACCGTGGACTTTATTACTTGTACGATTCGGTGCACTTACCGAAGCCCTATCAGATGACTAGCCTTAATCATCATTGATTGGAACCCACTTAGTACATGAGTACGGTGGGAATTGTGTGATGGATGTCTAGGTCTGAAGCTAAGCTACTTGTAGTTTTGTTAAGGCCTAGATGAGGTTATTTTAGGATAGTCGACCTTAGTTAAGAGTGGACTGCCTTGGCTAGTTAACCATGGATGGTTACTCATCTTGGCCTCCAAATGTTTTCCTGTGTTAATCACATCCTTGTGTTGTTTTAGAAAACGAAGTGAAAAGTGTTTTCGAAAAGGGTTTTACATGTGAACGAAAAAAAAAACATGTTTTCAAACACGTTTTCCGCTAATGTTTTCGAAAGGGTGTTTTTGCAATTGATTTCATTTCTTGTCTTAATAAACAAAAGTGTTTTCGCTTCGACCACTTCCATAGCCTCGATGGGATTATCCTTAGGAAAGTTTTACCCCTCTAGTTGGACCCTTACACCATTATTAGGTTCCCGTCACTGCCAACTACCAAAGATATCTCTTGACCACGTTTTGTCCCGTTTCACTCCGAGTTTTCGAGACACTACCCTCCTAGTTCCTTAAGTTGAGAAGGAACTCTTCCCTATCCAAACTGTTTGCACGACCCTAGAGAAAGATCACACTCCCTAAATATAGCCTACTTCTCTTTAGGAATCTCTTTGGTTGCTCACATATGTACCCATACGAACCCCATCACTACAAGCCACCACATATGCCCCAATTCTACCGAACCTCAAGATCCATTAGTCTCCCAAACACCACACTTCTACCGTTAAGTGTTAAGAAAGAGTCTTCCCTTTCACGTATGTTGTAACACCCTACTAGATAGCCCTTAATGCTTAAGTCATTTTAGGCTATTTCATAAGGGTTACTTCCTGTTATCATATATTATCTTTATATTTAAAATAAATATACGCAGAAAATATGTGGGAGAACTTTCGAAAACATTTGTGCGGAATATAAAAAATAAGGGCCTTGCGTAATAAATAAGCGATAATAATCGTAACATAATATAGTCTGAATAATACTTCAATATAAATAAATAAACCATGTAATCTCTCAAAACATACATCAAGCAATGATAATAGTGTTATCTCATGAGCCTAAAACAGAGACTCACAAGACTCCACAAATACAATCCATAAATAAAATAGTACTTGCCGGCTAACAAAGGTCCGGTCTCAGAAACATAAACTAGAGAATAATAATAAATCCATAACATAATCCATAAAAGAAACAACTCAAATAATAATGTCTAATAAATAATGCGGAAGCTAAAACTAAGGCTGCGCAGGCTCCAAGCTCGCTCCGTCGTCCTGCTGGTGCTCATCATCTAAAATGTTTGAAATAACGTGGGGTGAGTACTTGAAAGTAACTCAGTAGGGGAGCCGCTCCGGGTTTATTAATTAAATAAGTAAGCATGAATGGATTCATTTCAGTTATTAGTTTCAAAACAATCTTGTCCCGGAACGACTACCTAAATGCGTCTTGTTCATTTTATTTAATACATATAACATATCATAAGTAAAGGTCTCTGTGTAGTGTGCTAGTTCCCTCAAATCATATACAATAAATACATCATAAAGAAAATACATATTAACATGTTAAGCATCTTTATCTTTCTTTAACTGTGAGACATAACCGCCCTCTTGTCCTATCCTCCACATCACCGGCCCCTAGGCATGAGCTCATCCTAAACTAATGGGGAGAGGGGGTAATCCTTTAACATAGCGTCACTGAGCGCATTTTGGTTATTAAACTTTAACATTACATAATCATAGGCATATAACATTCATCACATATATCTCATCATTAATCATTATATAAATCATATAATCATGTCAACAATTTAACTCATCATAAAAACAACACATATACTCAGTATAACATATATATCTCATAAATAATTATATATTCAAATACACAAGTCGTATAACGCATTAGGGAGCATAAAAGGGTAAAAACATGTCAATTTATACTCTTTAACATCATGGAATAAACATAGCACATACACTTACTTACTTTGACATCATGGAGAATAAATAAATACAACTCCTTATCAAATAAACATGATATACAACTACTTATAAATATTATTCTCAATGCTTCTATACCTTTCATGTCATATGATCTCGTTTATTTTATTATTATTTCTTACTTATACTTTATTCTAGTTTTACTTGTACTTTGTACTCTACCCTTAAGTATCTTTTAAACTCTTATATTTTATTCATTATCAATCTTGTCTTCTATACTATTATTGTTACTATTACTATTATCATTACATATCATATATTATACATGTTGTTGTTCTTACTGTATTATTCTTTTATTATTACGATTAGGGTTAATATTTTATTATTATCTTCCCTATTAGTATTACTATCATTATCATATTATTATTATTATTATTTCTACCTGTTATCTACCTATTATTAACTAATATACATGCTAATAGGTATAAGTTTATGTAATAATAATATGTAAAAGTAATATATATATACTAGTAAACTGTATTTTTTTTATTTTTTTTTATTTTTCTTCTTTTTATTTATTTCTATATATATATATATATATACATATGTACGTATGGCGTGAGCATTCCTGGCAGCGTGAGCGTGAGCGTGAGCGAGTATATATATATATACTCGCTCACGCTCACGCTCACGCTGCCAGGAATGCTCACGCCATACATATATATACTCGCTCACGCTCACGCTGCCAGGAATGCTCACGCCATACGTACATATATATATATATATATATCATGTGTATCATAATAATAATAATAATAATAATAATAATAAGGCACAAAAATCCCTAATGGGAAAAACGACCATCACATTAATCTCATAAAATCATCATCAATATGCATGAAAATAGAATGCCTAACCCCTACCTCTTGAAGACAAAATGCTAGAATGCAAAGAGAAACCCCTTTTTTCCCAACGTTGCTCTCGTTGGAAACCTCTCTCTCTAGCCCCACGAACGGTCCGGTGACGCCGGAGACTCTTAACGGAGAAACAGAATCGGTAGAAAGCTCCGGCTTGATGAGAGGATTAAGAATATGAATTTATTTTCTGGATTGAGTGAGGTTTGATGGATGTTTCGTGGTTTGGAGTATCAATGGCTTAGGGAGCTCTTGAGAGAAAGATGACTATGGCCGCTCAGAAGAAGGAGGAGAGTGTTTTTCTCAATTGGAGAGGGTTACTAGTGTTTATATAGGGAGTGGCTAGGTCAAGAGTCATTGTGGGGCCCACCATCACTTAAATTACTAAAACACTCCAAATCCCCCCAAATAATACTATAATGCTCATATAATTTTTCTAATATTTAAATATAAATTAAAATACACACATAGGCACATAAAATAAAATAAATAATAATATATAACACTAACATTATCTAATAACATCATGTAACTCATATAAATATTTTATATCATCATTCCTAACCTCATGCATCATCTAAATATCAATTAAAATTCATATATGCATCCAACATACTCTTCCACACACAATGAACACTCACATAGATACACATAATTATCATGACATATAATTTACACTCGTAATTCACATAGCATAGAATGAACACATATATACACACTTAAATCACGTCACACATAAGGGTTTGACTAGAAGAAACTTATCCACCCAAACCAAATTAAATCCTAACCAAGGTCAATTACCCTTAATCTCACTTAATTAGGACTTAATAAAAGTCGGGGTGTTACATATGTTGTTAGTAAGACCTAATAGAATCCTTGAGGAGCCATGTAAGGGTTAGTTCTACCATACCCCATCATGTCATCATAAGCACATTCCTCCTAGTGGCTTTGGGTGTACGTCGAAGATGTTTACGCCTCTTCTTTTGTTTTGTCTTCAAGTGATTGCGAAAGTTTATTAAAATGACGTTTTGTTTTCAACTTTGGTTTTAGAAAATGATTCCATACCCCATCGACCTTAAGACATGGAGTTCCTTAAGGCTCTTTTTGCAAATCGTTTAATTGTGATCTTAAAGATCGTTTTCGTGTTGTTTGAAAATACCTGGGGGATCTCTTACTGTGTCAGTTGTGATTATGAGTCGTAGGGTCCAATGTGTTTTCCTGGTTTTTGTGGTTATTAAGGCCATGTGTTTTGGGCATGGGTAGATGGTTTCTAAAATAACGATATAATATAAGTTAAATGAAGTTGCCGAAAGTGATTTCCTGATATGTCCTGTGAAAACTTATGTGATTAAAGATCGTAGGAGTAAAGGTAATATGTTTTCATTTGAGTGGATGTGAGAAACCTAAAGTCTATTTTGAGAGTCTAGAATTGCCTTTAATTGCAAAGCGAAAGGGTTTCGAGCTTTATGATTAGTTTTGAAAATGAAATAAAAGTGTTTTGAACTACTAAGAATTGGGAATTACCTTGGTTTTTCAAAAATTCCTAAGATGATGTTTTAAAAATAGAGATGAAGCTTTTCAAGGAAAACATTGGTATTGGATTATGGACCCTATGAACGTAAGGATCAATTTTCCTTGTAAGATTATGGAATATGCCTTTATCTTTAAGAATATATTTCAGTTATCTTTATGTTTATGCAACAGACGTTTTATTTCTTGAATTTGTTTTCCAAGTCTGAATTGGTTTCCTGTTATTTAAGGTTTGTTATTGGGAACCTATCTCTATTAAAACTTGTCTTGTTTAAAACTTATTCCAAATGATTTTCTTTTCGGTCTACGGTTTTGGACATAGAAAAGTCTTATCACCCACAAACGTGTTTATGATTTGGAAATGATTTACTTCCAAAGCCGTTTGTTTTATATGATTTACAAGCGAAGTTTGTTTTAGATTTTGATAAACGAACAAAGGTGGTTTCGCGTTTTGGCCAGATTGGCCCTAACCAAAAAGTTGAGTTGGTTCTTTTATGTATGGCGGCCAACGTGGTCTAGTTTCCGCATAACCTGTTTGTTTGGGTTAGCTGCTTGTGTGTGGACTTTCCCTCGAGTCTCCGCGAGGGTAAGAGCCGGTATGTCATGTTTTGTTCTTGTCTTAGAAGTGTCGAATTTCGAGGACGAAATTCTTTCTAAGGAGGGGAGAAATTAAATGTAACACCCCGATTTTTATTAAGTTATAATTAAGTGAAATTAAGAGTAATTGACCTTAGTTAGAATTTAATTAAGTTTGAGTGAATAAGTTTCTCCTTGATAACCTTTATGTGTTGTATGTGTTTGATTTGTATGTATTTATATGTTATAGTTAATGTTGTGATGATGCATGAGGATAAGAATGACGTATGTATGATTATAGCATGAGTTGGGACGTTTTAGAAGTGTTTTGGGGCAATTTTACAGCCCAGCAATTGATTACCACGGGATGATAATCGATTACACTGCACAAATTTTCGAATCTGTGCATTTTAACAGACTGTAATCGATTACAGATTCGTGTAATCGATTACAGACTGCGCAGTTAGAGTATTTATTGTGTTTTTAAGTCACGTGTGGGCCCCACAACATCTCTAAATAATACCTATCCGACCCTCCACTAAGAAAACCTAATTTCCATTTTCCAAAACACTATTGGCAGCCTCCATCAACCCTTGTGCCTTCATTCTCTCTCTCTCTCAAGTTAATAAACCATAGCCCTTCCACAACCCAAAATTCATATCAATTCTCACCCAATCACAAAACAAATCACATATTCTTAATCCTCTCATAAAAATAATTATTGGTCTTTATTGAACAAGAAAAATCTTTGAAAATACCGAGTTTTACTAAATATGATGACTAAAGTGGCCGCTATGGTATTTGATTGTATTTTAAAGGAAATTGGAATCTATTAAAACATTTTAAAGGTAATTTTAAGGTAAATATTCAATTATGTCCAGAATTTAAAAATGACTTAAAAATATTTTTAGAACACTTGTTTTATCAATAAATATAATAGAAAACAAGTAGTAATTATTATAGTAATTTTTTTTTATAAATTTTCCTAATTATTCTAGTAATGGCCGAATGGCAATAGGACCTTAGAACTATATTAATAAAACTAATTTGAAATAAATATGAATAATAAAATAATAAATAATAACATTACTAGCTATTAATTCTTTTTAATACAATCTTAAGATGCAAGACACTTTAATTCTCATAAACAAGTATGTTAGCTCCAAGAACCCTTTACTTCATTATTGAAGGTTTAGAATGATAAAATTCTTAATTAAAATAAAAGTTTTAATTTGGTTGAACTAATTGTTTGTTAAGTGTGTTTTAGGATTTAATTAATTGAAATTATAAAAAGACACATCTTGACTACAATGGGACAACAAAGTGGCGTATACAATGGCTTGGAATACAAGCAATCATTCTAATTTTTTGAAGACCAATACAAAACTTTTCTAATTAAGGAAAGTTTGGTTTGAAGACTCTATGATTTCCCATAATTTTATTTGTGGGAAATACATGGAATTAAATAGAGAATCTTCTTTATCAAATATCTCTATTTAAATATTCATGTATAATATATATATACATATTTTCGAAAATTATATATAAAAAATAGAGAACCAAAATCAAATCTCTATTCTACATTCTCTCTCATGAGATTTTCGAAAATTATATATAAAATAGAGAAACAAAATCAAATCTCTATTTTACACATTATTATGTATATTTCGAAATTATATATATGTGTGGGAAATCTAGAAAGATCTTGTATGGAGAATTAAATGCTACAGATTTAAAAATAATTATCAGGAACTTATTGTAGAATATATTTTGCATTTAAGTAACAAAATATTTTTACGGACACTTTATAAAGATTTTGTGAGCCTCCTAAAGATTCTATAAGAATCTACAAGATTCCCAGAAGATTCCATATGGGACCAGAAGATTCTGTTGAAGATTCTACACGAAGTTAGAAGAACACAGAAGATTCTGTCAAGAATTTCAAGACTAGAAGATTCCCGAAGATTCTGTGAAGATTCCAGAAGATTCTCGAAGATTCAATCAAGATCCCGAAGTATCTCAAGACTCCTAAAGAATCTCAAGCCACAAGATTCAAGAATATTCAAGATTCAAGAATCAACCTATAGAAGATTCCCTGGAAGATCGACCATGTTTGCTAATTTAGGATTTTCAAAAAATGAGAAATCATGAAATCCTAATTCGTACCAACATGGAGGCACACTTTGTGGAGCAAGAAAAGCTAAAAACCCTAACATTTCTCTCTCCAAAAGTAGCGCATACAGGCCTGCATATTTTGCAAGATTTTGTGAAAAAATGATGAAGCAATGCACACCACAAAGATCAAGGCACATTCAAATTCAAGGGTCAAGATGAAGTTTCCTTATTTCTTGTGCTTGGTTATAAAGTTTCCATATTTCAAGATCAAATATTAACCTTTGGATTAAAGGGAAATATTTGAATCAAGAGCCAAGATTAAACTTCCTCTTTTTTGAATCAAGAGCCAAGATTAAACACGTTTTAGTAATTTTCAGAAACAAGATTTGTTGGTGTAACGTGATTCAACCCCCTTTCTCACGTTTCACTACCTTCAATTGACATCAGAGCTCGGCCTTGGGGTTGAGCACTTAGCAGTGTCAAGGAAAGATTCAAGGGATCATGGCAGCAAATAACAACACATATATTGCTGATGAAGCCTCCACAAATAGACCACCCATGTTCAACGGTGATGACTACGCATATTGGAGAGATCGAATGACATTGTTCATTCAATTCACAAGTCTCGACCTTTGGGACATCGTTGAAGTCGGCGACCATCCTACACCCTTGCCCAAAGAAGCTATGGAGTGAAGAACAGAAGATTCAAGTGCAACAAAACAAGAAGGCAAAGTACATACTTTTGTGTGCTTTACCTAAAGCCGAATATGACAAGATTGTGTCATGTGAAACGACAAAACAAATATGGGATCGCTTAGAGACCCTACATGAAGGCACAGATCAAGTCAAAGAAACGAAGATCTCCATGCCTGTACTTAAGTACGAGTCGTTCAAGATGAATCTAGACGAAGACATTGATACTCTTGCTACAAGATTCTTACATATTGTTAATTAATTGAAAGTTCTTGGCAAGACGTATTCAAACGCTGAAATGGTTAGAAAGATTCTTCAGAGTCTTACAACCAAGTGGAGGCCTAAGGTCACCGCTATTCAAGAAGCCAAGGACCTTACTAAGTTAGGCTTGGACGAATTGACTGGGTCTCTTAAGACTCATGAAATCGAACTTGAAGCTCAAGAAGAAGCAACTACATCAAGATCAAGACCTTTAGCGCTCAAGACATCTACAACCAACAAGACATTGAAGACTAAGAAGACTAAGAAAACAGCGCTAAAGGTTGAAGAAGAAGACGAAGACGAAGAAACAGATGAAGAAACTGAAGACGAAGACCTTGACGAAGAAAACATGAGCATGCTCATGCGTAAAATGTCAAGGGCTTGGAAGAACAGATCTAAGAAGAATGAAGAAGTTTTATTTAAGAAGGATAAGAAGAACAAGACGAAGAACGATAACACAACGTGTTTCGGATGTGGCGAAAAAGACCATTTCAAGAACGACTGTCCTAAAAACAGGCAGTCGAAGAAGAAATTTTTTAAGAAGAAGAAGGCTCTTGCAGCCACATGGAGTGACAACTCCGATTTTGATGAATCTGAAGAAAAGGAAGACACAGAAGAAGAAGCGAACCTCTGATTCATGGCAGGAGTTTCGTATGATACATACTCATGATCTGATAAAGATGAATCTGAGGAATGTATTGAAAACTTGGCACCATCGTGTGAGGAACTTTCGGACCTCTATGATGAACTGCTAGAGGATTCAAAGAATCTGACGACTCATTTTTCTGATGAATAAAAAACCTTTGAAAAACCTTGAATCAGAAAATAAGTTATTAAGATCTCAAAAGGAGGAACTAGAGAAAGAATGTCAAGAACTCAAAGACAGTTAAGATAAACTGTATGAGGGCTGGCAATCTCTAGAGACAGAAGCTACTGTGCTTGTGGAGAAGGCTGAGGAAGCCATGTACCATGCACAGAAGACTAATGCGCTTCTCCTGAAAGATCTTGAAAGAATGGTCAACGGATCTAAGATCCTCGATCTATTGTTAGAAGGTCAAAAACCTTACAAAGATCATACAAGTCTTGGATATGTTCCAGTCTTTCATGAGGATACTTTGATACCTCCAATAGACAGAAAGCCAACTCCTACTTGTCTTTTCTGTTTTAAACATGGACACGATAGAGAGACATGTCCACTTCTTTAGAAGGGAACTACCTCCAAAGCCAAGGGTGGCACGTGGAAGGGAAAACCTAAAAAGACGTGGAAGTCTCAAAAGCCGAAACCAGATGCTGGAAAGGCTAACCAGAAAGGACCCAAGAAGGTATGGGTACCTAAAAATCCTTCATCCTTTGTAAAATGTAAAATGCTGGAAAGGCTAACCAGAAAGGATCAAGATGTAAAATGCTTAGCATCCTTTGAGGATGACAAGTGGCTTTGGCACAAGAAGTTGGGTCATATCCACATGAAGTTACTTTCCGAGTTATCTCAGAAAGGTTTGGTCAAGGGGCTTCCCAAGATCCGCTATGACAGGGATACAACCTGTGATTTTTGTGAGAAGGGAAAGCAGACCAAAGCTTCTTTCCAAAGTAAGAAAGTAGTCTCTACTACTAGACCACTTGAGCTTATTCACATGGATCTCTTTGGTCCTACAAGACAAGCTTCTCTTGCGGGAAAATATTATTGCCTTGTCATAGTTGACGACTACAGTAGATACACCTCGATAATTTTCTTAGCCTCTAAGGATGAGACGTTTTCAAAGTTTAAAACATTTGCGAAAATGGTTTCTAACGAAAAAGGTTCTCACATCACCACCATTCACTCTGATCATGGAGGTGAGTTTGAAAATCATGCTTTTGAAAATCTTTGTGAGGATCTTGGTATTGTTCACGAATTTTCCTCTCCTAGAACTCCACAGCAAAATGGAGTAGTTGAGAAAGAATCGAAGCCTCATTGAGATGACAAGAACAATGCTTTTGGAAAGCGGTTTATCAAAAGGTTTTTGGGCAGAAGTTGTCAACACAGCTTGCTATATTCAAAATCATGTTTTCTTAAGGCAAAGTCTCAACAAAACTCCTTATTATGAGGTTTGGAAAGGAAGAATACCCAATATATCTTACTTTTATATCATTGGTTCACCTTGCTTTATCCTAAACACAAGGGACAAACTGTCAAAGTTTGATTCCAAATCCGACGACGGAGTGTTTCTAGGATATTCTGCTGTTTCTAAAGCTTACAGGGTTTACAACAAGCAACGGAAGACAATTGAAGAAACCATCCATATCAAGTTCAAGGAACTAAAGCAAGACATCCAACATAATCTAGATGACATCGAAGAAAGATTGAAGGATCTAACTATCTCAACCAAAGGTTGCGAAAGTCATGATCAATCACCTATTGAAGAATATGATCATCAAGTTATGAAGGAATCACCTGATTCAGGGGGAGAGGAACCAAGAAACATTGTAGCTTAAGAACCCTCTACTCCTCAAGGGGTTGAGTCTATTGAAGTTCAAGAACCTGTTCTAAGAAGAAAAATTGGAATAAAAGATCTCAGAACTGTTAGAGATAACGAAGTTCTTGGCGATCCATCTCATGGGATAAAAGCAAGAAGATCCTTGAGATTTCAATCTAATGTTGCACTGGTCTCAGAAATCGAACCTGAGACAGTTCAAGAAGCATTGGATGAACCCAGTTGGGTAGAAGCCATGAAGAACTCGAACAGTTCGAAATGAATGAAGTTTGGAAGCTTGTTCAGAAACCTAAGGGCAAAACAATTATTAGCACAAAATGGGTATTCCGAAACAAGTTAGATGAATC
This sequence comes from Aeschynomene evenia, assembly GCA_013621005.1. Lineage (NCBI taxonomy): Eukaryota > Viridiplantae > Streptophyta > Magnoliopsida > Fabales > Fabaceae > Aeschynomene > Aeschynomene evenia. Next base: position 13,198,299 of record CM024267.1, on the reverse strand, counting down.
TGGAAAGGTCACAAGGAACAAAGCTAGACTCGTGGCACAAGGATACAAGCAGCAAGAAGGGATCGACTACGACGAAACCTTCGCGCCAGTTGCAAGACTAGAAGCCATAAGGATGTTACTTGCATTCACTGCACACAAAGGAATAAAGTTATATCAAATGGATGTGAAGGCCGCATTCCTTAATGGTGTCCTCAGTGAAGAGGTCTACGTCAAGCAACCTCCAGGTTTTATCAGTGAAACCTATCCTGAGCACGTTTATCGTTTGTCTAAAGCATTATACCGTCTTAAACAAGCTCCTAGAGTTTGGTATGACAGACTTAGTAGCTTCTTGACTACGAATGAATTCACTCGAGAAAAAGTGGACATTGTAAGACCCCAAAATTCTGATTATACCTTAATTAAAGGGATTTGGTCATAATCACTTTGATCAAGGCATAATTGTTTGATATGTGTTATGTGCACTATGTGTTTTAAGTGTATGCGATGATGATAGATGCATTGAATATGAGTTAAAATAGGATATAATAGAATAAGAGCCTAGGTCGAGAATTTAAGAGTAATCATGAGAGATTTTAGGTATTCATGATTGTGTACGAGTTTGTATAGGTGTAAAAATGTTGTTTAGAGTGTTGATACCGGTTTAGAGTGTGCTAGAGGTCATTTGGAGTTTTAGAACATGAAAACCACTACTGCTGTCATGTATCGACAGATCCTCGCTAGCGGCCAGTTGGAGTTCGCTAGCGGGTAAGGCGGCAGAAGTACGTCGCTAGCGACTGTGACAAGGCGCTAGCGGGTAATGCGGTGGATTCTGTCGCTAGCGGCCGCACGATGCTTGCTAGCGACCAGCATCCTGATAGAACAGAATTTCTGTCATTTTGCATTTTACCCCTCACCCTTCATATTTCTAATATTTCCTTTAGGTCCCTCCGTCCAAACCACCTTATAACTCCAGAAGAGGCTTTCAAACATATCAGAATCATCCCCTCCATCCTCCAAGAACATCTTCAAACTTTCTCAAAACTCTCTAAGCTTACCAACACTCAAACTTCACCTTTCATCACCAAAAATGCATCAGACCAAAGAACAAATCCCATATTCAGATTCCCCTCATCATTTCCTTTGATTATAACCGAACAAAATTCCTTAGAATCCACGGTTTCATCATCATCATCATTAAAGAAAGCTAAAGAGGAGTGTTTAGCAAGTTGTAAGAAAAAGGGTGATTTATAGCTTGGATAGGGAGAAACTACAAGAGGTAGGGGTTTAGATTTATGTTAAATCATGTATTTGTGTATTTTCATGCATAAGACTCGATTGAAAATCATTTTGTGCATAAATATGGTTGCTGTTCTGAAACTAATATGAGTGCAGAGTCGAGACACGCGCTAGGTGCCAAGTTACAGGCGCTAGCGAGTGTTGGAAACTGCCTTGGGCGCTAGAGGCCGCAGGGGACGCGCTAGCGACCAGGTCGCAGAACTGTTTGCAGAATTGTACTTTTTGATATTTTTGGTATTTTAATGATTTTAACCTTATATATGATTGTAAATGGAACACCATGATGAATATATATATATATATATATATATATATATAAGAAATAAATATTGATTATTGAAAATGATTGATATGATGAAAGAATGATATATGAGGACAAATATGTTTATGTGATTACATGTATATGATGATTCTTATGGCATATGTGATATGATGAAAATATGATGTATATTATGCATGCTGATATTATAAAGAGATTATGAGTAGCTTCCTCTACAAGTGGGATTGGCAAGGGAGGTTGGCACCCTCGGTCCCCAATACCATTTTGCAAGAGGAAGTGAACAAACCCCTCTTTCCCACAGAGGTCTAGTAGAAAACTAGATAGGTATGAGCTCATAGCCTAGGGGCCAGGTGTATGCGGAGGTAGAAAGAGAGAGGGTAGTGCTATTTGAATTGAGAAAGTTATAACACATGACACCTATAGCCGTATGCATTATATTGATTATGCAACCGTTATGGGGATGGACTTATACTTTGACTTGCGACTGTATGCATAATGCTGATTATGCAACCGTTGCATGACAACAATGATACTTTCAATTTCCATTGTGAACATGATATGAATCCTTTATTTATCACATCATTATATATATATATATATATATATATATATATTTAACAAGACGCATGTAGGTAATACACTCCGGAACTACATATATGTTTGTGAAAATATCATTAATATGAATTATGCATGTCTCACTTATTTCATAATAAACCGGAGTGATCCCCCTATCGAGTCCATGGAGCTCACCCCAATTCCACCACCCTTTATTTTAGATTCAGATCGAGATACAGGTACCCTGCTAGGTGAACGGATCTGGATTACAAGAGGACTGAGGCTCGGATATCTGAAGATATTAGGACACTAAGGATTTTATTATTTTCGTATATTATGTGATGTTATGTTATGTACTATATGCTACTCAGAAGAATTTATAAGGGAATTATAAGTGACTGTACAAGCTTATGGTTCTCTTAGAAATTCTAATAACTTAATATTGTGATATTTATTTTGAATTTTACGTTTATATGTACTTCCTTGTGTACGTGAAACTATATATATGTATTAGGCCACTTCTGTGTATTATGGTATTTTGGTTGTATGTAACTCACAGGTTCATAGTTTGGTGTATCAAATTATACCTTGTCACATACAAGCTGAGGATTTTGAAATGCGTTCTTTTATGAAAATTATTGGCCCTATTTTCCACGTACTCTTATTTTCAAACATAGACTCTGAAACAAGTTGATAATTTTCGGTAATTAACTCGATATGACTTAAGCATAAAGAGGTAATTATTAGGGTGTTACAGACACAACTCTTTTCACTCTAACTGATAACTCTGATTTATTAATTGTGAAAATTTATGTTGATGACATAGTCTTCGGTGCTACTAACGAATCTCTATGTAGAAAGTTTGCAGATCTAATGTAGAGGGAGTTTGAAATGAGTATGACGGGAGAATTAAAGTTCTTCCTAGGTTTGCAAATCAAGCAACAAACTGATGGAACTCTCATTCACCAAGAGAAGTATACAAAGGAGCTTCTCAAAAGGTTCATGATGGACAAGTGTAGTCCCATGAAAACTCCGATGCATCCATCACAAGTTATAGACAAGGATGAAAAAGGAGAAAAGGTGTCTGAAAGCACCTACAGAGGTATGGTCGGGTCCCTGTTTATTTTACTGCATCTAGGCCTGACATACAGTTAACTGTTGGCATTTTTACAAGATTCCAATCTTGTCCAAAACAGTCTCACCTAACTGAAGTCAAGCGTATTCTTAGATACTTGACAGGTAATACTAATCTTGGCCTTTGGTACAAGAAAGGTATCTCCTCTGTGGTTACAGGTTTCTGTGATGCTGATTACGCCGGAGACCGGGTCGACAGAAGAAGCACCAGTGGATGCTGTGTGTTCTTTGGGGATGCACTCATCACATGGAGTTGCAAGAAACAAAATACCATTGCACTATCAACCGCAGAAGCAGAATACGTGGCTGCTACTAGATGTGTAACACAAATTTTATGGGTAAGAAATCAACTACTTGACTACAATCTCAGGTATGATAAAATTCCCGTTATGTGTGATAACACAAGTGCAATAGCTTTGGCTAAGAATCTCATTCAGCACTCAAGGTCTAAGCATATTGATATTAAACATCATTTCATAAGAGACCATGTGCAGAAAGGCGAAATTGAGTTAAAGTTTGTGAGTACGGAAGACAAAGTGTCTGACATATTTACAAAACCTTTAGCTGAAGATCGTTTTAGCACGCTGAAAGGTTTACTTAACCTAAAGAGCTTTTACAAAAAAAAAAAACTGTTTTCGAAAAATCTTTTTGAAAATTAAAAAGCTATAAGTATTCCCCTAAACTTGGTAAGTAATCAAGAAGATGAAGAAAAATCAACATGCCAACAGTCAGAAGTCAACAAAAAGTCAACTGAAGACCTATGAAGTCACACAATTTGCGCCCCCTCTCTTCATCATTGGGCCAAATTTCAAGACTTTTTGAAGACCTTGGGTTTGTCTCAAGTGTAAGAAGACTTTTTGAAGACCTTGGGCTTGTCTCAAGTGTTTGAAGACTTTTTTGAAGACCTTGGGCTTGTCTCAAGTGTAAGAAGACTTTTTGAAGACCTTGGGCTTGTCTCAAGTTTTTGAAAACCATATTAGAAGACATTGTAAGCTCCAGAACCCTTCTGAGAGAAATCTTTATATTTCTCTTCGATATTCAAAAGTTTTAATGATAACAAGTAAGCCATAAGAATAAAAATTTTACTTAAGAATTTAACTAATATGTGCGCTAAGTGTCTCATAAATTAAAATTGTTACCTTCCTTGAGAAAGATCAAAACAACAACGAGTAACCCTGAAGATCAATGATAAAATCAATGCGTGAAAGAAATCAGAAAGGATGTCCAAGAAACGCGAAAGGTCAAAGTATGTTTCTGAGGAAGAAACTTAGTAGTCTTAGAAAGGTCTCAGAAGACTTCGACCACCAAAGTTTCTCAGAAGAGTCTTCCCTCAGAAGGGTTCGTCTCAGAAGTCCGTACACCTCTTAGAAGGCAGGATTCTGAAGCAACCAAGTCTCTACAATCAAGGATTAGCAAACAAGCTCAGAAAGCTCGAAGCAACCAGCTGGATATGTTGGAACAAGTGCATTGTGCACGTCTGAAAAGTTCCACGATTTCCGCTGACTGTAGCAGGGAGCCGTTCTGAGAAAGACACAACCACATCAGCAAAGTGAAAGCTCTATTTTCGCGGGTCTTTAATGCCTATATATATGAGTTCAATTGCAGAGATTCTGGACGAAATTCTTGCGCTAAAAAGCTTTGATTAAACGTGCTGAAACTCTGCTAAATTGAAATCTCATTTTGCGAAAACTAAGAACTTTCTCAGAAAGACAACTTAACTTGAAGTCTAGAAGAGATAAACTAAGTCTATATTGGTTTAAATTCTTACATTTGTAAGTTTAATCTAGAAGTCTACTAAGAGATAAACTAAGTCTGTATCTTAATCTTAGTAGTTGATTTCGAAAGAAAAACTTCTTTGTAAAAACGCTATGTCCTTCTTTGTTTGAAGGCAGTTTTAAGTCCTCGATTGTTTGAGGCAAGTTTAAGTCCTTAATTGTTTAAGGCAAGGAAGTCCTTAATTGTTTAAGGCAAGGAAGTCCTTAATTGTTTAAGGCAAGGAAATCCTCATGTTGAGGCAAGGAAATCCACTTCGGGTTGTGAAGTGGTGGAAGTCCTTTACGTGTAAAGGCATTGCTGTCTGGGAAGGCACTTTAAGAAGAATATCCAAGGAAACTCTCAAATAAAGGTTGAGGACTGGAGTAGGTTGGTTCATACCGAACCAGTATAGAATCCTGTGTCTAGCTTTTCTCTCTTCTCTTTAAATTAATCAATCGCTTGAGAAAACACTAAACACGTCATTGCGAAAACTATCTTTCTGAAAAGATATTAAGTTTGTTTTTGAAACCATGTACTAAGTGTAAACACAAAACAAACTTATCTTCAAAACTCAGAAAGATAACCCTCTTAGAAAGTTAAAGTTCTCAGAACCTTAACCTTCTCAGAAGGCTCATTCCGCTGCAAACTCTTGAACTCTTCTTTCTGACTATAACAGCTTTCTAAGAAAAGATTTTAAAGAACTTAATTTCAAAACAAGCACGATTCAACCCCCCTTCTCATGCACAAATATACCTTCAATTGGCATCAGAGCTCGGTCCTTAAGGGGTTGAGCACTTAAAAGTGTCAAGGAAGAAAAGATCGAAGAAGGAAATATGGACTCACCAGCTGCGTTCATATCTGATGGAGCATCTATCAATAGACCGCCCATGTTCCTTGGGGATAGTTTCGACTACTGGCGTGATAGGATGACTTTGTTCATCAAACACACAAGCTTGGATCTATGGGATATAATTAAAAATGGTGATTATCAGCCAACGAAAACAGTAACAGAGCAGGCTATTGTTGCGGCAGATGCAGAACAAGGAGCAGCACCTCCAGCGCCACGAACATATACAAGGAGAGTTCCAAAAGCTGAATGGACACAAGACATGAAGGAGAAAATCCAGCTAAACTTCAAAGCCAATTACATTCTCCTTTGTGCGTTGCCAAAGGTTGAATACGACAAGATCGTGTCTTGTGATACAACTCAGGAGATCTGGGAAAGACTCCATATGCTGCATGAAGGGAACGACGAAGTCAAGGAACCAAAATCTCCATGCTCTTACACAAGTACGAATCATTCAGTATGCAGCAAGATGAGACGATTGACAGCATGTCAATAAGATTCCTCCACATCATCAACCAGCTGAAGGTCTTGGGAAGACCTATTCAAATGCTGAGATGGTAAGGAAGATTCTCAGAAGTCTCTCCTCCAGATGGCGTCCCAAGGTGACAACTATCCAGGAAGAAAAAGATCTAAACTAGCTTGGGTTAGATGTTTTGTTTGGATCGCTTAGAACTCATGAGATTGAGTTAGAAGGCCTACTGGGTGGACCTTCCTCCTCAAAGCCTCAGAAGGGACTTGCCCTCAAGAGCCAAGTAAGAAGACCCTCTGAGGCTCTCAAGGTCGAGGAAAGTTTTGAGTTTTAGGATGAGCCAGACTCAGAATCTGAGGATGACGACATCTCCCCGCTTATAAGAAAGATGAAAATGGCTTGGAAAAACAGGCCAAGAAAGAGCAAGGAGACTGTCCTCAAGAAAGGAAAGACAAAACCCTCAGAACCCATATGCTTTGGATGCGGAGAAAAGGGGCATTTCAGAACAGAATGCCCTCAGAACAAGGGGAAAAAGAAGTTTGTACCAAGAAAGAAGAATGACATGGCTGCGACATGGAGCGACTCAGAACATGCCAGCGACGAAGAAGCCAACGTGTGCTTCATGGCTAATGACGACTTTGTTATGGAAACAGAATCAGAGTTAGAAGAGGTACCCAACTCTCCTCCTCTCTCTTATTCTTATGATGAGCTCTCAGAACTCTACGACGAGCTTCTGAAAGACTCAAATGAGTTAGCAAACAATTTCAGCTCCCTCAAAAAGTCTTTCAAAAATTTAGAAGCTGAAAATGTGAAACTAATTCAAGAAGTAAAGAATCTGAAACTTGAGAGAGATGACTTCAAAGATAGATATCTTAAAAGTCTTGAACTCTACCAAGCTTTGGAGGATATGTCTTCAACAACTGTAGAAAAGGCTGAACTAGCCTTAATCGAACTACAGAAGACAAACGAACTTCTTACTTCAGATCTAGTTAAGATGGTCAACGGTGAGAAAATGCTAAGCCTTTTGCTTGGAGGTCAAAGACCTTATAAAGATAAAAGTGGCTTAGGGTATGAAGAAGTTTTTGAACCTCACGACCTTGATTCTTCTCTAACTAAGATATGTCGTACATGCATAATCTGTTTCAAAGATGGGCATGGATCTGAGAACTGCCCAATGCTGGAAAAAGGAAAAATCTCTCTGCCTCAGAAGGCTAAGAGAAAACCTCAGAAGGCTAAGCCTTCTCAGAAGACTAACTCTTCTAAGAAGATTAAGGCTTCTCAGAAAGCTAAAGCTTCTGAAAAGGGCAAGGAAAAAGTTCTAGATTCTCAGAACCATACCTCTCCCAAGAGAAACAGACGCCAAAAGGTTAAGAAAACTAACCAAAAAGGACCCAACAAAGCATGGGTACCTAAACCTGTTAATTTTGTGTTTGTAGGTACATCAACAGGCACTGCTCCACCAACATGATGAGTAGTGGTACCTGGACAGTGGCTGCTCGAGGCACATGACTGGAAGCAAGCACTGGTTCAAAAATCTCAGGCCCAAGAAAGGCAGAACCGTGTGTTTCGGTGATGGTGCTAAGGGAAAGGTCATTGCTATAGGAGATGTTGGTAAGAATAACTCACACCAAATCTCTGACGTACTCTTAGTTGATGGTTTAACTCACAACTTATTAAGCATTAGTCAATTTTGTGACAAAGGCTTCAAAGTTGAGTTTTATGCCAAATATTGCCATGTGATTAATCTCACTAACGGCAAGATCGTTCTAGAGGGAAAACGTGTTTGTAACACCTATGTTATCCATATAGAAGATCTAAAGAACCATGGTTTCGAAAAGTTTTGCGAAAACTTAGGCATTGCTCATGAATTCTCTTCTCCCAGAACTCCCCAGCAAAATGGAGTGGCTGAGAGAAAGAATCGAAGCCTCCAAGAGATGGCTCGAACAATGCTCTTAGAAAGTGGTCTTTCTAAAGGTTTTTGGGCTGAAGCGGTAAACACTTCATGCTATATTTAGAATCGTGTCTTTCTGAGACAAATTTTGAAGAAAACACGTTATGAGCTCTGGAAGAATAAGATACCCAATATTTCATTTTTTCATGTGTTTGGTTCTTCTTGCTTTATACTCAACACAAGGGACAAACTTGCCAAGTTTGATACTAAATCCGATGATGGAGTATTCCTAGGATATTCCTCTGTCTCTAAAGCTTATAGAATGTATAACAAGAGGAGTAAGTGTGTTGAAGAGACAATACATATTAAGTTCAAAGAACTCAGTAAGGATATGCCTCAGAAAGTAGCTGACTTAGAAGAAGAATTTGAGAAACTCAATATCTCTTCTAAGAAAGCCGAAAAAGATATTCTTGAGGATGATGAGAATGATTTCCAATCAATGGGAAAACCATCTCCATCTAAAGAAAAATCCAAGATCATCATTGAAGCTCCAGAACCTGATGAATCTACTTCTCCCATTCAAATGGAATTTAGATTCTCATAAGGGCAAGCTTCTGGTGACTCAGAAAGAGAGCCTTCTATGCCACTCTCTCAGAACCCCACTCCTAAGGGATACAAAGGTTCAAGAGACTTGAAAAATGTCTCTCAGAATGAGGTTCTTGCTGATCTCGAGCGTGGCGTAAGAACCAGAAGGAACTATACAAATCTTGCTATGGTTTCTGAACTAGAACCAGAATCCTTAGAAAAGGCGTTAGATGATCCTAGCTGGGTAAATTCCATGCAGGAGGAACTTGACCAATTCGAGAGGAACCAAGTTTGGAAACTCACTCAGAAACCTAAAGGCAAGAGTGTCATTGGGACTAAATGGGTGTTTCGCAACAAACTTGATGAAAATGGTCAAGTTGTGAGAAACAAGGCCAGATTGGTTGCTCAAGGGTACAACCAACAAGAATGGATAAATTACGATGAAACCTTTGCTCCACTCACAGGATTGGAAGCTATTAGAATGTTGCTAGCTTTTGCTGCACAGAAAGGTTTTAAACTCTATCAGATGGATGTTAAATCTGCCTTCTTGAATAGGTACCTTTCTGAGGAAGTGTATGTAAAACAATCACTTGGGTTTGTGAATGATTCATTCCCAGAACACGTATTTAAGCTAACTAAGGCTCTATATGGTCTAAAACATGCTCCCAGAGCTTGGTATGATAGATTGAGCTCTTTTCTGCTTAAAAACGGGTTCTCTAGAGGAAAGGTTGACACAACCTTGTTCACCCTCTCAGAAGACTCAGGCTTCTTGATTGTGCAAATTTATGTCGATGACATAATATTTGGCGCAACCAATGAACGCCTCTGCAAATAATTCTCTAAGCTAATGCAAGGAGAATTCGAGATGAGCATGATGGGAGAATTAAAATTCTTAGGATTGCAAATCAAGCAAGAGTCGGAAGGGACATTTATTCATCAAGAAAAATATACAAAGGAGCTTCTGAGGAAGTTTCTGATGGATAAAGCTAAGTCCATGAGCACTCCTATGCATCCTTCTCAAGTCATTGACTTGGATGAAGATGGTGAGAAAGTCTCAGAAAGCAACTACCGAGGTATGATAGGATCACTCCTTTATCTCTTTGCCTCTAGACCAGATATTCAACATAGCGTTGGCATCTGTGCCAGATTTCAATCTTAGCCTAAGCAATCACGTTTAACTGCGGTTAAAAGAATTCTACGATATTTAAGTGGAACTACTAATCTTGGTCTCTGGTACAAGAAAGGGTGTTCCTTAGATGTTGTAGGTTATTGTGATGGTGACTACGCAGGAGATAGGATCGATTGTAAAAGCACAAGTGGCTGCTGTTGCTTCTTTTGGAAATGCATGATCACATGGTCTTGCAAGAAGCAAAATACAATTGCATTGTCAACTGCTGAAGCTGAGTACGTGTTTGCAGCAAATTGCTGCACTCAGATGCTATGGATAAGGAATCAATTGCGCGATTATCAACTGAGGTATGAAAAAATCCCTATCTTCTGTGATAATACAAGTGCAATAAACTTAGCTAAGAATCCAATTCAGCATTCTCGATCCAAGCACATTGACATAAAACATCATTTTATTCGGGATCATGTGCAAAAGGGTGATGTTGAAATCAAGTTTGTGAATATATACTGAAGATCAAATCTCAGATATATTCACAAGCCCTTACCCGAGGATCGATTCAATGTTCTGAAGGGGCTTCTTAATCTAAGACGTTTCTAAGTGATTTTACATTGAAAATATTTTCTTAGAAACTCCCTTTAAGTCCTAGGCTAGTATCTGAGACACTAAAATTAGACTAGCTTCTGAACAATTTGAGCTAAAAGTAAAGAAACTCTTTCTGAGAAAAGCTTCTCAGAAGACTACTCCTCTCAGAAAGGAGGCCTTCTGAAAAACCATCTCTCAGAAAGGACATCTCTCAGAAGGATCTCTTCTCTCAGAAGGATCTCTTCTCTCAGAAGGATGCCTTCCGAGAAAGTTACCAACGGTAACTTTGACAACAGCTAGTACTCTACTTGCTATAAATACGCAAAGCACTGCTCCATTCGAGCACTTTGCTTTCCAAACTTGCCAAAACTCTGTCAATTTCTCTTCCAATCTTACCTTTGCAATCTTCCTTTCTCTCTCCTCGATTCTCATCTCATATTCTTTCCTCTCTCCATCTCTTAAACCAATCCACAACCAAATGGCCAATATGGGAGAAATCAAGGGAATGATGAGGAACAAGTTGAGTGAGGTTACAGAAGACATTCTCTACGACAATGAAGAGATGCAAGCCCTCTTCAAAAATTCTTACCTCCCTCGGAACATTGCCACTGGCCGTGTTCTTCCCCTCAACATCTACAACCAAGTAGATGAACTCCAGATCTTCTTCCACAGCCAACCTGTTTGGGCGGCGATGATGTCCATTGAGGAAGTGTGCTACCCAAACTTAGTTAGAGCTTTCTACTCTCAAGTAGAAAGATCTACTAACAAGGGTCTCAAGAGCACTGTCTCTGAGCACAAAATCATGTTCTCCTCCTCCGACATCAACCAAGTGTTCAAGACCTTAAACGGTGGAGTTGTGATCGCTGATGATACAGAGTGGATCAAGGATGCAGAAGACTCTGAGGAAGAAATTGTTACTCTTCTTACTGGAAATGGTGATCTACCACTCAAGGCGGTGAAGGTTCCACACCTGACTCAAGAAGCAAGGACAATCTTTTCCGTTGTCCAACACACCCTCCTTCCAAGAATAGGTGATATGGGAAACATCACCACCATATGGATGTTGCTCTGCTTTATAATCTTCTGAAGAAGGAGAAGGTAGACTTCGAAAGAATGATGATCAACTATATGATGCATCAAGCTCACCCCAAGCGGGCTCTCACAAGCTTACCTTATGGTAGCTTGCTGACCAATATCTTCCAGCATCTCACCTTCCCTCTTGAAGACTACGAGTACGTATCCAACAACAATAAATTCATCATGGTAACCTTCAACAACATAAAGAAGAAGAAGGTTCTAGAAGCAAAGACAGTGAAGAAAGAAGAAGCCAAGCCTTCTAAGGCTGCTGCTGGCTCAAAAAGCCTTCAAAGTCTGAGAAAGGGAAAAGCAAGGCCGATGATCCCTCAGAAGAGGAGAAGAAGAAAAAGAAGAAGGTGACTCACCCCTCTCCAACCAGGGTGACTAGGAGCATGGCTTCTGATGAAGCCCAGAAGACTCCTTAGAAGGAGCCAGAAGAGGCTGCTGACTCAGAAGACACCATATCTGCTGATCAACCCTTGGTCAGAAAGAGGAAGGCTACTACATCACCTACTCTCAAAGTCCTTGATGTCCCAATCGAAAGCAAGAGAAAGCGTGGTCGATTGGTAAAAACTTACTCTAAAACTCCTCCTTATTTTATCAAAACTTCTTCTGTTTCTTTTCGATCTAAGGCTAAGCTCATTTATTCCTTGAACTTTCAGGGAAAGCAATATAAAGGAGACGGTCTTTCTTCGAAAGCCTCTCACAAGTCTTCTCAGCAAGGTGCTGAGACTCAAAAGAAGAAAAGCCCTCAGAAGGTGACGGGCAAAGAGCTAGTGGTAGTCATTACTGCTGCTACTACTACTACTGCTGTAACACTCCGGTCTTTATTAAGTCCTAATTAAAGGAAATTAAGGGTAATGGACTTTAATTGGAACTTAATTGGATTTGAGTGAACGTATTTCCCCTAGCTTAAAGTATCCATACTATGTGTTTTTATGAGTGTTCATGCGTGTTTTGATGTTATGATAAGTTGCTATGTATGTATGTATGTATGTTGTTGTATGAGTTGAGAAGCTTTAGAAGTGTTTTGGGGCATTTTCCAGGCCCAGTAATCGATTACAGCTCCTTGGTAATCGATTACAGCAAGTCGAGTTTCATATTTGGTGTTTTTCAGAGGCATGTAATCGATTACAGAACCGTGTAATCGATTACGGTAATCGATTACGAGTTCGATGTAATCGATTACCACGTGCGCAGAATGTGTTTTCAGATGTTTTAAGTGACGGGTGGGCCCCACGATGACTTTAAACCCTAATAGCTCAGCATATAAAAAGGTAAACCCTATTTTTTCCACCTCATTTGATCAAAAAACTCTCTCTCTTCATCCAGAGCTTCCATTGTTTTTCTCTCAAAACCTCTCAAAGCCATAGCCACTCCACGTCAAGAAGCACCCAGAAATACTCACCCAATCCCAAAAATAATTATATATTCTTGATCCTCTCACCAAGTTGGACGTTTCTACCGGTGGTTTTACTCTGGGAAGGGTCATCATTGGAGTCAGGCCGTTCCTAAAGCTAGGGTTTCGTCTAGAACAAGGATTGTCTTCAAGAGGTAGGGGTTAGGCATTTTAATTGTCATGGAATTTCATGAATATTAATGAATTGATGGAGTTTTGAATGTTGTTCGTTGTTTTTCCCATTAGGGTTCATGAAAGGGTTGATTTATGAAATTGGTTTTGAAAAAGAAAGTGGTTTTACAAATTGGAAAGTTTTTTAAACGTATTTTTATGATTGTTATTGGTATGACAATGTTTTCTATCGATTGGGACGATGTTAGATTCATATTTTGGCCAATGGCTATTGAAAAACGTGTTTTGGAAACTCAAGAATCGTATTTTACGACTTCGTAATCGATTACGATGCCCGAAATCCCAATCGCGAGAAAATGCTGTTCTCTGTGAATCAATTACAGAGCTGCGTAATCGATTACAGTAATCGATTACCAGTCTGTGTAATCGATTACAATAATCGATTACCAGCCCGTGTAATCGATTACTACAGTGCTGTTTGTGCGAAAATGAACTGTTTTGACCCTTTATGCACCCTAGTGCGTTCTACAACTTGTGTAACTGATATATATGAGTTAATTATGCATTGTATGCTATAAATATGTTGTTTAATGAATGTTATGATGTTATGTGATGTCTATGTGAACTATATGACTTTATGCGATATGATTATGCATGACTATGTGAATGAGTATGTATTATAAGTAGTCTTCGACATGTGATGGTTGTGGCTGAGGGAGGTGAGTTAAACCTCGACATGCAACTCCATTACATAGGGAAGGTGAAAAAGTTAAAGTTCAAGATTCAACTAAAACACATGTAGCTTTCGACATGTGGTAGTTGTTGCTGAGGGAGGTGTGGCAACCTCGACATGCAACTCTGTCACTGAAGGAAGGCGAGTACCCACTCTCCCCGATATAGTTTAGGATGAGCTCATGCCTAGGGGTTGGTGATGTGGAGGAAAAGGTTCAGAGGGTGGGCAGGCCAAAAGAGAAACGTGTATAACCGAGTAAAGTATAGTTAGAAGTTAAGTCTAAGTCTTAAAGGTTACTGTGACATAGAGTAATGATTGACTAAGTTCCCTCATATGATTGAATGGCACGCAGAGCACACACAAGAGTTCTATAATGATATATATTATGTATGCATATGATATAAAATGAACAAGAGGCACTTAGGGAAGTCGTTCCGGGAAAGATGATTTTAGAACTTATAATTGAAATTGAATGCATTCATGTCACACCTATTTTATTAATAAACTCAGAGCGGCTCCCCTACTGAGTTACTTCCCAGTACTCACCCCACGTTTTCCCCCATTTTAGATGATGAAGTTCAGCAGGATACCGGAGTAGATGAGGAGCCCACACAGTTATAGTTTATTTGAGCTTGCATTATTATTATATACTTCTGTTTTCAGTTGCTATATTATGGATTATATTTCTTTTGGATTTTAGCATTATGGTATTTCTTTTCTGAGTCCGGACACATGTTAGCCGGCTTTTACATTTCAGTTTACGGATTTGTATTGTGGAGTCTTATGGGTCTCAGTTTTAGGCTCATGAGATGACACCTATTACTATTTACTTTCTTGATTGTATGTTTGGGGAGACTATGTTTGCTTTATTTCATTTATTTTTATGAGGTATTATTCAGACCATATCAAGTGTTATATAATATCGTTATATTATGCGCAATGCCCTTATATTTATATTCCGCAAACGATTTTCGAAAATTCTCCCACGTATTTTCCGCGTACAAGTATTTTAAAAACAAGTATAAGTAACAGGAGGTAACCCTTATGAAATGGCCCTAAATGACTATAGCACTATGGGCTATCTAGTAGGGTGTTACAGCTGCTACCGCTGCTGCTGAAGAGGAGAAGGAAGCTTCTCACCACTCTTCTCCATCTGACAATGTTTCCCCAGCTCGAGAGGACATCCAAGGGCTTAGTGGAAACACAGCTGATTCTTCCTTTGAGTAAGAAGATGGAACGAGATTCCGCGTGGAGCATCACACTCCTGACGCTGGGAGTTCTCAGAAGGGTCCCAAGAAGAAACAACAAGAAGGTTTTGTGGCTGATCTATCAGAAGCTACTACTACTGAATGAAGTAGCTGGAGTGGATTCTGAGAAACTCTCTCAGAAGATGGACGATATCCAGAAGGCAATTGATCAACCTTCTGCGGCTCATGTCCAAGAAATGGTGTTACCTCCTCTGTAACACCCTACTAGATAGCCCTTAACGCTTAAGTCATTTTAGGTTATTTCATAAGGGTTACCTTCTTTTATCATGTTTTATGTTTATATTTAAAATATAATACGCGGAAAATAGGTGGGAGTAGATTTTTCGTAAACATTCGCGGAATAGAAAATAAGGGCTTTGCGCATATAGTAAGCGATAATATAAACGATTCAAACATCTACTGAAAATACCTCATCATATAAATAACTCCCATCAAGTAACAAACATGAAAAAAATACTAGGTCTCACCCCATAAGCCAAAAACTGTGACCTATGAGACTCCACCATAAATACGAGTAAATAAATAGCTGCCGGCTAACAGAGGTCCGGACTCAGAAAACATAATAAATGAATAAACGTAGCGGAAGCGTAAAAATCATAACATCTGATAAGGAAATAAAACATGTCTCTGATATCTATGAACTATGTCATAACTAAGTCTGCACGGACTCCTCGTGTGCTCCGACATCATGCTCTGTCTGCTCCTCTAAAAGGTGGGGGAAAACATAGGGTGAGTACATAATGTATCTCAGTAGAGGAAGCCGCCCCGGGTTTAATTATGAAATAAGTGAAGTATGAATGAGTTCATTTCAAATATAAGTTTAAAAGAAACTTTTCCCGGAACGTCTTACCTAAGTGCGTCTTGTTCATTTTATTTAATACATATAACATATCATGATTAAAGGTCTCTTTGTAGTGTGCTAGTGCCCTCAACTCATGTACAATAAATACGTCATAACGAAAATACATATTAACATGTTAAGCATCTCTATCTTTCTTTAACTGTGAGTCATAGCCGCCTTCCTGTCCTATCCTCCACATCACCGGCCCCTAGGCATGATCTCATCCTAAACTAATGGGGAGAGGGGGTAATTCACCTTCCCTTTTGAAGGCTATTGTGTTTTAACATAGCATCACCCAGTGGCGTTTAACATAGCGTCACCTCGTGACGTTTTAACAAAGCGTCACTGAGCGCGTTTTGGTTATTAAACTTTAACATTATATAATCATGGGCATATAACATTCATCACATCTATCTCATCATTAATCATCATATAAATCATATAATCATGTCAACAATTTAACTCATCATAAAAACAACACATATACTCGGCATAACATATATATCTCATACAATAATTATATTTACATCATAGCATTTAAACATACATAAATCATATGTAACATATATTATCATATAATCGTACTTTTAAATTATAATAACGTATAGACATATTTTACAGCTCATATAATCATATATAAATCATGCATAAATCATATATAACACTTATACAAGTCGTAGAACGCATTAGGGTACATAAAGGGTCAAAACGGTTAATTTTCGTAAAATCTGCAGTGTTGTAATCGATTACAACGGGGCTGTAATCGATTACAGTAATCGATTACACAGACCTTGTAATCGATTAGCAGAGAGCCATGTTTTCTCGCGGTTAGAAATTCTCAGCTATTAATTGATTACGAACCTCTTGTAATCGATTACGAACGCGAAAGCTCAGATTCTAGAGTTTCTAAAACACGTTTTTCACAAGCCAATGACTAAAACTTTAATCTAGAATCATCCCAATCAATAGAAAACATAGGTTCATGAAAACTCATTGATAAAGCATGATTAGAAACACTTTTCAATTGATAAAACCCCTTTCCTTTGAAATTAATTTCGTAAGACATAACACTTTCATGAACCCTAATGGGAAAAACGAACAACAACAATAATCTCATCAAAAACACATCATCAAGCATGAAATTACAGAGAATAAAGAATGCCTAGAACCCCTACCTCTTGAAGAAATACAAAATAAAAACGTAGAGATGATCCTATCCCGGTGAAACCCTCGTTCTAGCTTTCTCTCTAGACCCACGGACGGTGTAGTGATGAATATGAATCCTATTGATGAAGTGCGATCGGTAGAAGGGTGTATCTTTGTGTGAGGATTACAATTATGTGATCGATTTCGTGAACAGGTAAGGTTTGATGTGAGTTTCGTGATTTGGAATCGTTATGTCTTTGAGTTCTTGAGAGAGAGGAAGAACAATGGAGGCACAAGGATTAGAGAGAGTGTTTGGAGTGTTTCTGAAGTGAGGATTAGGGTTTCTCACGTGGTGGCTCAGTTATATATGGTTTAGAGTCATTGTGGGGCCCGAACGACACTTTAAACGTACTAAAAACGCACTCTGCGCACGTCGTAATCGATTACAGACAGGATGTAATAGATTACCGACAGCAAAAATGCCCAGATATAAAGACCAAAGGGGTGTAATCGATTACCATCCCGTGGTAATCGATTACAAGGCTACCAAATAGCCTCAAAGCACCTAAAAAACTTCCCAACTCGTGCTATAAACATCCATACATCATTCCTTACATCATGCATCATCTAAACATCAATTAAAACACATTTATGCCCCTAAATCACCCAACATAAAATGAATACACATGAACATACACCTAAATCACATAGCACATGATGAACACACACATAAATCATATAACACATATACATACACTTAGATCACATAACATATAATGATTTACTAAAAGAAACTTGTCCACACAAACTTAATTAAATTCCACCCAAGGTCAATTACCCTTAATCTCACTTAATTAGAACCTAATAAAAGTCCGGGTGTTACATCCTCCACCTCCACCATCTCCACCTCACCCTCACCGGATGCTGAGAAACACAACAAGAAGCGGTACAACAAGAACAAACTCCTCCTTCTTCTTCTCAGAACAAACCAACTTCTGATGTTGGTCTTATCTCTTCTGAGACCCCCAAAGAACATGAGGAAACTCATGTCTCAACGTACACTGAAGTGCCAGGGAACACCAGCACTGGGCTCAGCTCAGAGGTGGGCGCTGCCGGTGTCGCAGCTATTGAGGCACTTGTTGCCAAAGGTTCCTTGGAAGGGACACAGCAAGAGAAGGATTCTCAGAAGGAATCTGAGGTTCTTCACTATGATGTGACTGAGATCCCCCCTCCCACCTTTGACCAACCTAGTCCTACCTTCTCCTTCATCGACTCCATGATCGGTTCTGGCTTCCAGCTGGGAAGAATGGTTCAGACTCCACAATCTATGCACTTTCAGCCATTCCTTGGTCGTTATGAGAAGATGAAGGCTATTGAAGCCATTCACAAGCAGATCTCCACATTCAACATCTCAGATGAGGCACAAACTTCTGGTGCAATGGAGCAACTATCAATAGCACACACTTCTGAACTGGTAGTGGTTCCAGTTTCTGAGACAGTTCAGGAACAACCTTCTGAAGTTGCCATCGCAACTGAAGAGGAACCGCAAGAAGAAGATCCAATTCATGCCTATCAAAAGGGGGACATAGTGGATGAAGTACTTGTGGTTGACGTCACTCGCCCTCCTCTATCATCTCAACCCTCATCTTCTTTGCTACCTGCTTCTGATCTTTTAGAGATACCACCAGAATCTCCTGCCAACGCTGGACAGCAAGAGCTTCTGAGGGAAATGTGCAAGCTGCTCAGATATATTGCCAGAAAGCAATGAGTCTAAGTCTGTAATGGCGTTTATACTTGTTTTGCCACCCTTTTTTATGTAACAAAGGGGGAGTAGATATTTGATAATATTTTGGCTAAGTGTAAACATTGGCTAGGACTTAGGGGGAGTTTTGTATTAAGGGGGAGCCAAAACTTTTGTAATATCATTTCAATTAATGAGAATTATATTATCTTTTTGGCATCTCATTATTTTTAGCCTTGTATTTCTGAAATTCATATATTAACTGTCAAGAAATACACGCTATCTTTCTGATAATCTCAATACATTGTTCATTCATTGATTATTATATCTGTTGATTATCAAGCCTTCTAAGAAAACAACACTACAATCTCTCAGAAAGCAATGTTAATTTCTAAGAAAGCAATAGTGCATTCTGAGTAAGTAATGAACTTAATCAGAAAACACTACTGATCTTAAGAAAAATTATTATCTTAAGACTTAAGTTGTTATCATCAAAAAGGGGGAGATTGTAAGCTCTAGAACCCTTCCGAGAGAAATCTTTATATTTCTCTTCGATATTCAAAAGTTTTAATGATAACAAGTAAGCCATAAGAATAAAAATTTTACTTAAGAATTTGACTAATATGTGCGCTAAGTGTTTCAGAAATTAAAATTGTTACATTCCTTGAGAAAGATTAAAACAACGAGTAACCCTGAAGATCAATGATGAAATCAATGTGTGAAAGATATCAGAAAGGATGTCCAAGAAACAGGAAAGGTGACAGTATGTGATAACGTGGTTTATGCTGATATTTTAAGCCCTTAATTTGAGCAATTGTATGTAATTCTTTACTCTATTCTTAGCCTTTTGTTGTGTTTATTACAATTTAGATTTAATCAGGACTTAATGGAAATAAAGGCTAAAGTAATGAGTTTTATGATGTTTTTGCAATTCAAGGATGACACTTGCACTTGATCTTTGGTATTTTATATTTTATATTTTTGGTGAAGGTCATAGGAATTATTGGAGCAGTAGACATCAAGAACTGAGTAAGAAGCGGAGCAGTGGAGTCCAGGCTGGCATCGAGCGCCCCAGCGCCCTCAGTGCGCCCCAACGCCCGAACCTTATCAGAATTCATCACGTGCACAGCACCAGCGCCCTAGTGAGCTATCAGCGCCCCAGCGCCGCGCCGCAATTCTGTTACAGCAGGGACCAATCTGCAAGGCCGAGCTGGGGGCCCAATTAGCTAGGGTTTGGAGGCTGCTCACTCTATATAAAGCAGACTAATGCATCAAAAAAACACATCTCTTCTTCACACCTCTTCACACCTTCAATTTCCTTTATCTTCTTACTATTTTCTTTTCCTAGTTTTTACTTTTCGAACCCTAGGCTTTTAGTTAGAGTTTATTTTCTCCATTAGGATTCCAATTTACTTTTCCTATTTGTTCTCTAGCTTCCTCCATTGTTATTTCCAACGTTATTCGTCAAGCCTTTGGGTTTTGTAAGTTACTTTTTATAATTAATTCAGTTATTCGTTATTCAATCTTTCCAACATGCATTTATATTCCATAGTCTTTACTTTCTTTAATTTTTCTCTTTATTGTTCAAGTCATTTAATTCCTTTTAATTCCAACTTATTTTCTGCCCTTATATTTCCTCCATGAGTAGCTAAGTCTCTTGGTGGTTTATGAGGGTGTGAACAATCATTGGGGTAAATTGAGGCTTTGTTCTTAATCTTGCATAAGTTTTCATTATCATTCCTGGCATATTATTTGAGATCTTAAATTGTGTGTGTTTACCCTTTGTCTTGGCTTACTCGATTGAGTTACGCTAATTCATTGGCATGTGTTCATGTGTTAGTTGATTAATTGATGCATGGCATATTAGGAATTGGTAATGATTAATTAATTAGCTGATTAGTCTCTTTAATTAGATTAATATGATTGGCTTTAAAGATTGTTGAAAACGAAACTAAAGGTGAGATCTCACTGATTAATCTTGTTCTAGGCAATCAATCATTAGAATCACAACAACAGGGTTAGATCTAACTCTGGCGTAATTAATCAACTCATGCATTCTTTTGTAGTCAATGATAAACGCCCTAATGAATGTTCTACCTCATAAACCACTGTTTTTATTATTCCAATTTTATTCCAAATTATTTCTCTTGCATTCAAACAAAAAACCCCAATTTGTGACAACCCTCATACGACTAGTCTTGTGTATTGCTTCCTTAGCCATTCCTTGTAAGAGACGACCACGGTTTCCACTAAACTATATTAGGGGAACTTGGTTTTAAAAATAATTAAATTTATGGGAGTTGCGACGCTCACCCATCAGTATGTTTCTGAGGAAGAAACTTAGTAGTCTCAGAAAGGTCTCAGAAGACTTCGACTACCAAAGTTTCTCAGAAGAGTCATCCCTCAGAAGGGTTCGTCTCAGAAGTCCGTACACCTCTCAGAAGGCAGGATTCTGAAGCAACCAAGTCTCTACAATCAAGGATTAGCAAACAAGCTCAGAAAGCTCGAAGCAACCAGCTGGATATGTTGGAACAAGTGCATTGTGCACGTCTGAAAAGTTCCACGATTTCCGCTGACTGTAGCAGGGAGCCGTTCTGAGAAAGACACAACCACATCAGCAAAGTGAAAGCTCTATTTTCGCGGGTCTTTAACGCCTATATATATGAGTTCAATTGCGGAGATTCTGGACGAAATTCTTGCGCTAAAAACCTTTGATTAAACGTGCTGAAACTCTGCTAAATTGAAATCTCATTTTGCGAAAACTAAGAACTTTCTCAGAAAGACAACTTAACTTGAAGTCTAGAAGAGATAAACTAAGTCTGTATTGGTTTAAATTCTTACATTTGTAAGTTAAATCTAGAAGTCTACTAAGAGATAAACTAAGTTTGTATCTTAATCTTAGTAGTTGATTTCGAAAGAAAAACTTCTTTGTAAAAACGCTAAGTCCTTCTTTGTTTGAAGGCAGTTTTAAGTCCTCGATTGTTTGAGGCAAGTTTAAGTCTTTAATTGTTTAAGGCAAGGAAGTCCTTAATTGTTTAAGGCAAGGAAGTCCTTAATTGTTTAAGGCAAGGAAGTCCTCAGGTTGAGGCAAGGAAATCCACTTCGGGTTGTGAAGTGGTGGAAGTCCTTTACGTGTAAAGGCATTGCTGTCTGGGAAAGCACTTTAAGAAGAATATCCAAGGAAACCCTCAACTGAAGGTTGAGGACTGGAGTAGGTTGGTTAATACCGAACCAGTATAAAATCCTTTGTGTCTAGTTTTTCTCTCTTCTCTTTAAATTAATCAATCGCTTGAGAAAACACTAAACACGTCATTGCGAAAACTATCCTTCAGAAAATATATTAAGTTTGTTTTTGAAACCATTTACTAAGTGTAAACACAAAACAAACTTATCTTCAAAACTCAGAAAGATAACCCTCTCAGAAAGTTAAAGTTTTCAGAACCTTAACCTTCTCAGAAGGCTCATTCCGTTGCAAACTCTTGAACTCTTCTTTCTGAGTATAACAACTTTCTAAGAAAAGAATTTAAAGAACTTAATTTCAAAACAAGCACGATTCAACCCCCCTTCTCGTGCACAAATATACCTTCAGACATATGAGCTTCGAAAATTTTTTCAGAACCTCATTTGAAGACCTTCTGAAAATCATTTGAAGAAACCGGGTGTACAGTATTTCTAAAAACTGTATGAAGACCACTCGTAATGAAGAAAAGTTGATGGGCTTTCGTATGGGCCTTGGGCCTCATACGGGTTTTGGGCCTTAACTAGGCCTCGAACTACTGATGGATTTTGGACCTCAGGCAAGCCGTAAAGGCTTATGTTAATATGATTGGGCCTCAAAAATAGTTTTGGGCTTTGATAAAGTCAATGGGCCTCTCATGTCTCTACATGGGTCCCATGGAAGAAAAATTAAAATCCAAGAGGAGCCATAATACACCAAAATTTGCCCCATATATTGGCATCAATGGTGAATATATTTTAATTTTTCAAATATTGTTATTTATTATTAAATAATGATATTGGAAATTAAGATTATTCTTATTTGGATTTAAATGGATATTATCTAGAGTAAATCTAGATTTGGTGGAAGAGATCTTTTATGGTAAATCCTTACATATCCTTATTTTCCACCCACTATTTTTTTTTAGATTTACCTCAATATTACCACATATAATTCGAAATTCTGTCTCTCTCTCTTGAAAAATAAATTTTATTTTCTTAAATTATTGTCATTCAAATTAAATGATAATATTGAGAAATATTGCTTATTCTTTCTTGAAATATAATGCCTTATTTCTAAGAGTATTTTGAAGATATTCACATGGAAAATCCTTACAATATTTTTTGAGATTTTCCCTCCCTTTACACCTCTAAATTTCGAACCCTACCCCCCTCTTTCTCTATCTATATATTCTTTCATCCCTTAACCATCAAACACAACAAGATTTCTCTTATACTCCTAACTCACTTGTGTAAGCTCCAGAACCCTTCTGAGAGAAATTGAAGTATTTCTCTTGGAGATTTAAAAAGTTTTAATGATAACAAAGTAAGCCATAAGTATAAAAATTTTACTTAAGGGATTACTAATATGTGTGCTAAGTGTCTTAGAAAGCTTAAAATTCTGCAACTCCATGAGTAAGATCAAGACAAACAACGAGTAACCTTATGGATTAAAAGATGAAATCAAAGCTTTAAAAACATCAGAAAGGGTGACTAACAAACGCAAAATGTGAAAGTTTGGTTGTGAGAGAAGAACACTGTCGCCTCAGAAAGGTCTCAGAAGACCTTGCGACTAGTGATTCTCAGAAGGGTCTTCCCTCAGAAGGTTTGCCTCAGAAGTCCGTACAACACTCAGAAAGTTGGACTCAGAAGCAACCAAGTATCAAGACTCAATGGATTCTGCATTCAATCTCAGAAAGCTCGTTACAACAAGCCAAGGAAGTGGGAACACGTGGACTGTACAAGTCTTAAAAGTTCCTCATTTCACGCTGACTGTAGCAGGGATCCGTTCTGAGACAGACACAGCCACATCAGCACTCTAGATCTAAACATATTGATGTTAAACATCATTTCATTAGAGATCATGTGCAGAAAGGCGATATTGAGTTAAAGTTTGTGAATACGGAAGATCAAGTGTCTGACATATTTACAAAACCTTTAACTGAAGATCGTTTTAGCACGCTGAAAGGTTTACTTAACCTAAGGAGCTTTTAAAAATCTTTTTTCGAAAATCTTTTTGAAAATTAAAAAGCTTTAAGTATTCCCCGAAAGTTGGTAAGTATTCAAGAAGATGAAGAAAAATCAACAGACCAATAATCAGAAGTCAACAGAAAAGTCAACCACTACAGAAGTCAACAAAAAGTCAACTGAAGACCTATGAAGACACAAATTTGCGCCTCCTCTCTTCATCTTGGGCCAAATTTCAAGACTTTTGAAGACCTTGGGCCTGTCTCAAGTGTTTGAAGACTTTTTGAAGACCTTGGGCTTGTCTCAAGTGTAAGAAGATTTTTTTGAAGGCCTTGAGTTTTGTCTCAAGAGTTTGAAGATTTTTTTGAAGACTATTTTTGAAGACATATGAGCTTTGGAAAATTTTTCTGAACCTCATTTGAAGACCTTCTGAAGATCTTTTGAAGAAACCAGGTGTACAGTATTGTTAATTACTGCATGAAGACCACCCGTACTGAAGAAAAGTTGATGGGCTTTCGTATGGGCCTTGGGCCTCATACAGGTTTTGGGCCTTAACTGGGCCTCGAACTACTGATGTGCTTTGGGCCTCAGGCAAGCTGTAAAGGCTTGTGTCAAGATGATTGGGCCTCAAAATTAATTATGGGCTTTGATAAATCAAATGGGCCTCACATGCCTCTACATGGGCCTCATGGAAGAAATATTAAAATCCAAGTGGAGCCATATTGGACCTAATTTGCGCCCCACATTTATATTAATGGAGAATATATTTTAATTTTTCAAATATTGTTATTTATTATTTAAATAATGATATTGAAAATTAAGATTATTCTTTTTTGGATTTAAATGGATATTATCTAGAGTAAATCTAGATTTAGTGGAAGAGATCTTTTATGGAAATTAATTACAAATCCTTATTTCCACACCATATTTTTTTTATTTACCCTCTCTTTTACCTATACATATATATATTCGAAATCTCTCTCTCTCTCTCTCTCTTGAAAAATAAATTTTATTTTCTTAAATTATTGTCATTTAAATTAAATGGTAATATTGGGAAATATTATTTATTCTTTCTTGTTTTACAATGCCTATTTCCAATAGTATTTTTGAGAGATATTCACATGGAAAATCCTTGCATATTTTTTTAGATTTTCCCTCTCTTTTCTTTCCTTATTTTCGAAATCCCTACCCCCTCCATACACCATCTATATATTCTTTCATCCCTCAACCATCTTACACAACAAAGTTTTCTTTTCTACTCCTATTCTTCTCTATTTTTGCGCAACCACATGCATACACACCCATATACACAACCTCAAACACAACCTATTGAATCTTAAGCATCATGAAACTTGTTTGCAATATCAAATATGGTATGGATGCTGAAAAGAGAGTATTCTCCAACCCAGAATCACAAGAAAGATTTGAGCAACTCTTTCTTATGAGAGACATATCCATTGAGAAGGTTTTACAAAAATCGACTCTTGAAAAGATGCCAGAGCTTAAAGACATTCTAAGTAGTCAAAAGAATCTACTTTCTTTGATTATGGAGGATGAAACAATCTATCCAACGCCTGTCAAGGCATTCTACTCCTCTCTCAAGTTGGATCATCACTACGGATGGGTTAGTAACATTGGAAGTTGTCCTTTCAATGTCTCTGAAAACACATTTATTCGTGTTTTTTATTTGGAAGAAAGCGGTGTAATCATAACCAACAAGGCTAGATGGTTCATGTTGGTGTATGCCCTAGAGGGCCAATCATAATTGCGTTTTTATTATGATGTTATGACATTTTATATATATATTTATATATATATATATATATATATATATATGAGGCATTTCATTCATTAATTGTTTATTTATTTTAATGAACATTATGAAGTCCTTAGAATGGAATTATTTAAATATTAAATATTAGGTACATGACCTAATAGTGAGAATTCATTCTTAAATGTCCCTAGTCGAGTATTACTGAACCAACAGGACAACAGTAATGCATTGAGGCTAGTATGTGTATGGACTGATAACCTTTTCTCACAGGTTATGGATATGTGATATCAAGTCTACACATAGGTATAATTGTAGTATACTGGATTGACCCGCCTTGAGAACACTACATGGATTGTAATGTGAATGTCATAAGTGATTCTCATAGTGATGATGGTACATGTAGTCCTTTGACTTGAAGTTACTGCGATCCGCTGCATGAGGAGTTATGTGTTTTGATACCGTCAAACGTTATCCGTAACAGGGTAATTATAAAGGCGGTCATTAGGCATATCACGAGTCATGTGGGCGGTGCGAGTAACGTAGATAGAATTTGTCCCTCTCACATTACGAGAGATATATCTATGGGCCCCTTGATGAGTAGGACTGGGTAAATGCATGGCCGTGCTGAAATGAATTAATGTGTGGCATTAATCTCATTTAATTTTATCAGTCTACTCGGTAATCAAGAAACTAATGATTTAACGATACAAGATGACTAATTCCATGCTTGTGTTAAATCTAGATGTTTGGACAAAGGGATTGAATTGTACAATAACATCGATCACGTAAAGGTTATGTCAAACCGTTGACTTTCTCATAACTTGGGTAACAGTGATGTGTTGCTAGATACCGCTCACTGTTTATATTATTAAATAGTATTTAATAATATTGCCAACGTTATGAGAACCTATAGGGTCACACACTAAAGCAGTTTTAAATTGATGCTTAATTAGATTAAATTAGTGTGACTAATTTAATTGCATTGGGCTAACATCAGATGGGCCCAATAAGGCACAAACTAGGTTTAAGTTTTCTATGAGATGAGAGTGGAGTGTTGGCTATAAATAGCAACACATATGAGCCTAGCCTCACACACAAGAATCTTGAATTCTCACACTCTCACTCAGAGAAAGCTAATCCTTGTTTTCTCTGAAATTCACTACTAGCATAGAGAGTCTCAGAGGAGCATCAAGGTGGACGTGTGACGACCACAACTGCTGTGTGGACTTCTAAAGGCCGCCGCTGCTACTGCGTCAGAAGGATTGACATAAATTATTTCGTGTAGCTGTCACGCTTCAACAGGTATATCAAATATGATTTATGATATTTGACAAGGGTCTATGGGAGGGAATTGCATGTAAAATTTTTGTTTTCCGCTGCTTCTATATGCATGATTTCCCAATAGTGGTATCAGAGCTACTTGTGAAAACGTACTTCTGTTTGATGGCATTACCTGTTATTTATATGATAAATACGGTTTTGTTATGTTTTTCGTTTTTGTTTATGGGATAAATATGGTTTTGATTTTTCCGTATGAAAGTGTTTTGTTCATTTGATTATATGATAATCTCGAAATATACATGTTATGTGATAACATGGTTTTGCTTCTATGCCAATAAGGATTCATAAAAACATGTTTATGTTGCTAGTGTTATGAGATAACTCTGTAACTCGTTTTATATATTGATGTGTTTCTGTCAAAATTCAATTTTGATATATGTGGTTTAAAAAACTCTTGTATAAACTTGATTTTCATAAACATGTGAGACACATAGATTCAAGAGTTGAATTCATGTGTTCAATCATTATTTTCAAATATTTTAAATTCTTGATGATGAATTAGAACTTTTGAAATCCATATGGTTATTTTCATGATGATGAATTAATATTTATGAATTATATGGCTATCTCAAATTTCAAAATTTATTTCTTTTTCGAAATCTTGCCAAGAATGGCAAAGATTGGCTATTCTTGAATTTAAAAATTCTTGTATCCATATCAAGATAATTTGATTTTGAAGTATGATTATTTTGAATTTTGAAAATTTATCCCTTAAAACCGTGGAGCAAATGGAGTGCATGATGCTGCTACTTGATCGCCTATTGCTACGAGAATGAACCCTCACATTCAGCGCCTAATGAAGCTGACGTGGAATAACTTCTTGGAAGTTACGTGACTCCAGCGCCTAATGAAGCTTCTTGTGATAAGCTTGCAACAGCACTTCAACAGCCTAATGAAACTCTTGGTGATTTGCTTGCAATAGCGCTTCAACAGCGACTATTGGATAGGGAATATAACTTGCTTCACGACCAATATATATATATATATATATATATATATATATATATATATATATTATATTTAAAGATTTTGAAATATTTTAGTTAATGAGATTCATTAAAAATAGAACACCTATATATATGGAGTATCTATATTTCAAATTTTGAAATTCTTTTAATTAATAAGATTGATTAAAAACAGAACACCTATATATATGGAGTATCTATATTTCAAAATTTGAAATATTTTAATTAATGAGATTAATTAAAAACAGAACACCTATATATATGGAGTATTTGTATTTCAAATTTGAGATCTTTTAATTAATATGTTTAATTAAAATTCGAAAACCTCGTGTTATCTGTTCCGAGCGCGTGTTTGTGATTGATTAAAATGATATAAAGTATTTCTTTTATCATGTCATAGAATGCATGTATATAAGTTCTCATATGCTTTATTTATTTTATTCTATTATTACATGTATGTTGCATTTGCATGTTTTATATATATGTATGAGATACATGTATGAATTTTATATGTTAAATAGTTTAACATTATATTATATGGTGAGATCTATTTATAAAATCCCTTATTATAAAATATTAAGTCATGATAGCTTTCCGATGCCTGACACTCGTCAAGACTGTTATCGATGTAGTGTGGGTCTGCCAAAGCAGGGCACTCTTATCTATAGCAGTAAGGCGCGATAGGACAAGCAAGTAATGTCCGACTGCCAACCATTGGGTTTGACTTAACTAAGTGAGATTCAATAAGATTGAGAGGCTTAGAGGCAATGAAAAGTTGAGCTTTAATTCATAAGATGAATTAGAATAAGATGTTATTCACCCAACTATCCAAGAGTTGTATAAGATACAATTGGAAAGAGTTTCCTACCTAAATAGTCGAAACTTTAAGCGATCAACCAAAGTTGACTTAAAGCTAGATGAAATATGGATCTTGGCCTACTATAAAATATTCCAAAAGAAAATTTTACGAATCAATGTAGAGGGTCATTGATTTGAATAAAATAGTGGGAGAAATATTTAATTAAAGACCTAATTAAATATTATATATGTCATGATATTGCATATTTTATTTCTGTGATTTTTATGACATCACACGCATTAAATAACCTGTCATTGCGATTTATCCTTGAGAAGGATAAGTTGTCTGGAACAAATTTTCTAGACTGGTATAGAAACTTGAGGATTGTCCTCAAGTATGAAAAGAAATGTCCTCAAAGGAATTGTTCCTAAGGAGACACCAGTTGCAAGTACTTCTAGGGCTGACAAAGATGCTTCTAAGAAGCATCAGGATAAAGCCTTAGAGGTTTGTTGTCTTATACTTGCTACCTTGACCCCTGAGTTGCATAAACATCATGAGAGCATATGGAGGCGTATGATATGATCATACACACCTCAAGCAACTCTATCAAAGGGAAAAGGAAAGGCCATCTTGATGGTTCAAGATGGAAAGAGCAAAAGAAGCAAAGTAGCAAGTCCAAGGGCAAGGACAAGGCAAAGGGCAAGGGCAATGAGATTCCCAAGCTGAAAGCCTTGAAGCCTAAGGGCGATGTGTCTAAAGAGGACACCTGCTTCCATTCCGGTAGGACCGGACATTGGAAGAGGAACTGTGCAAAATACCTGGAAGAATGAAAGAATAACAAATGAAGCGAGACTTCAAGTTCATGTATGATTGTTATAGAGGTCAATTATATACTTCTGCATCATGAGTATTAGATACTCGATGTAGTTTTCACTTGTTTATTTGTGTAAATGAGATTAGATCATTGACGAAGGGTAAAAGTCGACCTACGAGTTGGAAATGGAGCAAGAGTTGCTGCATTGACTGTAGGAAGTTATGATTTGACTTTGCCCATTGGCTCATTATTCAGTTAGAGAACTGTTATAATGTATCTGTCAATAGAAGAACATCGTTTCTAATTCCAGTTTGGATAAACTTGGGTTTAGTTTTATAATGAAGAACAAATGTTGTTCAATTTATTATGATGATGTCCTTTATGGTAGTGCACATATGATTAATGGACTTTACGTTCTTGATCTTGAAACGTCCATCTATAACATTAATACTAAGAGGTTCAAATCAAACGAATTGAATCCTTTCCTTTGGCATTGTCATTTAGGCCATATAAATGAGAAGCGCATTTCAAAACTCCATAAAGATGGATTGTTGTACTCATTTGATTATGAATCATATGAGATATGTGAATCTTGTTTATTGGAAAAATGAATAAGGCGCCATTCACTCAAAAGGGTGAAAGGACCACTAAGCTTTTGGGCCTTATACAGACCGATGTATGTGGACCCATCAGTACCTTGGCCAGAGGTGGTTTTCAATACTTCATCACATTCACTGATGATTTCAGTAGATATTGATATGTGTATTTTATGAGACACAAATCGGAATCCTTTGAAAAGTTCAAAGAATTCAAGAATGAAGTAGAAAACCAACTTGGCTAGAGTATTAAAATCCTTCGATCAGATCGAGGAGGTGAATACTTGAGTCAAGAGTTTGATGACTTTCTACGAGAGTGTGGGATACTATCCCAACTCACTCCTCCTGGAACGCCACAATGGAATGGTGTTTCTGAGAGAAGAAATCGAACATTGTTAGACATGGTTCGATAAATGATGAGTCATGCAAACCTTCCAAATTCTTTCTGGGAACATGCTGTCTTAATAGCAGCATTTACACTTAACCGTGTTCCAACCAAAACGGTAGAAAAGACACCATATGAGATGTGGACTGGTAGACGACCCAGTATGTCTTTTATGAAGATTTGGGGTTGTGAAGCTTATGTGAAACGTCAGGTGTCTAATAAGCTTGAACCTAAATCTGAAAAGTGCTTCTTTGTGGGGTATCCTAAAGAAACCATGAGATACTATTTCTACAACCAATCTGACAACAAAGTGTTTGTTGCGTGAACTGGTGTATTCCTTGAGAAGGAATTCATTGGAGCCAGTGGGAGCAAAGTAGAAATTGAAGAAATACTTCAACCACAAGAAGAAACTTTACCGGAGGTGGAACAAGAGCAGAGTACACAAGTTGTTGTAGTACAAGAGCCTGCTCAAGTAACACAAGAACCACGTAGGTCAGACAGAACACGTCACCTGCCTAAGAGATATGAATTTCTCATGACTCAACAGGGTAATGTGCTGCTCATGGATCAAGATGAGCCTGTTACCTATCAGGAGGCCATTACTGGACCTGATTCTGAAAAGTGGCTAGAAGCCATGAAATCTGAAATGGATTCCATGTACACTAACCAGGTGTGGACCTTGGTTGATCAACCTGAAGGGGTAAAACCCATAGGTTGTAAGTGGGTTTTCGAGCAAGAGACAGTCGCCGATTTTACAATAGAGGCCGAGTATGTTGCTGGCAGTAATGCAGCAAAAGAGATTGTTTGGATCAGAAAGTTCATTTCTGAACTTAGTACGGGTCCGTGCATTGAGGACCCAATAGGTCTCTATTGTGACAACATTGGAGCCATTGCACAGGCTAAGGAACCGAGATCTCACCAGCGATCCAAACACATACCCAGGTGCTTTCATCCTATTCGATAAATTACCGATAGAGGAGATGTGAAGATATGCAAAGTACCGACTGATGATAACATCGCTGACCCACTGACCAAGACCCTTCCTCAGCGGAAGCATGATGGACATACTAGATCATTAGGCATTAGGGATATGCTAGATTGGCTCTAGTGCAAGTGGGAGACTGTTGGTGTATGCCCTAGAGGGCCAATCATAATTGCGTTTTTATTATGATGTTATGACATTTTATATATATATTTATATATATATATATATATATATATATATATATGAGGCATTTCATTCATTAATTGTTTATTTATTTTAATGAACATTATGAAGTCCTTAGAATGGAATTATTTAAATATTAAATATTAGGTACATGACCTAATAGTGAGAATTCATTCTTAAATGTCCCTAGTCGAGTATTACTGAACCAACAGGACAACAATAATGCATTGAGGCTAGTATGTGTATGGACTGATAACCTTTTCTCACAGGTTATGGATATGTGATATCAAGTCTACACATAGGTATAATTGTAGTATACTGGATTGACCCGCCTTGAGAACACTGCATGGATTGTAATGTGAATGTCATAAGTGATTCTCATAGTGATGATGGTACATGTAGTCCTTTGACTTGAAGTTACTATGATCCGCTGCATGAGGAGTTATGTATTTTGATACCGTCAAACGTTATCCGTAACCGGGTAATTATAAAGGCGGTCATTAGGCATATCACGAGTCATGTGGGCGGTGCGAGTAA
Source organism: Aeschynomene evenia (assembly GCA_013621005.1). Lineage (NCBI taxonomy): Eukaryota > Viridiplantae > Streptophyta > Magnoliopsida > Fabales > Fabaceae > Aeschynomene > Aeschynomene evenia. Next base: position 13,165,897 of record CM024267.1, on the reverse strand, counting down.
CGTAGATAGAATTTGTCCCTCTCACATTACGAGAGATATATCTATGGGCCCCTTGATGAGTAGGACTGGGTAAATGCATGGCCGTGCTGAAATGAATTAATGTGTGACATTAATCTCATTTAATTTTATCAGTCTACTCGGTAATCAAGAAACTAATGATTTAACGATACAAGATGACTAATTCCATGCTTGTGTTAAATCTAGATGTTTGGACAAAGGGATTGAATTGTACAATAACATCGATCACGTAAAGGTTATGTCAAACCGTTGACTTTCTCATAACTTAGGTAACAGTGATGTGTTGCTAGATACCGCTCACTGTTTATATTATTAAATAGTATTTAATAATATTGCCAACGTTATGAGAACCTATAGGGTCACACACTAAAGCAGTTTTAAATTGATGCTTAATTAGATTAAATTAGTGTGACTAATTTAATTGCATTGGGCTAACATCAGATGGGTCTAATAAGGCACAAACTAGGTTTAAGTTTTCTATGAGATGAGAGTGGAGTGTTGGCTATAAATAGCAACACATATGAGCCTAGCCTCACACACAAGAATCTTGAATTCTCACACTCTCACTCAGAGAAAGTTAATCCTTGTTTTCTCTGAAATTCACTACTAGCATAGAGAGTCTCAGAGGAGCATCAAGGTGGACGTGTCTATAGGCTAAGTTTCTGTTTATTTAAAAGAGCTTGAAAGTAAATATACTTTCAAGATCTACAATAGCCTTGTCTATAGGCTAAGTTTCTGTTTATTTACTGACATTTGTTTCCGCTGTGCAAGACAAGTTTATACTTGATCTTTATTTTTAAGTAATCTTCAGAAACAGGATTTATAGTTGGAACGTGATTCAACCCCCCTTCTCACGTTTCACTACCTTCATGGAATCACTTGATTTTAGTGGCATTGTAAAGCTAAGACACAAGGCTTCATTTCATCTTCAGAGCTCGAAAGCAATTGAGGTCACTACGAAGCTCAGAAGTGGAGTCAAAGTTAATGAAGCGTCTATGACAGTATTCTGGAGCAGCACTCAGTGTTTTTGCAATATCTCGAGCTACACTTGCTGGAATTGGATGATTTTTGTGGCTATGGAAAGCGGAGACATAGAGCCACAACTTCGCTTCAGAGCTCGAGGCCAAAAGAGTTCATTAAAGCCTTCAAAAACTAGCTGCAACATTTCGGGCAGACACTACACATTGCTGAGTTGTCTTAGTTATGACATTTTGTGCAAGTTCCAATTTACCCTTGTCTTATATGTTTGTAAAGGTCTAGTGCATGAGCTTTTTAGTAATTTCAATTTGCTTTTATGTCTATATAAATCCCATATCAGATTGGGGAATTGGACACACTTTCTTTTAGTCATTTTTATTAGGTTTTTAGATTAGAATTTTAGAGAGAGAAGCTCTCCCTTCTCTCTAAGTTCTCTTTACATTTCTCTCTAAATATTTCATACACTTTACATACAACTCTCCAAGTTCAATTTAATTTCTATTTTCATTTTCATCTTTGCTATTGCTTTAATTTCTTGTTTCTTACTTGCTTTAATTATGGTTGAGTAGTTTCTTTGTTCTTGGTGTTGGGTAATGCTAAGATCATATTTTCTCTTGAAGCCCATTACTTGTCTCTTGCTCTAGCTTCGTTATTTCTTGGTTCCAAATGCAATTGATGTTAGTTTGTGTGGATTCATATTTGCTAATTTTAATTGTATATCTTGAATGCATTTTAGTTTCTTGATTGAGAGATTATTGTGTATTTGAGTGTTTTTGGGTGTTGAGTGAGGATTATCATTTGATGCCCATTAGCTAGGAGATTAGGAATAATTCTTGATTGAGAATTGTACTTGCATGTGTCTAAGTTAGTTTTGCTAATTTGGTTTGGATTCAAGTCTTTTTGGTAGAGCAATTTCTATACATGTGTAAGTTGCTTGCAAGATGTTTGATAAAATGCTTAAGTGGGTTTAGGATAGGGAAAATATGGTTTGTGCATGTCTCAACACCAAGGCTTTTCTTGCATTGTTGTTTTCTTTTAAATTCATAGCTTTATTTACTTCTTACACAATCTCAACATTACATAAACTATACATATTAGATCAATGAGATAAGCCTCCTTGAGAGACGACTTGGGTTGACTAGCTATACTACCATAGTTATTCAATTCAATCCCTTTTTCTTGGGAAAACTCTTTTTGTTCTTTAAATTCTAAATTGATTGTAGTTAAAAGAAATAACGACGCTTTTAGCTACATCAATTTTTGGCGCCATTGCCGGGGAGGCTTAAGATTTGATCTTTGTGCATAGTTATTACTATTTTATATTAAAAAAATACACAAAAACACAATAAAAATTCTGCATTTTTTTCTGGTTTAGTGTAGAATTTTTGTGCATTATTTAGTTTTTCATGTCTCTTACACCTTATATGCTATCTATGGATGACTTGGTTGTACCCCGATCCACCGCTAGAACGTTTTGACCCGAAAATGGAAGAACCTTAAGGAACTAAAGGTGTTCTAGAGTGTTACGTGTAAATATCTTCTAACTCTTTTTTCTTATTTTTCTCTTTTGTTATTTTTGCTCTTTGATATTTTTCCTATTTTGAAACTAACATGGATACTAATACTTACTTTGGTACCCAAGATTCTTGTTCTTATGACTATGTAGGGAATGAGAATATGACATTTGGTGAGGCCCTTCAACAAGAGGTGGACCAGAAAATGGCGGAGATAATGGACATTCTTCATGAGTTAGCCACGGCACCTTCTTTGGAGTTGGATGTTTCTCATATGATGAATATGGCAATGGGGTTTCCATGTGAGGTATACTACTTGTCTCTTGAGGATAATGTCAAGTTGGATGAGGTTTTGGATACAGGTAGGAAGCTATATGATGAGTTATTTTCACCTCCACCACCATACACACAAACCTACACCTCACCACCATACCCACCATCATACACTCAACTATCACCACACCCAAACCCTTACCCTTACCCTTCATACAATGATGCTTATCAACAACCATATTATGAGCCACCACCACCCTCTTACCTTGAACCATCTCTGTACCCTTATCATGAGTCCACCCTATACCCATACCCAACCGAAAATCCAACCCCACCACCCATAGACCCATCTTCTTCATCTCAACCTCTTGCATTTCCTTCTAAGTGTAATGAGGCGGAATGCTCCATAATGACCCAAATCATAAAGCTTCTTAGGGAGCAAAAGCAACGAAATGAAGAGCTCTTGCGCCAACAAGATGAAATGCAAAGGAAGCTTATGCAATTGGATAATGCTCAAGCCACATCCTCTAGCAACCAAGAAGCATCACTACCCTCATCTCCATCACCATTATCCAAACCGCAACCTTCCCCCTCACCCCAATTGTCACATGCACTGCCATCACCACTCTCACCATTACCACATGAGGAGGATTATGCTCTGGAGCAATTGGATTGGACAACTTTGAAGTCCATGGTGGAAGAGCTAGCCGGGGGAGTTGAGGAGCCTCCACCTCCACCCTCACCACCCTCTATTCCCTTGGAGGATTGTCCACAATTTCATGAGCCTTCACCCATTGAGGTATTCTACGTTTTGGAGCCTCGTGACCCCTTGGATGGTGACTTGGGAGTGGATGCCGAGGAGAACTCCGATGATGATGAGATAGTGTACGAGGACCCACCGCCGCTACCATGTGAGGAAAAAGGAAGTGGAATTATGGAGAGTTCTCCTCTTTGTGTCGAGGCTACTTCAGGAGCTTCTTCATTGGAGGATTTCACCATGGGGCCATGTGAAGCGGTTTGTGTTGCGGTAGTATCTTCCCAACCCTTGCTCGAGTTCATTCCCTTTGATTCGTGGTCATTCTCCCTCTCACGCCACGAGTACGCCTTCTTAGAACGGATGCACAACTCCTAGCCCTTTGCGAGGAGTCAACACCTTCTCAAACTGAGTCATCTTGGAAACCAAAGTCTTTTTGTATTGTTCATGTGAAGGCTTCTTGTGAGGTTCTCCATCCCTCCTCACTTGAAGTTGGTTGCTCTTGGGATGCTTGGTCAAAGGGGAGTTCTCACTCCCGAAGGAACAAATTGAGAGCCAAGATGCATGGGTCCAGAAACGAGGAGAGGATCGTGCTCCGTGGTTTCATTTGCTTATTATGGGATCCCGGCGGAGGCGTTGAGAGCACTCCATGGTGGAAGTTCCTGGACCAATTCAAGCATAAGCCACCTTGAGGGAGTTTCTACACACTTTCTTTTCCTTTATGTTTTGCATTTAAATTCAATAAAGCATGTTTAGGTAAACTTTCACATGTTGCTAGATAGCTTAGGTTGTTTGAATTAGAGACTTGTTCGTTAAGTTTCTTGTTTTAAGTCTTGTTGTTTGCATTTCCATGTGTTAGGAGTTATATTTAGGTAGTTTAGGTTCACTTTGTGTGTTCCTTGTCTTTCTTTGTTGCTTTGTAAGTGTTGTGCTTGAGTTATTCATCATTTTTAGGTGGTTAGAATTCCAACACGGTTTCATTTCATCTAGTTTTTAATTCTTGCTTGGTGATTAATCTTAATTTATATAGATGATTTGCGTTTGGATATGCACCTTGTGAGTTTTGAGCCTTACATTGGGTGGTCACATTACATGCCATTCCATTCTTGATTTGCGTATCTCTTGTGGACTTTGTCGTTCTAGGGTTTGCTTTGTCTCTTAATTGAGGCTAAATTTCATATGCATTCTTGAGTGTGATAGAGGCACCTTTCTTCTTTAGCTCTCGGCCATATATTTCCCACCCTCTACATTACCATTGCAAGCCCCTTTGAGCCTTATATCCTATTCTTTGATCTTAGCTCATCTTTAGCCTAAAAAGTGAAAAACCATTTTACACCCTACCTTGGGAAAGTAGAGTAGCATTGGTTTTATCATTTTATATGTTTGAGTCTAAGTGTGGGGGTTTGCCGTGGTCGGCAAACTTTTAAGTGTGGGGGAGGGACATCTTGATGTGTTGATGTGAAAAATGGTTGGAATTGTATGCAATTAATTTGTAATTGAAACAAAAAATATGAGCAAAGGAAGAAAAGCACACAAAAGCATAGTAAATTCAAGGTCAAAGACCTCATGGGTAAATGTTTAAAGGTTCAAAAAAAAAAAAAAGAAGAGTAAAACTCTTGTGCTTATGCTTTTGTGTGCTTAGAATTCCCCCTTTGTGTTTGATTGAGACTCTCATAACCAATGCTAGTCTAATTTTCTTGGGTCCTTTAGCTCACTTATCCATACTTTCCACACCTTAACCTTGGCCTCATTACAACCAAAACAAAGACCTCTTGATTCTTGGGTGAATTGAATGTTAGTGGTGGAGATCTAGAGGTTTGACAAACCTACGTCGAATGCTTAGTCAACAAGAGAATTGAGAGGAAGACAAGCCCACTATATATGTGAGTTGAGAGCATACACGCTCCCTTGAGGTCCTTACATTTCATCTATGCATTTTAAGGGATTTTGCTTGGCTTGTGATGTTGTGCTCCTTGGTATTGAAATGCTTTGTTATTGGATACTCTTTGCTACCTCACTTGTTTCCTTGGTCTTGAGCCAAAGCACTTTCGACCATTCATTGAAATTCAAATAACAACTTGTGATTCCCATCCTTCTCATTTGTTGGTTATTTTTTTTTTTATGCTTAGTCTTGCATGAGGACATGCAACGGCTAAGTGTGGGGGAATTTGATAGAGTGATAACGTGGTTTTTGCCAATATTTTATGCCCTTAATTTGGATGATTGTATGCAATTCTTTGCTCTATTTTAGTCTTTTATTATACTTAATACAATTTGGAATTTATTTGGGCTTAATAGAAATAAAGGCTAAAGTAACAAGTTTTATGATGTTTTTGCAATTCAAGGATGACCTTTGCACTTGATCTTGGATATTTTGTATTTCTAGCACAGGTCACAGGTATTATTGGAGCTGTAGACATCAGGAACTGAGCAAGAAGCGGAGCAGTGAATTTCAGAACCAGCATCGAGCGCTCCAGCGCGCGAGGACCACTTGAATCCATCACGTGCACAGCACTGGCGCCCTAGCGAGCTATACGCGCCCCAGCGCCGCGCCGCAATTCTGTAACAGCAGAAACCCTATCTGCAAGACGAATTGGGGGCCCAATTGGCTAGGGTTTGGAGGCTGCTCACTCTATTTAAAGAGGGCTAATGCATCAGAAAACACATCTCTCAACACCACCACTTTTACATCTTTTCTTTTCCTAGTCTACTTACTTTCAACCCTAGGCTTTAGTTAGAGTTATTTTCCTCCATTAGGATTCCCGCTTTTTCCTAGTTTAGCTCTAGCTCCCTCATTTGTATTCTCAACGTTATTCGTCTAGCCCTTTGGGTTTTGTAAGTTACTCTTTCTAATTAATTCAGTTATTCGTTTTTCCATCTTTCCAATTTGCATTTACTTTCCTTACTTTACTCTTTATTATTCAAGTGGTTTAATTTCTTCATTCTATCTTTGCTTTAATTTCAATTTACTTTCTGCCCTTTAATTCCTCCATGAGTAACTAAGTCTCTTGGTGGTTTATGAGGGTCTGAACATCATTGGGGTAAATTGAGGTTTTGTTCTTAATCTTCCACAAGTTTTCATTATCAAACCTTGGCATATAATTTGAGATCTTAAATTGTGTGTTAACCCCTTTTGTCTTGGCTTACTCGATTGAGTTAGGCTAATTCATTGGCATATGTTATGTGTTAGTTGATTAATTGATGCATGGCATATTAGAATTTGGTAATGAGTAATTAATCAGCTGATTAGTCTCTTTAATTAGATTAATGTGATTGGCTTTAACAATTGTTGAAAGTGGAACTAAAGGTGAGATCTCAATAATTAATCTCATTCTAGGCAATTAATCATTAGAATCACAACAAAGGAGTTAGATCTAACTCCGGCGTAATTAATCAACTCATGCATTCTTTTGTAGCCAATGATAAACACTCTAATGAATGTTCCACCCCATAAACCACTGTTTTTATTATCTTTATTTTATTCCAAAATTATTTCTCTTGCATACAAAAACCCCCCAATTGTGACAACCGTCATACAACTAGTCTTGTGCATTGCTCTCTTAGCCATTCCTTGTGAGAGACGACCCTGGTTTCCACTAAACTATATTAGGGGAACTTGGTTTTATAAATAATTAAATTTATGGATGTCACGACAACAACCATCATAGAGCATAATTTTTAGTGATTAATCCCCTTTGTATGCATTCCAATTAACCACTCTTGAGCCTAATTGACCACTTTTGCATCATATTTGACACTTGGAACTTAATTTGGAACTTTGTGCATTTTTCCAGCATTTTGTTCTTTTCAACACTGTTCTGTAATTGGTTTATAACTTGAGTTCTACAAACTGGAATTTTGTGTTCTTTGTCTTGTTGGAAAGCTTAGACACAGGTCTACAACTTTCATGAAGAACACGAAAGCTAATTCAAAGCATAAAGACTTCAAATTGGAGCTTCAAGTGGAGCCAAGCTTGCTGCAGAATTCTGGAGCAACATTCCTGAGCAGCCAGTGTTGTAGAGGCTGGCACTGGAGCTACAGATGTTGGAATCACTTGAATTTAGTGGCATTGTAAAGCTAAGACACAAGGCTTCATTTCATCTTCAGAGCTCAAAAGCAATTGAGGTCACTACAAAGCTCATAAGTGGACTCAAAGTTAATGAAGCGTCTATGACAGTATTCTGGAGCAGCACTCAGTGTTTTTGCAATATCTCGAGCTACACTTGCTGGAATTGGATGATTTTTGTGGCTATGGAAAGATGAGACATAAAGCCACAACTTTTCTTCAGAGCTCGAGGCCAAAAGTGTTCATTAAAGGCTTCAAAAACTAGCTGCAACATTTCGGGCAGAAACTACACATTGCTGAGTTGTCTTAGTTATGACATTTTGTGCAAGTTCCAATTTACCCTTGTCTTATATGTTTGTAAAGGTTTAGTGCATGAGCTTTTTAGTAATTTCAATTTGCTTTTATGTCTATATAAATCCCATATCAGATTGGGGAATTGGACACACTTTCTTTTAGTCATTTTTATTAGGTTTTTAGATTAGAATTTTAGAGAGAGAAGCTCTCCCTTCTCTCTAAGTTCTCTTTACATTTCTCTCTACATATTTCATACACTTTACATACAACTCTCCAAGTTCAATTTAATTTCTATTTTCATTTTCATCTTAGCTATTGCTTTGATTTCTTGTTTCTTACTTGCTTTAATTATGGTTGAGTAGTTTCTTTGTTCTTGGTGTTGGGTAATGCTAAGATCATATTTTATCTTGAAACCCATTACTTGTCTCTTGCTCTAGCTTCGTTATTTCTTGGTTCCAAATGCAATTGATGTTAGTTTGTGTGGATTCATATTTGCTAATTTTAATTGTATATCTTGAATGCATTTTAGTTTCTTGATTGAGAGATTATTGTGTATTTGAGTGTTTTTGGGTGTTGAGTGAGGATTATCATTTGATGCCCATTAGCTAGGAGATTAGGAATAATTCTTGATTGAGAACTGTACTTGCATGTGTCTAAGTTAGTTTTGCTAATTTGTTTTGGATTCAAGTCTTTTTGGTAGAGCAATTTTTATACATGTGTAAGTTGCTTGCAAGGTGTTTGATAAAATGCTTAAATGGGTTTAGGATAGGGAAAATATGGTTTGTGCATGTCTCAACACCAAGGCTTTTCTTGCATTGTTGTTTTCTTTTAAATTCATAGCTTTATTTACTTCTTACACAATCCCAACATTACATATACTATACATATTAGATCAATGAGATAAGCCTCCTTGAGAGACGACTTGGGTTAACTAGCTATACTACTATAGTTATTCAATTCAATCCCTTTTTCTTGGGAAAACTCTTTTTAATCTTTAAATTCTAAATTGATTGTAGTTAAAAGAAATAACGACGCTTTTAGCTACATCACTAAGCAATCACATTTAACTGCTGTTACAAGAATTCTGTGATATTTGATTGGAACTACTAATCTTGGTTTATGGTACGAGAAAGGTTGTTCCTCTAATGTTGTAGGATATTGTGATGCTGATTATGCTGGAAACAGGATTGATCGAAAAAGCACAAGTGGATGCTGCTGTTTCTTTGGAAAATGCTTGATTACATGGTCATGCAAGAAGCATAACACAATCGCCCTATCAACAGCAAAAGCTGAATATGTGTCAGCAGCAAATTGCTGCACTCAGATGCTTTGGATAAGGAACCAATTGTGTGATTATCATCTAAGGTATGAGAAAATCTCCATTATTTGTGATAATACTAGTGCAATTAACTTAGCTAAGAATCCAATTCAGCATTCACGATCCAAGCACATAGACATAAAACATCATTTCATTCGGGATCATGTGCAAAAAGGCGATGTTGAAATCAAATTTGTGAATACTGAGGATCAAACCTCAGATATATTCACAAAGCCTTTACCCGAGGATCGTTTTAATGTTCTGAAAGGGCTTCTGAATCTAAGACGTTTCTAAGTGATTGTATTTTGAAAAATATTTTCTTAGAAACTCCCCTTAGTCCTAAGTCTAGAATCTGAGACGCAAAGATTAGAGTTAAGCTTCTGAGCATAATAGAAGAAAAATTCTTTCTGAGAAAATCTACTCTCAGAAGACCCATCTCTCAGAAAGGGTGTCTTCTGGAAGTTCTCTCAGAAGGTGAAATTCTCAGAAGGACCACCTCTCTCAAAAGGGTGCCTTCCGAGAATAAGTTACCAACGGTAACTTTTAGGATAAGTTTTGGTAACGGCTAGTACATGGTCTGTTCTATAAATACGCAAAGCACTGCTCCATTCGAGCACTTTGCTTTCCAAACCTTACCAAAATGCTGCCAAATTCTCTTCTCAATCCAATCCTTCTTGCTCTTTTCTCCTCATCTCTCTCTTCGCTATCATCTCTGATTTTGTCTTCTCTCCCCTCTTCAAAATCCCAAAATTCCTTCTCTCTCTCAAATGGAAACTTCAGTAGAAATCAAAGGAATGTTGAGGAACAAGCTTGAGGAAGTCACTGAAGATATCCTCTATGAGGATGAAGAGATGCAATCTCTTTTTAAGAAGACCTACCTCCCACGAACCGTAGCAATGGGTCGTGTTCTCCCTCTCAGTATCTTTAATCAAGTGGATAAGCTCGGGTTCGCATTTCAATGCCAGCCAGGGTGGGCTGAAATGATGTTCTCGGAGGAAGTCTGCTACCCAAATCTGGTGAGAGCTTTCTATTCTCAGATACAAAGATCCACCAATAAAGGTGTGAAAAGCATTGTTGCGGACCACAAGATTCATTTTTCTTCAGATCAACCAATCCTTCAACACACTGAATGGAGGAGCCGTGATTGCTAATGATCCCGACTGGATCAAGGAGGTGAAGGATTCTGAGGAAGAAATAGTGAAGCTTCTCACTGGTAGTGGTGATCTATCACTAAAGGCAGTGAAGGTTCCCCACCTTACACAAGAAACCAGAATCGTGTTCTCCATCGTCCAACACACCCTTCTTCCTCGACTCGGTGATATGGGCAACATCACTACAATGGATGGCTGTTTGCTATATCATCTGCTGAAAAAGGATAAAGTGGATTTTGGCAGAATGATGATCAACTACATGATGCATCAGGCGCATCCTAAGAGGGCTCTCACGAGTCTACCATATGGGAGCCTTCTGACAAGGATTTTCAACCACATTTCATTCCCTCTCGAAGGCTACGAATATGTCTTCAACACCAGCAAGTTCACAATGGTCACCTTCAACAACATAAAGAAGAAGAAGGGACCAGATGCTGAGGCACCTAAGAAAAAGGAGAAAGCTAAGCCTTCTAAGGCTGCTGCCAGCTCAAAACGGCCTTCTAAGGCTGAAAAAGGAAAGGGAAAGGATACTGATCCTTCAGAAGAAAGAAAGAAGAGAAAGACCATCAATCCATCACCCACAAGAGTCACAAGAAGCATGGCTTCTGAGGAACCTCAGAAGGGTCCTCAGAAGGAACCTGAAGTGGCTGCAGACTCAGAAGAAACTACTTCTGATCAGCCTCTCACCAGAAAGAGGAAAGTCTCTCCATCTCTCAAGATCCCAGACGTTCCACCAGAAAGCAAGAAGAAGCGTGGTCATTTCGTAAAGGCTTATTCTAAAATTCCACCCTCTTTTCTTAAATCTTCTTCTGCATCTATTCCTATTTCTGTTCCTGTTTCTGTTTTAAAACCCACTAAATTTCGAACTAAACTCCTTCATTCCTTGAATTATCAAAGAAAAACACACAAAGGAGTGGGTATTAAAACCGCTCAGAAACAGAGCCCGCCCAAGGTGACGGGTAAAGAACTTATTGTTGCTACATCTACAACGGCCGCCATCACCTCTGCTGCAGCTGCTGAAGAAGAGAAGGAAGCTTCTCATCACTCTTCTCCCTCTGGACATGTCTCTCCTACCAGAGAAGACATTCAAGGGCATGGAGGAAATGTTGCTGATTCCTCTTCTGAGGAAGGAGATGCAACAAGATTCCGAATTGAGCATCGGACCTCAGATGTTGGGAGCTCAAAGAAAGAACCCAAGAAGAAGCAATCTGAAGCTTCTGTGGCGGATCTTTCTGAAGCCACCACTACTGAGGCGGCTGCTGTGGATGCTGAGTCTCTGGCTCAGAAGATGCTGGATGTCCAGAAGGTAATTGAGCAACCTTTTGTGATCCCAAAATCTAAAACTGCCAATCCACCACCGTCACTGATCCAGACTCAGCAGGAGGCTGAAGTCTCTCAAGAGGAACAACAACAACAACAACAACAACAACAACAACAACAAAATAAAAAACAACAACAACAAACTCCTCCCTCTTCCTCTTAGAAGGAGCCAACTTCTGATGTTGGTCCTCTCTCTTCTGAGACCCCCAAAGAACATGAGGAAACTCATGTTGCAACACATGTTGAAGTGGCAGGGACCACCAGCACTGGGCTCAGCTCAGAGGTGGGCGCTGACGCTACCATGGCTGCCGGCGTTGCAGCAGTTGAGACATTTGTTGCCACAAGTTCCTTGGAAGGGACTCATGTTGAGAAAGACTCTCAGAAGGAGCTTGAGGCTCTCACTTTTGATGCCACTGAGATACCCCCTCCCGCATTCGATAAACCCGGTCCGACCTTTTCCCTTACTGATTCCATGATTGGGTCCGGATTTCAACTGGGTCGAATGGTGATGACTCCACCATCTATGCACTTCCAACCGTTTCCTGGTCGACCTGAGCGATTGAAGACCATTGACGCAATTCATCAACAACTGTCTTCATTCAATCTCTCAGAAGATGTACACACTTCTTATGCTATTGAACAACCCTCTGGATCACAACCTGTAGTTCTTGAACTTGGTCCGGTTTCTGAGGATGCTAAGAGGCAGCCTTCTTCTGAAATTGCTGTCAATGAAGAGGAAGCTCAAGAAGAAGCTCAATAAGGAGCTGAAGAAGGAGCTGAAGAAGAAGCTGAAGAAGAAGAAGAACGCATTCCTGAATATCAAAAGATTGATATAGTGGATGTTGTACTTGAGGTTGAAGTCTCTCGTCCTCCTCCACCCTCCTCTTCGCAACAGCCTTTCTACCTCTTGCAATGAGATTCCTCCAGAATGCCCTCCAAACGCGGGTCAAGCTGAGATTCAGATGGAGATGTGCAGACTTCTCCGCTATATATTTAGGAAGCAATAGTTCTAAGTCTATGATGGGGTTTATATTAGCCACCCTTTTTGATGTAACAAAGGGGGAGTAGAAATGATAATATTTTGGCTATGTGAACACTAGGCCTAGGACTTAAGGGGAGTAACAATTAAGGGGGAGCCAAAAATTTTTGTAACCTCATTGAAATTAATGAAATAGCATTTGTGTTTTTGGCATCTCTTGTTTTATTAGCTTGGTATTTCTAAATTCACATCTCACTCATCAAGAAATACACGTTATATATCTGATAATCTAAAACAGTATTCATACATTGCATATTTATTTGTTGATTATCAAGGCCTTCTAAGAAAATAACAACGCCTTCTCTTAGAAAGCTATGTTAGTTTCTAAGAAAGCAAAAGTGTCTTCTGAGTAAGTTGCGAACTTAATCAGAAACACTTCAGAACTTAAGCAAAATTATTATCTTAAGACTTAAGTTGTTATCATAAAAAATGGGGAGATTGTAAGCTCTAGAACCCTTCTGACAGAAATTGAAGTATTTCTCTTGGAGATTTAAAAAGTTTTAATGATAACAAAGTAAGGCATAAGTATAAAAGTTTTACTTAAGGGATTACTAATATGTGTGCTGAGTGTCTTAGAAAGCTTAAAATTCTGCAACTCCATGAGTAAGATTAAGACAAACAACGAGTAACCTTATGGATTAAAAGATGAAATCAAAGCATTAAAGACATCAGAAAGGTTGACTAACAAACGCAAAAGGTGAAAGTGTGGTTCTGAGAGAAGAACACTGTCGCCTCAGAAAGGTCTCAGAAGACCTTGCGACTGGTGATTCTCAGAAGGGTCTTCCCTCAGAAGGTTTGCCTCAGAAGTCCGTACAACACTCAGAAAGTTGGACTCAGAAGCAACCAAGTATCAAGACTCAATGGATTCTGCATTCAATCTCAGAAGCAAGGAAGTGGGAACACGCGCACTGTACAAGTCTGAAAAGTTCCTCATTTCGCGCTGACTGTAGCAGGGATCCGTTCTGAGACAGACACAGCCACATCAGCAAAGTGAAAGCTTCTATTTTTGCGGCTCTTTAATGCCTATATATATGAGTTCAATTGCAGAGCTTTGTGACAAAATTCTTGCGCTAAAACTCTTGATTAAACGTGCCAAAACTCTGCTGAATTGAGAATCATTTGCGAAAACAAAGGACTTTCTCATAAAGACAATTTTTACTAAATTGTTCTTCTAACTTTGCTAAAATCTTCTAGTTCTGAATTGGTGTAAATTCTTACATTTGTAAGTAAAATCTACAAGTCTACTAAGGGTCAAATTATGTTTGTAACTTAATCTTAGTAGTTGTTTTCGAAGCAAAAACAATTTCCAAAAACGCTAAGTCCTTCGTTGTTTGAAGGCAGTTTTAAGTCCTCGATTGTTTGAGGCAAAGTTTAAGTCCTTAAGTCTTTAAGGCAGGCAAAGTCCTCGGCTGTGAGGCAAGTTGAAGTCCTTAATTAAGTTAAGGCAAGAAAAGTCCTCTAGTGTTGGAGGCAAGGAAAATCCTCTTCGAATTGTGAGGAGGTAAAAGTCCTTTACGTGGTAAAGGCAGAGCTGTCTGAGAAGGCACGATAAGAAGAATATCTAAAGGAACTCCCAACTGAAGGTTGAGGACTGGAGTAGGTTAGTTAGAACCGAACTAGTATAAAAATTCTTATGTGTTAAGCTTTTCTCCCTTAAACTCTTACTTTCTTTTACCTTCGAGAAAAATTAACAAACATGTTTTAACCTGTACTTGAAAAGCTAAAACTTACTAAGTTAATCTTAGAAAGTGTTTAAGAAACATTAAACTCAAAATCTGTTCTTAAATTTCTCAGAAGAGAATCTTTCTCAGAAAGTTAAAGTTCTCAGAACATTAACCTTCTCAGAAAGCTTATTCCACTGCTAACTCTCAAAATCTCCTTCTGAGTAAAACAACTTTCTAAGAATAGTTTTTAAGAAGTAATTTTTAAAAACAAGCACGATTCAACCCCCCCCCCCTTCTCGTGCACAAATACACCTTCAACTTGTACCTTGCGCAAGCTATACACATACATACCCCTATACACAACCTCAAACACATCCTATTAATCCTTAAGCATCATGAACTTCGTTTGCAATATAAAATATGGTATGGATGCTGAAAAGAAAGTATTCTCTAAGCCAAAATCCCAAGAAAGATTTGAACAACTCTTTCTTATGAGAGATATATCCATTGAGAAGGTTTTACAAAAACTGACTCTTGACAAGATGTCAAAGCTTAAAGACATTCTAAGTAGTCAAAGGAATCTCCTTTCTTTGATTATGGAGGATGAACCAATCTATTTGACGGCTGTCAAGGCTTTCTAATATTCTCTAAAGCTTGATCACCACTACGGATGGGTAAGCAACATTGGAAGCCATTCTTTCAATGTATCTGAAAACACATTCAATTGTGTTTTTGATTTTGAAGATATTGGTGTGATCATAACCAACAAGTCAAGATGGTTCAATGACAAAAAGATTGATGAAGAGGATGTCTTATGAATTCTGTGTACCAACCATAGAATACGCCCTCTATCTATCAAAATACATCACTTGCATCCCATGGCAAAGATTTTACTACAAGTTGTTAGGGAAGTGTTACTTCCTACAAAAGAATCAAACAACTACATGAGCCCAAGGGAATCAATGCTAATATTCTTTCTTCTTGCCTCTATCAAGGTCAATCTTGGAAGATTATTTTTTGACTTTATGATTGATTCTACAAAACTCAAAAATTTGAGTCTTCCTTATGGAAGATTGCTTACTCGAATTTTTGTGGACAAGAAGATGGACATGGAAATATTTGAGTTCATGTGTCCAACATCGCATCTCATATTTCCAAATCAATCGTCATTGAAAAGAAAAAGAGTATCCTTTGCCGATGATGTCAAGGATAATGAGAAAAAGAAGTCACCGTCTCCTATTCTGACAAAGGTATCTTCTGGCCCATATGTTCTTTTGTAACACCCCGCTACTTAGGGGTGTCCGTGCGAAGGGGTACTATCCCAACGAACACGCTAACGTATGCATAAACTCTTAAATAAATTGGATTAACTGAAAATAATTGTAATCTGATATCTGTATATAACTGTACACATAACCGGTATAACAGTATAACTGTGTAACTGTATAACTGCTGAAAATATCTGAAACGTAAATGAAAGGTAACCTGCCTCTAAAGTCTGGAGCAACTATTACAACTGGAACTGAAAAGTCTCATAAAACTAATAACTGAAATAAATGCAAAACAGTAACTAAAGGGCTCCACGATCGAAGCGGAGCTCACCAAGGATTTCAGCTGAAACGACCTCTAGTGAATCAACAGCTCCTCGTCGGCTGCGGGATCGTACTCTGAAATATGGTTGATGAGGGGTGAGTCATCGACTCAGTGATGGGGAATATGCATGCAATGCAACATTCATAACACATATATCACATCTAGCATGTTATCAATCATACAAACAATATCCTGTCTAGCTGTCACACTAAAGCCTGCATACCAACCCTCTGAACTGTATACTCTATCTGTAGTCTGTCACCCAGCGCTCAGCATGGGAAGTGTACAAATCTGACTCAGCGCGCGGCATGAGTTTTACTCATATGTGACCCTCGTGGGGTATATCTGAATCTGTATCCAAGCCGTCTGATAACCGGGATCGGAACGTACTTGGCGGGCTCGGGCGACTCACTGCTAATTAGTAAACCATACTAAGATACCGGGACTGACCACCGGCCATAGCGTCTGACGTATACCAATCAGGGGCGGCGTAACTATTCTAGATAGTCAGCACATAACTCACTCAAGCAATCATACATATCATGGATTCTATTTATAGTCTTATTTATCTGTCTTATATCACATGTCAAATCATAAAGCAATAAACAGCCAACCAATCAGCATCTCATATACACAGCATAAAACATAAGTCTCTACTATTCTATTATAACCACCTAACATGTTACTAATTCTACTACTACTCTACATACAAACACATGCAAAATAACTTTATTATTATCTTTCCTAATTATCTAATTATCAAACATAAATACATATGCCATAAATGCTAAACTACATGCAAGACCTCCACTCACCTGGATAATCCTGACTCTGAGAAGCACCGTCGGCTCCGGCTCCAGCCAGCGGCACTGCGTTCGCACCTGAAGTGCAAAAAGGACCCATTAGGACCCTTGAAGAAGAGAAAAGCAAATCTTGAACTGCTGCTACGTCACGCCATCGCTTGCGAGGTACTGCCTCTCGCTAGCGAGGGGTCGGTCGTTGGCGAGCTCCTCCTGCTCGCTGGCGACCCTCACGCAGAAAAAGGGCAAAAACGACTTTTTACTCACCGTCGGGAATTTGCTCTAGCAGAGTATCCCAAGCGAGGAGCAACTTCGTGATGATGCGGCTTCGCGCGGTGGAGATTTGTCGGAGTTGAGCGGCGACACTTGAGAATTCTAGTGAGGAATTTGATGGGGGTAACCGGGTAAGGGTCGAGGATGCACACAGGGGGTTATTGAAAAATCAAAACCCTAAAATTTCTTTAAAAATAGGGGTATTTTAGTAATTTCATGTGTCAAAATCATAACATTTTGGTAATTTTTCTCGGGCATCATAAACTCGTAAACTCAGCCGTAGAATCGTGAGTTTGACCGAGTCCACCCGAGTCTACCTAAAAACGAGTTTGAATGCGAGTCAACTCGATTCTATGGACTAGAAACGTAAACTCGTACGAGATTACGAGTTGACTCGCGAGTTTGACAACCATGATTACATCATGTGTGAAGTGAGTTATTAGTTGCATTCTATTGTGTTTTAGCCTCTACCCCATCTTTTTAATATTGTAGAAAGGTCTCTTTGTGCACAAACCCTAGAAACCACTATTTAAACTATCTCTAACCCTCTCTTGATCTCTTTTGCCTCCACCATTCCCTCTCCTACACAGAACTCTAAAGCCATAGTCATTCCACACCTCCAATCTCACCCCTAACCTTGTCTTATCACAAAAGGATCCATATATTCTTAATCCTCTCATCAAACTCTACCAAACTATAGATTATGTTTCTTCCCAAGGGACTGTTCATCAAGTCCTACCGTTCGTTGGGCATGTGTGAGAGAGAGACTAGTTGTGGTAAACATTGAGAAAGGGCATTCTAGCTTAGCTTTGGAGGTCTTCAAGAGATAGGGGTTTAGAATATGCCATGTTTTATGAGTTAAATGTGATTTCCACTGATTGTTTTATGAGAAAACCTTGTTTTACCGTTTGGGTTAGTGAGAAAACCATATTTTATCGATTAATTTGCAAGAAAATCATGTTTTATTGATTGGTTCATGTTTAAGAATGTATTTTACTGGTTGTTAATGTTTGTCTTTGTATTCTACCGATTGGAAATTGTCTAGACTGAGTTTTTGCCATTTGGCTTATAGAAATGTGTTTTGAAACACTAATATCTGAGTTCTCGTGTTCGTAATCGATTACATCGGGTTTGTAATCGTTTATGACCTGTGAATTTCTAATCATGAGAAGACAAGTTCTCTGTTAATCTATTACAGAGGTGGTGTAATCAATTACAATAATCGATTACATAGTTTTTGTAATCGATTACGATGCCAAAAATTGTATGAAATTATATTGTTTTTACCTTCTATGGACCTTATTGCACCCTATGACTTGTATGCATGTTATATGTGACTTATTTGTGGTATGTATGGTGTTATGACTCATATGGAATGTTAAATTGTGAATGTTGAGACTTGTGTATGGGTTATGTGCTATTTTATGATGACAAAGATAAAGTTAAAGTTAAGACATACACTGTAGACTTTGGTCACCAATGGAGTTGGTAAGAGAGGGATGACAATCTCGGTCACTAACTCCATTGGTAAGGGAAGGTGAGTTATCCTTTCTCCCTATAATATTAGGATGAGCTCATGCCTAGGGGGCCGGCGATCTGGAGGATATGACAAGGAGGGTGGTTATACCAAAAGATGTTAATACAAGATAAAGCTAATGAAAGTAAAGATGATGTTCTTTATGTATGTGAATTTAGAATGTAAGTCATGCATGTCACCTTATGATATGTATGCTCACATGTATAAAATGAACAAAGACGCACTTTCGTTAAGTTGCTCCAGAGAACCCATATTTGCGAACTACTCATAATTGAACATTTGTATGCTTCACTTATTTCATAATAAACCCGGAGTGACGCCTCTACTGAGTTAACTTCCCAGTTGGTAACCCTTATGTTTCCTTCTATAGAGGACCACGTTGAGCACGATGTTGGAGCTAGCAATGAGCAAGCACATATTTAGTTTATGTTTCTATACATTTATTTACTTCAAACGTGTCTATTACTATCAAGAGTTACTCTATTTTATGGATTTGATTTATTGATGTTTTCTGAGTCCAGACTTATGTTAGCCAGCAACTATTTATGGTTCGTATTTATTGTGGATTCTCACAAGTCTACGTTTTAGGCTTATGGTATAACACCTAGTATTTACATATTTGAATGACTTGACGAGAGATTATCGCTTATGGATTATATACATGGATGTTTTCTTTAGGTTTAATTACTCTAGAGGTCCCTATAGTTTCATCAATTTTTCAAATGGGTCCCTATACTTAAAAATTTTGTAATTGAGTCCCTACATTTTTAAATAAATTTTAATTAGGTCCCTAACACTAATTTTGTCACTTAGCCACATTTTAGAAGTGTGGTTAAAGATAAAAGAAAAAAATATTACAACATTTTAATTATATGGTATTTATAATAAAAAAATAATAATATTATTAAATTTTATTTATCTTTTATTTTTTTATTTTTTGTAATTTTATTTTGCCTCATGTTATATTATATTTATTTTTTATTTTTTATTTAACTAATTTACTTTTATATTTATTTTATTTTGAAAAAAATTATTTTTATTTATTATAAAATTAAAAATAAAATTTAATTAAAATTAAATATGACATAAAATTAAAGAAAAAAGAAAATGAATCTAAAATTAAAAATTTCTTAAAGTAAAAAATTATAAATAACAAAAAGTTAATAAGAATTTAAGAAAGATAATTTAAAAAGTTTATGTTATATTTAATTTTATTTAAATTATTTTATATTCTTTATTTATTTTAATTTAATTGTCATAATATATAAATATAAATTTATTCAAAATAAAAATAAATTAATTAAATAATAATTTAATAAAATATAATATGACACCTAGCGGGTCCCACCTCTCTTCTCCTTTTCCTTTTTCCCCCTCCCTTTTCTTCTTCCTTCCCGTGCTCCCTTTTCCCTCACCCCCTCCATTTCTTTTTTTCTTCTTCTTCTCTCTACATCTCTCTCTCTCTCTCTCTAAGAAACCTTCACCAATCTTGAAGATCTTTGTGTCAAATCTCATCCCTTGGCTTGTGGGTCAGTGTAGAGTATTTGTTTCTCTCTATTGATGTCTATTTCTTTCTATTTTCGAATTGGGGGTTTATGGTTTATATTTGGGGTTTTTGAATTTGGAATGGATCTTAGGTTTATAATGTGTTCTCTAGGGTCTCATTCAACTAGAGAAGCTCTAGGTAACTCATCCTAGCTCCGGGATTGAGCCATGGACTCCATTGGAGTATTTTGTGAGTAATGGGTTATTTATAGTTTATAATTGATTTTGATTGTTATTGTGAAATATATGTTATGATAGTTTATAGGGATTGCTATTGGATGATAATTGATTGATTTTGCATGTTGGTTGAGTTTGATTTGGATGTATGGTGGTGAAAAAGTGGATTTGGGGGTGTTTTTCGCGTTATTTTTCGCAGAAAATCGCTACTGGTGCTGTTGGTAATCGATTACCACGAATTGGTAATCGATTATGTAATCGATTATGCAGAGTAAAAATTCACAAAAATCATATTTTAAAGGCTGACTGTAATCGATTATACAGTGTAAAAACTTCATTTTTATGATTCTAACTCATTTCTTTCATGTGTTTAAGTTATACCTCAATTTCCCCTCGTTCACCACTACTCGAAAACTTGACACTTGAGTGTTTATGATGACAATTTGGTATTGGATGAGATTGGATGTGTAGGAATCTAGAAATTTCTTTGTTTTATGTAATAATACGGTTAATGATATGATGATGATGAAACGATGATGCGTTAATGGTATGTAAAGGGTGTGATGATGATACGATGATGATTTGATGTTGTTGTGTTATGATACGACGATGATAGGAGTATGAACGGGAATGTGTCTATGTGAGATAGGTATTATGCGGGAGAACAAAATTTGAAAGTAAGTAAAGGTTAGTGACACGACCTGAGGAGGGGCAGGGTTCCCGGGGTCGAAGATTAAGAACCTGAGGAGGGGCGGGGCTCCCGGGGTTCCTTAAAGTATAAGTCCGAGGAGGGGCTGGGCTCCCAGGACACAAATAAGGATCTGAGGAGGGGCGGGGCTCCCGGGATCCATAAGTAAAACACTTTTTATCAAAAGAGAGCGTGAGACGAGTTCGATAAAAGTTATTAGGATATTATGATTGTAAATTGTGGATACTTGTAGGTAATTGTTGTTTGCTAAAGCGTAAATTATATTTAATCTGTTATTCACTGAGCATATGACTCACCCACTCATACATAACATTTTCAGACACAGGCGCAAAGCAAAGGATGGACTCGTCCGTACCTCCGAGCTCTTAGCTTTGGTGAGCCTCAATGGGTAGAGGCGTTGTGTTATTGTCTGTTGTCTATGTAGTCTGCTCCATAAGTTTACAAACAGGATTGTCTATGTTATGTGTATTTGATGTAGTCTAATTAAGACTTGTTGTATTATGTTGATTCTGAGTTAAGTAGGATGTCATGTTTGGATTGTATAGGTTATGAGTATAGGGGTGATACTTGAGAACCCTATTATATGTATGGATTATACGTGATATGTGTTATTAAAGTAGTTGTGGATGTTGTTGTTTAGCTGGATTGTTGTGTGGAAAACAGGTTAAGGCTGACATGGGACTCGGTGTCCCATGTGCCGGTCACTGATCCGAGTTGGGTCGTGACAAAGTTGGTATCAGAGCCTAGGTTTGAGTTTTGTAACTTATGGAGCAATTGTTCTTCAGTAGGGTGACAATAGTGTAAATGGTTGCCAGCCCATTTTCACAAAATTGTGACTCTAAGGAAGACAATTTTAGGATGTTATCATAGGATCTTGTCAGTATAGGTTTTTTCGTCGTTGAATCCCTACTATCTAGGGATATGCACACCTTGTGCAGTGTTTCCTATGCTTTTATTTTCTAAGTGAAATGCCACCCGGATAAGTGAGAGGATGTTACCTTAAGGATATGCTTGATAGAGAAGGTATCCCCTCGTCAGGGAACCCCTACCCTTTTTATAGGGATGGAATGTAGACCATCTATGCTGAAGCGATAAGAGAGATTCATCGAGTGCTCAGCACCGTGATATAGATTTTGAATTGTCGGAATCAAGTGAGCGACGAGATGAGGCCCTACATGAAGAGGGCACCACGAGGACGTGAACCACAACCTGATGACGGGAACAGAGTAAGTCTGGAATTCTGCCTAAGGTTGACCCGCCGAAGTTCTCAAGAGACCCCATGGGCGAAGACCCTCAGGAGTTTTACACAGGGCTACCCGAGTTCTATAGGCCCTTCAATGTCATGAGATGATGAACGTGGGCATAACGACCTACACCACATAAGGAAATGATGTTCCTTGGTACGAGGTGTTGGTGAAAAGAGGCAAGTGACGGGATGCTATCGCCAGTGTGGGAGGAGTTCGGCAAAGTCGTCAGAGGAAGGATAGTCTCAGTTATTTGAGAAGGGTTGTTAGCATATTAGTTTTAAGCTCAAGCAGGTCCTAATTATGTTGGTATTTGAGTGCGCTATAGAGTTCAGTTGGGTTATGCGACTATGCGATTCATGAAGCCACATGAGAAGGAAGGAAGTCAAGTGGATTACGAAGGGGCTAAGGAACCCGATGTGCTTAGATCTGTATTTTTGGATAAGGAGAATGCTTTTACCCAAGGTCATGGGCGTTGGCCCTAGTATCGATAACACACAAGAGGAGTAAAGAGCTAATAAAAGTTTGAAAGAGAAGAATAAGACAAAGGATAGTAGTTAGTATGGATGTTTCGAGTGATCTTTACGGCTATTGGAACCGTTACCTTACTTCTAGAGGAAGATTCGGGTCAGTGAGGACCACAACTAGAGTCAGGTCGGGTTGGAGTCTTGATTCAGCAATATTTTCCCCCATCATGCGATGGTTAGGGTCGTTTAGACCTCATCACCCTCTTTGGAACTTGTGCAAGAGGTCTCATTCAGGGTTATGCCGTCAGAGTCTGAACATATGTTTTTGGATTTAAGCAGTTGGGACACCTTGTGTAGTAATGTGCTCGCTTGGTGAGAGGCCCACGACACTAACCTGACTCGACCTACCCTACCCTTCAGACACCACCTTTGATAGTTGTATCTTCAGCTAACCTTCCGGACAAGTCTGACAGAGGTGAAGCGAGAGGAAACCATAATTGGACCTAATGTGGTGGATGTCGATGGTGTCCTTGGGTATGGACTTGTGTGTGATTCCTGCCTGTTGATCTCGTCTCTGAGTGCTATGCATCGCTGTTCATGGTGGACCCCAAGAAAGAAGGAGCAATCTAGATGTGGCCAAGGCCACGATGTTAACCAGGAGTTTTGTAACACCCTAATAATTACCTCTTTATGCTTAAGTCATATTGAGTTAATTATCGGAAATTAACATCTTGTTTCAGAGATTAAATATGAGTAAAGTAATAATACACGGAAAATAGGGCCGATTTATTTTTCAAAAGAAACGGAAGTTTAAAAACTCGGCTTGTGCGGTATAACTGATATGAATAAATATATCATTCTAAGAAACTACTCAAACTACTCATTACAAATACTTAACATTAGAATACACAATGGTGGCCCACATGTACATAAATAAAGTATTACAATATCTGAGATACATGTAATGTCATAAATATCATAGATAATATAAGTATATAGTGGTGGAACTTTTAAGAAAATCATAAGCTTGTACAGCCACTTATAACTTCCTTAAAGGTTCCCAAAATGATGGCATAAGTCATAAGGTACGATTACAAAACATAAACAAAAGAAATTCTAGTATTCTAAGCTCCAGAGATTTCGAACTAAATCTTCATGTAAGCTCCGAGTCACTCAACCTGTAGACGTGCTGGCACCCTTGTCTGTATCTAAAACAAAAATGGTGGAATAGGGTGAGCTCCACGGACTCAGTAGGGGGATCACTCCGGTTTAATATAAAAACAGTGTAATATGCAAGATTCACATTATTGGGGATTTCATAAATCAATATATATCCGGAGTGTCTTACCTATATGCGTCTTGATTAATATGTATGCCTTATATATAAATCTGAAAGCACAACCACTCATTTAATTTCTGATTAGTGCATAAACATAGACTCATTCTTGATATGTGCATGATATACCTTTATCTGAATTGGCACTAACCCTCTTATCTC
The DNA here is from genome assembly GCA_013621005.1 of Aeschynomene evenia. Taxonomy (NCBI): domain Eukaryota; kingdom Viridiplantae; phylum Streptophyta; class Magnoliopsida; order Fabales; family Fabaceae; genus Aeschynomene; species Aeschynomene evenia. The sequence continues at coordinate 13,141,665 of CM024267.1, read as the reverse complement.
TTTCTACCTCCACATCACCAAATCCCAAGACTATGAGCTCATATCTCTCTAGTTTCTACTAGACACACGGGGAAAGAGGGTTTTATCACCTTCCCTTACTAGTGATGTCAGTGACCGAGGTTGCCAATCTTCCCTTACTGACAGCACTAGTGACCGAAGGTTACACTTGCCTACTTTGACATTCCGTTGTATTTCCACCGTACTCAAAATATCATAATATCATATTCTGACTTACTATCATGTCACAAGATATATGCACATAAACAACTGGTAATGAGTACAAGTCATGTATAACCATCTAGATTCATAAATCACCTAAACACATACCACTTATGCACATAATTGCAATCACATATCATTTTCTCGTTAATTTGTTTATTTCTTTTCATAATCACCATTTTCCGTTGTAAACATATATAATGAACATGTTACAGTGGTTTAGATTCCTAGAAAAGGGTTAGAAATCATTAACATGCAAAATCACAAAAGTCAACATTTTAAACAATTTTGTAGAATTCTGCGAGATGGCCGCTAGCGCGTCCTCTGTGGCCGCTAGCGTCCAATAACGCACGACCACTCGCTAGCGCCTAATTTATGGTCGCTAGCGCGTGTCCCGACTTTGCATCCATACCAGTTTCAGAACAGCAAACATATTCAAGCATATAATGATTTCTAACCGATCTTTATGCATGAAAACACACAAATACATATTATAACATAAATCTAAACCCCTACCTCTTGTAGTTTTGCCCTCTAAAGCTAAGAACCACTATATCCCTCTTTGAGCTACTTGCTTATCAAGTTTTCTTGTTCTTGATGATGGTTGCTAAAGTTTCAAAGCTTTCTGATGATTTCTATTCGGTTAGAAAGAAAAGAAATGATGTAGGGATCCTAGATGTGAGTTTAGTTTCGGTTTTAGGTGAGTTTTGGTAGCTTGGTGATGAGATGGGTGTGTTTGGTAAGTTTGGAGATTATGGAGGTTATGAGGTGGTGTTCTTAGAGTGTTTGGAAATGGAGTTAAGTTGTTTCTGATGTAGAGAGGTTACTTTAGGGTTAGGCAAGGTTTTAGGGACGGAGGGGGCTAAGGGAAAATTTTAAAAGATGGAGGACTTGACAGAAAATGCAAAAATTGCCGAAATGTTGTTCTGTCCCCGAGCTGGTCGCTAGCACGTGTTTCTCAGTCGCTAGCGACCGCTTTCACCGCATTACCCGCTAGCGCGCGCTTACAGTCGCTAGCGAGGGACCTCTGCCGCCTCACCCACTAGCGAGCTTAACTGGTCGCTAGCGAGCAAGTACTGCTATATGACAGCAGCAACAGTTTTCTTTCATCATTAACTCCAAATCACACCTAACATTCTCTAAACCATTTCTAATATCCTAATCAATATTTTTACACCTAAATAAACTTGTACATAACCATAAACGCTTAAAATCTCTCATGATTCCTACCTAAGTTGCTCCTCTAAACTCATTATCCTATTTCATTACTACACTTTAAATCATGATGCAATGAAATTGTCATTTTATCATACACTTATCTCACATAATACACATAACACATATTTAAACAATCACACATGTCCAAATACATTCCAATGCACATACATCCTAATTATGTCTTGATCAAAGTGGTTTTTCCCACAAAATCTCTCCGATTAAAACATAGTTAGGATTTCGAGGTCTTACATTCTCCCCTCCTTAAAAAGAATTTCGCCCTCGAAATTCAATACGTGTAAAAAGTGTAGGATGCAACTTTGTCATCTCTTCCTCTCTTTCCCATGTATATTCCTCTGCCCTCCCCCGCCCCCAGGCCACCTTCACCAATGGTACGTTCTTATTTCATAGTTTCTTGATGCTTCGGTCTACTATACGTGTGGGAGGTAAATGAAAAGTTAAGTCATCCTTTAGTTGTACCTCTTCGATTTCTAACACATGACTCGGATCGGAATTGTACTTTCGGAGTTGTGATACATGGAATACATTATGGAGATTTGACAATTTTGGGGGTAAAGCAATGCAGTATGCAACTGGACCTATACGACCTAGGATCTGAAATGGACCTAAGTATCTAGGACTCAACTTCTTAACTTTGATTGCTCTACCTATTCTTGTGGTAGGGGTCACTCGTAAAAACACGTGATCTCCCGCCTCAAATTCCAAAGGCCTACGCCGATGATCCGCATAACACTTTTGACGACTTTGAGCCGTCAAGAGCTTTTCCCTGATTCTTTGGATTTGTTCTGTGGTTTCTCTCACTAACTTAGGTCCTAGGGTACTCTTTTCTCCCGGATCATACCAACATAGTGGCGAACGACACTTCCTACCATACAACGCCTCGAAGGGTGTCATTCCTATACTAGCATGGAAACTGTTATTGTAGGAAAACTCAACTAGAGGCAACATCCTATCCCAACTACCTTTATCATCCAAAACACAAGATCTCAGCATATCCTCTAGGGTTTGGATAGTCCGTTCGGACTGTCCATCGGTTTGTGGATGATAAGCTGTGCTCATACAGAGTTCAGTTCCAAATGCCTCTTGCAAGGCCTCCCAAAAACGAGAAGTAAACCTCGGATCTCGATCCGAAATAATACTCTCGGGTACTCCGTGTAACCTCACAACCTCTCGGATGTACAAACTTGCTAACATCTCTAAGGGATAAGTTGCTCTAATGGGTAAAAAGTGAGCCGATTTCGTCAATCGGTCTACTATTACCCAAATGGCATCATTATCGGCTTGGGTTTTTGGTAACCCCACTACAAAATCCACAGATATACTTTCCCACTTCCAATGAGGGATTTGCAGTGGTTGTAACATACCGGGTTCCTTTTGGTGCACAATCTTCACTTTTTGACACACTAAACACCGGTTCACCCAATCCGACACATTTTTCTTCATACCGGGCCACCAAAACATTTTCTTCAGATCTTGATATATCTTGGTTGCGCCCGGGTGAATGGTGAAATGGCTTTTGTGAGCCTCCTCCAGAATACTACTCCGGAGGTCACCATAAGCGGGTACACAAATTCTTCCTTTACATCTCCACAAACCATCTCCGTCCTTACTAAACCCTTCTACTTTCTTGTCATTCGCCGCCTGTACTAACTTTAAAAACTCCTCATCAATCCCTTGAGCTTGCATAATATCCTCCTTGAACTTACTAGAAACTGTGAGGTGGCTAACCCTAACACTTGTCGGGGTAAAAGAAACCCCTAGGTTAAGGTTCCTGAAGTTCTCCAATAGTTCTGTCTCCTTTATCATCAAGTGAGACACATGAAGCATTTTGCGACTTAAAGCGTCCGCTACCGCGTTCGCCTTTCCCAGATGGTAGTTCAATCCAAAATCATAATCTTTTAAAAATTCCATCCATCGTCTTTGCCTCATGTTTAGTTCTTTCTGATCAAAGAGATATTTCAAACTCTTATGATCAAAGAAAACTTCAAATCTCACTCCGTACAAGTAGTGCCTCCAAATCCTTAAAGCAAAAACGATTGCGGCAAGCTCCAAGTCATGGGTAGGATAATTCACCTCGTGTGGCTTTAATTGCCGTGAAGCATATGCCACTACTTGGTGATGTTGCATCAACACGCAACCCAACCCTTTCCCTGAAGCGCCACAATAGACTTCAAAAGGTTCATTAGGATCAGGCACCACAAGTACAGGTGTTGTGGTCAAACTCTCCTTTAACTCTGCAAAACTTCTTTCACATTCATCAGACCATGCAAAAGGAGCATTCTTTCTAGTAAGTTTTGTCAATGGTAAAGCAAGCTGCGAAAAACCCTTAATAAACCTACGGTAGTATCCGGCTAATCCTAGAAAGCTTCTAATCTCAGTAACCGTAGTTGGTCTCTCCCAGTTTACCACTGCTTCAACCTTACTAGGATCTACAGCTATGCCCTCCGCAGATACTACATGGCCTAAGAACTTGACTTCCTTCATCCAGAACTCACACTTACTTAACTTGGCATACAACTTCTTTTCTTTCAACACTTCCAAAACCAACTTAAGATGACTTTCATGTTCTTCTTCCGTCTTGGAATAAATCAAGATGTCATCAATGAAAACGACTACAAATTTATCCAAGAACGGTCGAAAGATTCTGTTCATATAGTCCATAAACACCGCCGGGGCATTAGTTAATCCAAAGGACATCACTGTAAACTCATAATGCCCATAGCAAGTTCGGAAAGCCATCTTAGGTATATCCTCACCCTTGACCCTAATCTGGTGATATCCTGACCTCAAATCTATCTTGGAAAACACCTTCGCCCCTCTCAACTGATCCATCAAATCATCTATTCTAGGAAGGGGATACTTATTCTTTATTGTTACCTTATTCAACTGCCTGTAATCTATACATAATCTCATACTCTCATCCTTTTTCTTGACAAACAACACTAGGGCTCCCCACGGTGAAGCACTAGGTCTGATAAACCCCTTCTCCAATAACTCCCCCAACTGCGTCTTAAGTTCGTTCAACTCACTGGGTGACATCCGATAAGGGGCCATAGAGACAGGCCCTGTTCGCGGAACCAGATCGATACTAAACTCTACTTCTCTTGACGGAGGAAACTCTGGTATGTCATCAGGGAAAACCTCTGGGTGTTCTCTCACTACGGGTATGGCGTCTAGGCTCAGTTTAGTCTCCACACTGTTTGAGGCAAGAAATACAAGACCTTTATGTGTGACCCCACGTTGACTTAACTCCACAGGATGTACCAATAAACTAAAAGACACAATGGATGACTCAGAAGTAGATGTGTTGAGGGTGTCGGGGAAAATAACAGACTTAGCATGACAATCTAATAAGACTTTATTTACTGACAACCAATCCATACCTAAAATCACACCCAAACCCGACATAGGCAGACATATTAGATCAAAGGTAAATGACCTATCTCCTAAGGAAAATTGACACTTAGTGCAAACGACGTTAGTGCTTATGGGCTTAGCAGTGGGTGTGGACACATGCAAATCATATGGTAACTCACACATAGGTAAATGCAACTCCCTAGCATGCTCATATGATATAAATGAGTGTGTAGCTCCCGAATCGAAAAGTACAACTAACTCTTGATTCTTAACTTTACACTTACCCCTTATTAATTCATTTGATCGGGCAACATCCTCTGCATTCACTGTAAAGACTCTTCCCTGGTGCTGAGGCCTGGAGGGGGTCGGAGCTGAGGTCTGTGACTGAGGAAACTGACGTCAGTCTCTAGCAATGTGGCCTGGCTTGCCACATCTGTAGCACACATTCTGTCCTGCAAAACAAACCCCTCTGTGTCCTTTATTGCACTAGGGACAGATTGGTGTCTCTGTAGCTCTAAGAATCGTAGCCTGACGAGGTGGTGGTGGTCCTTGTTGAGGCCTAGCACGATTTGGGCCTCTAAAAGGTCGGGAGGGAAACCGACGGGGTGGAAAATTCTGTCTTTTGAACTGAGGAGCCTGTGATGCCAAACTCCTCCTAGAACTCTCCACTAAAGTACTGTCATCTGGCTGGCGGGCTTGTTCATGAACTCTGCAAGCCTCTACTAACCGGGGATAGCTATCAATCTGCAAGTGATTCATTGCCTTCTGCATTTTCTGATTCAAGTCATTTCTGTACTTCATACATTTCCAAGACTCCATAGGATTGCCTTGGAACATCTCTGAGAACTTAATAAGATGTTCGAACTGAGCTGTATACTCTGCCACGGTCATCTTTCCCTGAGTCAAATTCATGAACTCCCGCTCTTTCGCCTCTCTGATGGACCTGGGAAAATATTTATCATAGAACATTTCCTTGAACCTATGCCAAGGAATAGGAATTCCCGCAGCATCCATTCTGGCCTTTTCTCCTCTCCATCAATTTCCAACATCCTGTTGTAACATAAAGGTGGCAAAAGCAGTGCGTTGTAAATCTGAACACTGCACCACGGTAAAAATCTTCTCCATTTCCTCGATCCACTCCCCCCTACTGCCGGATCGACGGAACCTGTAAACACTGGGGGATTTACCCCTCTGAATTCCGTGAATCGGGCATTTCCCCTATCCGTCTCTGGCTGTGGTGTGGGAGGGGTCTGGCGTCCCATGACTTCCGCCAGTTGTTGAACTGCCCTTGCCATTCCTGCCAAGGCCTCACTTGTTCCTTGGTTTCCATCTGAACTACTCGCGGTCGGTCTCGCCTGTCGTCTTTTTGGTGCCATTAGTACCTGTACACACCAACATAATCACAGAGGTGATCATTCTCCATAATCACATTAGGCACATACAACTACCTATGTCCCAAACAGACAAGTCATGCTCACGTTACACAGCTATAAGCATAACACTATCGTACTATGCAACAAAAGCATAGATGGCCATAACCCCAAGCCTTAAGGTTCGACCTGCTCTGATACCAAAATGTAACACTCTAATAATTACCTCTTTATGCTTAAGTCATATTGAGTTATTTATCGGAAATTAACATCTTGTTTCAGAGATTAAATATGAGTAAAGTAATAATACGCGGAAAATAGGGCCGATTTATTTTTCAAAAGAAACGGAAGTTTAAAAACTCGGCTTGTGCGGTATAACTGATATGAATAAATATATCATTCGAAGAAACTACTCAAACTACTCATTACAAATACTTAACATTAGAATACACAACGGTGGCCCACATGTACATAAATAAAGTATTACAATATCTGAGATGCATGTAATGTCATAAATATCATAGATAATATAAGTATATAGTGGTGGAACTTTTAAGAAAATCATAAGCTTGTACAGCCACTTATAACTTCCTTAAAGGTTCCCAAAATGATGGCATAAGTCATAAGGTACGATTACAAAACATAAACAAAAGAAATTCTAGTATTCTAAGCTCCAGAGATTTCGAACTAAATCTTCATGTAAGCTCCGAGTCACTCAACCTGTAGACGTGCTGGCACCCCTGTCTGTATCTAAAACAAAAATGGTGGAATAGGGTGAGCTCCACGGACTCAGTAGGGGGATCACTCCGGTTTAATATAAAAACAGTGTAATATGCAAGATTCACATTATTGGGGATTTCATAAATCAATATATATCCGGAGTGTCTTACCTATATGCGTCTTGATTAATATGTATGCCTTATATATAAATCTGAAAGCACAACCACTCATTTAATTTCTGATTAGTGCATAAACATAGACTCATTCTTTATATGTGCATGATATACCTTAATCTGAATTGGCACTAACCCTCTTATCTCTTTCTACCTCCACATCACCAAATCCCAAGACTATGAGCTCATATCTCTCTAGTTTCTACTAGACACACGGGGAAAGAGGGGTTTATCACCTTCCCTTACTAGTGATGTCAGTGACCGAGGTTGCCAATCCTCCCTTACTGACAGCACTAGCGACCGAAGGTTACACTTGCCTACTTTGACATTCCGTTGTATTTCCACCGTACTCAAAATATCATAATATCATATTCTGACTTACTATCATGTCACAATATATATGCACATAAACAACTGGTAATGAGTACAAGTCATGTATAACCATCTAGATTCATAAATCACCTAAACACATATCACTTATGCACATAATTGCAATCACATATCATTTTCTCGTTAATTTGTTTATTTCTTTTCATAATCACCATTTTCTGTTGTAAACATATATAATGAACATGTTACAATGGTTTAGATTCCTAGAAAAGGGTTAGAAATCATTAAAATGCAAAATCACAAAAGTCAGCATTTTAAACAATTCTGTAGAATTCTGCGAGATGGCCGCTAGCGCGTCCTCTGTGGCCGCTAGCGTCCAATAACGCACGACCACTCGCTAGCGCCTAATTTATGGTCGCTAGCGCTTGGTCATTCGCTAGCGGCTATGATTTGGCCGCTAGCGCGTGTCCCGACTCTGCATCCATACCAGTTTCAGAACAGCAAACATATTCGAGCATATAATGATTTCTAACCGATCTTTATGCATGAAAACACACAAATACATATTATAACATAAATCTAAACCCCTACCTCTTGTAGTTTTGCCTTCTAAAGCTAAGAACCACTATATCCCTCTTTGAGCTACTTGCTTATCAAATTTTCTTGTTCTTGATGATGGTTGCTAAAGTTTCAAAGCTTTCTGATGATTTCTATTCGGTTAGAAAGAAAGGAAATGATGTAGGGATCCTAGATGTGAGTTTAGTTTCGGATTTAGGTGAGTTTTGGTAGCTTGGTTATGAGATGGGTGTGTTTGGTAAGTTTGGAGATTATGGAGGTTATGAGGTGGTGTTCTTGGAGTGTTTGGAAATGGAGTTAAGTTGTTTCTGATGTAGAGAGGTTACTTCAGGGTTAGGCATGGTTTTAGGGACGGAGGGGGCTAAGGGAAAATTTTAAAAGATGGAGGACTTGACAGAAAATGCAAAAATTGCCGAAATGTTGTTCTGTCCCCGAGCTGGTCGCTAGCGCGTGTTTCTCAGTCGCTAGCGACCGCTTTCACCGCATTACCCGCTAGCGCGCGCTTACAGTCGCTAGCGCACGCTTACAGTCGCTAGCGAGGGACTTTTGCCGCCTCACCTGCTAGCGAGCTTAACTTGTCGCTAGCGAGCAAGTACTGCTATATGACAGCAGCAACAATTTTCTTTCATCATTAACTCCAAATCACACCTAACATTCTCTAAATCATTTCTAATATCCTAATCAATATTTTTACACCTAAATAAACTTGTACATAACCATAAACGCTTAAAATCTCTCATGATTCCTACCTAAGTTGCTCCTCTAAACTCATTATCCTATTTGATTACTACACTTTAAATCATGATGCAATGAAATTGTCATTTTATCATACACTTATCTCACATAATACACATAACACATATTTAAACAATCATACATGTCCAAATACATTCCAATGCACATACATCCTAATTATGTCTTGATCAAAGTGGTTTTTCCCACAAAATCTCTCCGATTAAAACATAGTTAGGATTTCGAGGTCTTACAAGTTTCTTGGACTTAGTCAGTCGTTGTTGACACTTCTGTTCAAGATTTCTTGGCAACAGTGGTGCCGTCGACACAGTCAATCGAAGATGGTGTTCGCTCTCAATGGTCAGAAGTCATGGGCAGAGTTTCCAAAAAGCTTAAGGAGTGCGTGAGCACTGCCTCTATTCTTATAAAGTCGGGATCAGGAGGGCCCTAGTGTAACCATGGTTCGAGTACAACATTTGAAAGTTCTCTTGGGAATCATGGAAAGGTGTTGCTTATGTTTAAGAAAGTTAAAACAACGTTAGTAGGGATATTTCACCCACGAATGGAAGGTGCTTGTAATGAAGTTTGCTCTTGAGATTTGAGGACACGTAGGTGGACACGATGTTTGAGGATTATGTGCAATGTTATTCATCAGCTGGGAGGAAGCTAATAAGGTTGTTGATGTAGGAGACCGAAGTCCAGGTGTTGATTATCTTTTATTGTTTCTACGGTCAAACCCCAGTGGATGATGTATGTCAGATGAATATGAAGGGGTTGCATTTTAAGTCAGGAAGACAAGGGGAAATTCTAACACACAATGAGACTTAGTGGTCTTGATTCAGATCAGTATGTCACTGAGAGAAGATCAAAGGGTGAAAGAGCTTAAGGCTAATGATGATGATGTAAGAACTTGGAGATTTCATTGGAATCGAAAAAGGGACGTTAAGATGAAGTAGGAGTTTTGGTGTACCAATGTATGTGACTTGAGAAGGTTGACTGTAAAGGACACCCACAATGTTATATGTTCGGATCACCCAAGAAATGCTAAGAGATATTGAGACCGGAATGAGTTATTTAGTGGGAAGACATGAAGAGAACTGTGATAGCTTGCGTTTCTCGTTGATTGGCATATCAACGGGTTAAAGTTAGTAAGGATTGACTTGGATTTGGTGATAATCTTACCTTGTATATTTTGGGACATTTGACTTTGTATGGTTTACGGTGGGCTAGATGATCTAGTCGGCTCATGTCAATTGGTAAAGAGAACTTATGTGGTATTCGGTCATGTTCAACTCTCCGCTAATGTTATTGTACAGGAACATGGAACTCCTTTCTCCACTGTTTCAGACCGAGAGATTCAATTCACCTGGTATTATGGATGTAAGTCGGGAGGCGTGAGGGAACCGCCTCGATCTTAGCGATGTTTTCACCTCAGGAGGTGAGGGCATTCCAAATTCTGGAAGGCATGCCCCAGAATGTTGGACATGATTTTGTAGAAGATGAGGATCACATGTATCTTTGGGCTGGTCTTATTATATTAGTAAGTAGGCCAAGTGTTGGCATGACTCCTTCTTGAGGCTTGATAAGATGAAAAGGTATTGCAGAATCTGTGTGGAATGATTCGAGAGTGGCGACGTAGAGATTTTGGATTTAGACTTAGGGGAAGCCGAAGGCAAATGATAACGACAAGAGATGAACCTTGAGGTTCCCTTTAGAGGGTCGTGTGTCCCTCTGAGTCGTGAAAGTAAAGAGTGTGACGAGATGGAAGTTTTGTCCTCCATGTATTGGACCTTTGAGATTCTGGAATGAGCCAGTGCTATGACTTATCAGTTAGCACCCTCGTCTGGATATTTTCCAACACATGTGGTATGCCACTTGTCGATGTTGAGGAATTACGTATCCGACCAATCTCATGTTCTAGAACGTCAAGTGTTACCCTGGGTTTAATACAAGCATGTGAGTAGGAACCGATGTCGATTGGTGATCGACAAGGTACGGAAGCTCTGTTCTATAGGAAGTTGTTAGAGTGAAGGTGGTTTGGTGAAACCACTCAGGTTAGGAGGCTACGTGGGAACTAAAGGAAGCCATGAGGGCTAGATATCCTCATCTCTTTTATGACTCAGGTCATCCTTCCTTTCCCTTGCGTGTTTGAATTCGGGGACCGAATTCTTTAAGGGGGGAAGATTGTAATACCTCGGGTATCCTGAGTTTTTTTTTTTGAGTAAGAGATCACGGTACATCCCGGGGAGACAGGACACCTAGCGGGTCCCACCTCTCTTCTCTTTTTCCTTTTTCCCCCTCCCTTTTCTTCTTCTTTCCCGTGCTCCCCTTTCCCTCACCCCCTCCATTTCTTTTCTTCTTCTTCTTCTCTCTACATCTCTCTCTCTCTAAGAAACCTTCACCAATCTTGAAGATCTTTGTGTCAAATCTCATCCCTTGGCTTGTGGGTAAGTGTAGAGTATTTCTTTCTCTCTATTGATGTCTATTTCTTTCTATTTTCGAATTGGGGGTTTAGAGTTTATATTTGGGGTTTTTGAATTTGGAATGGATCTGAGGTTTATAATGTGTTCTCTATGGTCTCATTCAACTAGAGAAGCTCTAGGCAACTCATCCTAGCTCCGGGATTGAGCCATGGACTCCATTGGAGTATTTTGTGAGTAATGGGTTATTTATAGTTTATAATTGATTTTGATTGTTATTGTGAAATATATGTTATGATAGTTGATAGGGATTGCTATTGGATGATAATTGATTGATTTTGCATGTTGGTTGAGTTTGATTTGGATGTATGGTGGTGAAAAAGTGGATTTGGGGGAGATTTCCGCGTTATTTTTCGCAGAAAATCGCTACTGGTGCTGTTGGTAATCGATTACGTAGAGTAAAAATTCACTAAAATCATATTTTAAAGGCTGTAATCGATTACAGTGAGTCTGTAATCGATTACACAGTGTAAAAACTTCATTTTTATGATTCTAACTTATTTCTTTCATGTGTTTAAGTTATACCTCCATTTCCCCTCGTTCACCACTACCCGAAAACTTGACACTTGAGTGTTTATGATGACAATTTGGTATTGGATGAGATTGGATGTGTGGGAATCTAGAAATTTCTTTGTTTTATGTAATAATACGATTAATGATATGATGATGATGAAACGATGATGTGTTAATGGTATGTAAAGGGTGTGATGATGATACGATGATGATTTGATCTTGTTGTGTTATGATACGACGATGATAGGAGTATGAACGGAAATGCGTCTATGTGAGATAGGTATTATGCGGGAGAACAAAATTCGAAAGTAAGTAAAGGTTGGTGACACGACCTGAGGAGGGGCAGGGCTCCCGGGGTCGAAGATTAAGAACCTGAGGAGGGGCGGGGTTCCTTAGAGTATAAGTCCAAGGAGGGGCTGGGCTCCCGGGACACAAATAAGGATCTGAGGAGGGGCGGGGCTCCCGGGATCCATAAGTAAAACACTTTTAATCAAAAGAGAGCGTGAGACGAGTTCGACATAAAAGTTATTAGGATATTATGATTGTAAATTGTGGATACTTGTAGGTAATTGTTGTTTGCTGAAGCATAAATTATATTTAATCTGTTATTCACTGAGCGTATGACTCACCGATTCATACATAACATTTTTAGACACAGGTGCAAAGCAAAGGATGGACTCGTCCGTACCTCCGAGCTCTTAGCTTTGGTGAGCCTCAATGGGTAGAGGCGTTGTGTTATTGTCTGTTCTATGTACTCTGCTCCATAAGTTTACAAACATGATTGTCTATGTTATGTGTATTTGATGTAGTCTAATTAAGACTTGTTGTATTATGTTGATTCTGAGTTAAGTAGGATGTCATGTTTGGATTGTATAGGTTATGAGTATAGGGGTGATACTTGAGAACCCTATTATATGTATGGATTATACGTGATGTGTGTTATTAAAGTAGCTGTGGATGTTGTTGTTTAACTGGATTGTTGTGTGGAAAACAGGTTAAGGCTAACATGGGACTCGGTGTCCTATGTGCCGGTCACGGATCCGAGTTGGGTCGTGACAATCCCAGAAAGGAAAGTCTTCCCTTGGTCACTCTTGTTGCTTCTACCACTCATCAAGAGTACATCATTTGGTGTGCGTACTTATTCACTTGTCACCAAGCTTGAAGATTTTAGTTAGCATTACTTGCATCATGCTATGAAACTTTGTTCACTTGAAGGCTTGTGCACTAGGTGTAACTCAAATAGCATGGGTTTGTTTACTTCACTTTGACACTTGTGATCTTGTAGTCTTGGTTATAGTGAGTCTTGATCACTTGCAGTCTTGGTGTCTTGGTCACTTAAGTCCTCTTGATTGCTCTAACACTTGTAGTCTTGATCACTTGTAGCTCATGATGACACATGATGAATTTTCCCCTTGATGTATGGTGTCATATGGTGTGGTATGATCGATTCTAAATCTTTGTCATGATTGATGGTGACTCTTGCCAAGGTGTTCTAATTCACTCTTGCCGAAGGGTTGTAGTTCACTCTTGCCTAGGGGTTACTGATGCGCTAGCTAAAGGCGTAGTTAATTCCTTTAACTAACAAACCAATTTAGAATTATGAACAAAGAGAGTTTTGCCAAGTAAAAGATATTGAAGTATTGAATTGATTAACTATGTAGTATAGTTAGTCAACCCAAGTCATTTTCTCAAAGGAGGCCTAAATCTTTGATCTTAATACGTATAGTATATATGTAATAGCAGGGCGACTAGATTGATGGTCGCCGACGACTGAAGTTTGGTCGCGAGTGACGAGTGTAGTGGTCGCCGGCGATGAACATCAATTATAGAATTTAGACAGAATCTCACAACTCCGATGCTGGTCGCTTGGCGACGCAATTCTAGGTCGCCTGCGACAAGTTTCTGGTCGCCGGCGACAGTATATGTGGTCGCTAGCGACCTTGTTCTGCAGAAACAGAATTATGCAGCACAATGCTGCAGAAAATGTGAAAACTAAGTCTAAAGGCACCTAAACTACCAAAACATGCTTGCTAACCTATGAAAATGTAAACAACAAGACTTAAAACAAGAAAACTCACCGAACAAGTCTCTAATTCAAACAACCAAACAACCTAAGCTATCTAACAACATGTGAAAGTTTACCTAAACACGCTTTATTGAATTTAGATGCAAAACATAAAGTAAAAGAATGATAGATACTTCCCTCAAGGCGGCTTATGCTTGAATTGGTCCAGGAGCTTCCACCACGGAGTGCTTTCCATGCCTCCACCGAGATCCTATAAGAAGCAAACGGAACCACGGAGGATGATCCTCTTCTTATCCTCGGACCCATGCATCTTGGCCCGCAATTTGTTCCTTAGGGAGTGAGAACTTCCCTTTGACCAAGCATCCCAAGAGCAACCAACTTCAAGGGAGGAGGGATGGTGAACCTCGCAAGGAGCCTTCACATGGACAATACCAAAAGACTTGGGTTCCTAAGATGACTCAGTTTGAGAAGGTGTTGACTCCCCGCAAAGGGCTAGAGAGGGAGAATGGCCTCGAACCAAGGAAAATGAACTCGATCGAGGGTAGGGAAGGAATGACTGCAACATCACCCGCTTCACAAGGTCCCATTGTGAAATCCTTCAATGAAGAAGCTCCTGCAGTAGCTTCGACACTCAGATGAAAGTTCTCCATGATTCATCTTCCTTCTTGCTCACATGGTAGCGGCGGTGGGTCCTCGTACACAATCTCATCATCATCCGAGTTCTCCTCGTCATCCACTCCCAAGTTTCCATCCAATGGGTCATGAGGTTCCAAAACATAAAATATCTCAATGGGTGAGGGCTCATGAAATTGTGGACAATCCTCCAAGGGAATAGAAGGTGGTGGAGGTGGAGGTGGAGGTGGAGGCTCCTCATCAACTCCCCCAGCTAGCTCTTCCACCATGGACTTCAAAGTTGTCCAATCCAATTGCTCCAGAGCATAATCCTCCTCATGTGGTAGTGGTGAGAGTGGTGATGGCGGTGCATGTGGCAATTGTGGTGCGGGGAAAGGTTGTGGATGGGATAATGGTAATGGAGATGAGGGTAGTGATGCCTCTTGGTTCCTAGAGGAGGTGACTTGAGCATTCTCCAATTGCATAAGCATCCTTTAATTTGCGTTTCATCTTATTGGTGCAAGAGTTCTTCGGTTTGTTGCTTTCGCACCATAAGTAGCTCTAATATTTGTTGTGTAACACCCTGATTTTCATTAAGTCCTAATCGAGGGAAATTAAGGGTAATTGACCTTGGTTAGAATTTAATTAAGTTCAGGTGGATAAGTTTATTCTAGTAAACCATTATGTATTATGTGATCTAAGTGTATGTATAAGTGTTATACGATCTATGTGTGTTTATTACATGTTATGTGGCTTAAGTGTATAGATATGTGTATGCATTGTATGTTATATTAATTATGTGTTTATGCGTATGTTTTTTATGATGGTTGAGGTTAGAGGTGATATGTAGAGGTTATAGCACGAGTCGGGACGTTTTAGAAGTGTTTTGGGGCTATTTTACAGCCCAGTAATCGATTACAAAAGGCTGGTAATCGATTACACTACACAGACTTTCGAATCAGTGCATTTTGACAGGCTGTTGTAATCAATTACAGATTCGTGGTAATCGATTACAGACTGTGCAGTAAGGGTTTTTAGTGTGTTTAAAGTTACGTATGGGCCCCACGATGACTCTAAACCATATATAACCGAGCCACCACGTGAGAAACCCTAATCCTCACTTCAGAAAGACTCCAAAAACTCTCTCTAATCCTTGTACCTCCATTGTTCTTCCTCTCTCTCAAGAACTCAAAGCCATAACCATTACAAACCACGAAACTCACATCAAACCTTACCCGTTCATGAAACCGATCACATATTTGTAATCCTCACACAAAGATACACCCTTCTACCGATTGCAATTCATCAATAAGATTCATATTCATCACTGCACCGTTCGTAGGTCTAGAAAGAGAAAGCTAGAACGAGGGTTTCACCGGGAAAGGATCGTCACTACATTTTTATTTGAATTTCTTCAAGAGGTAGGGGTTTTAGGCATTCTTTATTCTCTGTAATTTCATGCATGATGATGGGTATTTGATGATGTTGTTGTTGTTGTTCATTTTTCCCATTAGGGTTCATGAAAGGGTTATGTTTTATTGATTGATTTTCAAAGAGAAAGAGTTTTTACCGATTGAAAAGTGTTTAGAAAGTATTTTACCAATTGATTCATATTTGTCTATGTTTCCTATTGATTGGGATGATTCTAGATTAAAGTTTTAGCCATTGGCTTGTGAAAAACGTGTTTTAGAAATCCTAGAATCTGAGTTCTCGCGTCCGTAATCGATTATAAGAGGTTCGTAATCGGTAATCGATTACGAGCTGAGAATTTCCAATCACGAGAAAACATGGCTCTCTGGTAATCAATTACAAGGTCTGTGTAATCGATTACTGTAATCGATTACAGCCTCGTTGTAATTGATTACAACACTGCAGATTTTACGAAAATTAACTGTTTTGACCCTTTATGTACCCTAATGCGTTCTACAACTTGTATAAATGTTATATATGATTTATGCATGATTTATATATGATTGTATGAGCTATAAAATATGTTTATATGTTGTTACGATATAAAAGTACGATTATACGTTAGTATATGTTATATCCGTATATGTTATTATGTAATGTTATGAGTTGTATGTATGTTTAAATGCTATGAGATAATGTTAAGTTATGAAATTATGATGAAATGCTCTGAATGAATTAACTCTGTCATCCGGTAAAGGTTAAAATATGTTCTGAAAGATACTTTGGTGCTCTGAAAAATCTCTGTTAACTCTGAAAGATTAAAATACCCTGTAGCCTTCAGCTTGTGATGAGTGTTGTAGGGAGGGGTGGCATCCTCGGCTGCAACTCCTTCACTTGAGGAAGGTGAACTGTACCCCCTCTTCCCCGTATGTTTTAGGATGAGCTCATGCCTAGGGGCCAGATTGTAGGAGTAAGGATGGGAGGGAGGCTTTGCCATGTCTGACAGATTTAAAGTAAAAGTAAATGACAAGATACTCTGAACGAAAGCTCTGATATATGTTCTGTTATGTCATATTTTCGTTATTGATGTTTAGAAGCACATAGCACACTACACAGAGACCTTTAATTATGATACGTAATATGTATTAATAAAATGAACAAGATGCACTTAGGTAAGACGTTCCGGGAAAAGATTGATTTCAACTTATATCCGAATTAAACACATTCATGCTTCACTTATTTTATAATTAAACCCGGGGCGACTTCCTCTACTGAGTCACTTCCCAGTGCTCACCCTATGTTTTTCCCACCTTTTAGAGGAGCAGACAGAGCAGGATGTCGGAGCACACGAGGAGCCCGTGCAGACTTAGTTTATGATATAGTTCCTTAGATATCATAGACATGTTTTATTTCCCTATCAGATCTTATGATTTTTATGCTTCCGCTACGTTTATTCATTTATTATGTTTTCTGAGTCCGGACCTTTGTTAGCCGGCAGCTATTTATTTACTCGTATTTATGGTGGAGTCTCATAGGTCACAGTTTTGGCTTATGGGGTGAGACCTAGTATTTATTTCATGTTTGTTACTTGATGGGAGTTATTTATATGATGATGTATTTTCAGTAGATGTTTGTATCTCTTATATTATCGCTTATCATTTGCGCAAAGCCCTTATTTTCTATTCCGCGAATGTTTACGAAAAATCAACTCCTGCCCATTTTCCGCGTATTATATTTTAAATATAAACATAAAACATGATAACAGGAGGTAACCCTTATGAAATGGCCTAAAATGACTTAAGTGTGAAGGGTTATCTAGTAATGTGTTACATGTTGCGTTGTTGAGTCTTCCGCCTCATTACAATTAGAGGAAAATGCAAGAGGTTGAGATGAGGAAGATGGGTCTATGGGTTGTGGTGTTGGGTTTTCGGTTGGGTATGGGTATAGGGTGCGCTCATGATAAGTGTATGGAGATTGTTCAAGGTAAGATGGTGGTGGTGGTGAAAAGAACTCCTCGTATATCCTCCTACATGTATCCAAGAGCTCATCCAATTTGACATTATCCACAAGAGAGAAGTAGTATACCTCACATGGAAGCCCCATAGCCATATTCATCCAATTCGAAACATCTAGCTCCAAAGAAGGTATCATGGCTATTTCATGAAGAATATCCATTATCTCTACCATTTTCCGGTCCACCTCTTGTTGAAGGGCCTCACCTAGTGTCATATTCTCATCCCCTACATAGCCATAAGAACAAGAATCTTGGGCACCAAAATAAGTATTAGTATCCATGTTAGTTTCAAAATAGGAAAAATATCAAAAAACAAAAATAACAAAAGAGAAAAACAAGAAAAATGAGTTAGAACATATTTACACCTAACACTCCTATGTCCTCAATACCATCAACCTTCTAGAACGCCTTTAGTTCCTTAAGGTTCGTCCATTTTCGGGGTCAAAACGTTCTAGCGGTGGATCGGGTGCAACCGAGTTATCCATAGATAGCATAGAAGGTGTAAGAGACATGAAAAACAAAATAATGCAGAAAAATTCTGCACTAAACCAGAAAAAAAATGCATAAATAATTTTTATTTTGTTTTTGTGTATTTTTGAATATAAAATAGTAATAACTACGCACAAAGATCAAATCTTAAGCCTCCCTGGCAACGGCGCCAAAAATTGATGCGCTAGCTTAAGGCGTCGTTAATTCCTTTAACTAACAAACCAATTTAGAATTATGAACAAAGAGAGTTTTGCCAAGTAAAAGATATTGAAGTATTGAATTGATTAACTATGTAGTATAGTTAGTCAACCCAAGTCGTTTTCTCAAAGGAGGCCTAAATCTTTGATCTTAATACGTATAGTATATATGTAATTTGGGATTGTGTAAAATGTTAGCTCCAAGAACCCTACATTGTCATAAGATGTTTTGAATGATAAAAATATTTAAGTGTTGGATAAGAATTTTGCTTGTGAATACTAATGGTTTCATCAAGTGTTTCAGGAGGTTAACCTATGAGGTATTAAAAATATTAAGAAAACACTTAAAGCAAAAGAGCACCCAAGAGGCGCATAGCATAGCCTCAAGCAAGCTAGAGGCGCATAGCACAAGCTAAAGCTAGAGGCTCATAGCATAAGCTAAAGCTAGAGGCTCATAGCATAAGCTCAAAGCATCAAGGGAAGCTTCTTGCACCACAAGCAAGCTATAGGTGGAGCATAGCATAAGCTCAATACACCAAGGGAAGCTTCTTGCACCACAAGCAAGCTATAGGTGGAGCATAGCATAAGCTCAAGACACCAAGGGAAGCTTCTTGCACCACAAACAAGCTATAGGTGGAGCATAGCATAAGCTTAAGACACCATGGGAAGCTTCTTGCACCACAAGCAAGCTATAGGTGGAGCATAGCATAAGCTCAAGACACCAAGGGAAGCTTCTTGCACTACAAGCAACCTCTAGGTGGAGCAAAATACAAGCTCAACACATCAAGGGAAGCTCAAGCTAGTAAGCAAAGCTACCTAGTAACCAAAGCTAATCACCTAGGCTTGGTGATAGTAAAACAAGCTAAGCACACCAAGGAATTTCAAGATTAAGCAAGCTCAAGCTCAAGCAAGCATAGGCGCATGGAAGCATGAGCTCAAGCATTAAAATCAAGTTCAAAGTTTCCTTATTTGGAAGTGGACTTGGATACCTATAAATACCCAATCATTTGACAAGAACATCAAGAGAATCAAGAACAAAAAAGCCGAAACTCTGTCAAAAATCCTAACAACTATTTGTACTCGAATTCATATACATTTAGATCAAAAGGGGTAATTTGTAAGGTTTAGCTAAGAACAATTTGAATATCCTTGCATTTGCAAGTTAAGCTTTGAAGATCAAATAAGAGCAAAACTTAGTTGCATCTAAGTACTTATTTGATTCTTAGAATCACAAGAATCTCTTCAATTCACTGTTTGTACAAGTCCTTCTAGTTGTGAAGGCAGAAGTCCTTGAAGGTTCAAGGTAGGGTAGAAAGACCTTCAGTGTTGAAGGCAAGGAAGTCATCTCTAGGCTGAGGTGCAGTTAGTCACTTCAAGTGTGAAGTGCAAGAAGTCCCCAGTGGTGTGCTGAGGCAGAAATCCTTCAAGTGTTTGGAGGTGGTGATTAGTAAACTCTCAAGTGAAGCTTGAGGACTGGAGTAGGCACATTGCCGAACCAGTATAAAAACTTATTGTGTGCACTCTCTCCACCTTTATCTTTTACATAGCATTTTCGCATAACATAGAGCACACACACTTGCACCTAACTTGATTAAAGTAACATAACTTAGCCACCTAGAGCCAAAGCTCAAAGGCTACATCAATTAACTTAATCTACAAGCACAAAGTGATTATAACATAAGCAAGCCTTACACCTAAGGCTAAGCTAATTCGAAACTTAAGCTTGCATCATTCTCTAATCCGCTGCACTCTATAATTAGACAAGCTTATAGCTTGATCAGAATTGCAAGTTTCAGGTAACAAAGTTTTTGAGTAGACGTGATTCAACCCCCCTTCTCACGTCACAAGCACCTTCAATTGGCATCAGAGCTCGGCCTTGGGGTTGAGCACTCTAACAAGTGTCAAGGAAAAGATCAAGGGACCTATGGCAACCAACAACGCATACATTGTTGATGGCGCCTCAACAAGCAGACCACCAATGTTCCTGGGTGGTGACTATGGATATTGGAGGGATAGGATGACACTATTCATCCAATTCAATAGCCTGGATTTGTGGGACATTGTAGAAAATTGAGACAATCCAGTTCCATCAGGGCCTAAACTCACATGGACAGCTGCACAGAAGGAGCAGGTCCAGATGAACAAGAAAGCTAAGTACATACTCCTATGTGCTTTAACCAAAGAAGAATACAACAAGATAGTGTCTTGTGATTCAGCAAAGGAGATATGGGACAGGCTTGAAGTATTGCATGAAGGCACCAGTCAGGTTAAGGAGACAAAGATATCTATGCTTATACATAAGTATGAGTCCTTCAAAATGGAACAAGGCGAAAGCATAGATGACCTAGCAGTCAGATTCCTCAATATAATAAATCAACTTAAAGTGCTTGGGAAAACATATCCAACCTCAGAAATGGCTATGAAAATCCTAAGAAGCCTGACTCCAAAATGGAGACCAAAAATGACAGCTATTCAAGAGGCCAAGGACCTCAAGAAACTCGGTCTAGATGAACTCCTTGGGTCTCTAAAGACTCATGAGATAGAGTTAGCTGCAGAAGAAGAGTCAAGCTCCTCTAGACACCAAAAGACTTTGGCTCTCAAGAGCACCTCTGTCAGGAAACACAACAAAAACAAGGCTCTTAAGGTAATTGAAGAATCTGAAACAGAAGAAGAGTCAGAAGAGGACTTGGATGAAGAAGAGATGTCCATGCTTGTCAGGAAGATGACAAGAGCATGGAAGAATCGCTCCAAAAAGGGAAAAGAGGCTCTAGCCAGAAAGGAGAATAAGGGAAAGACCAAGCTAGAAAACACCACTTGCTTTCAGTGTGGTGAAAAGGGGCACTTCAAGAATGATTGTCCCATGAACAAGCAGACCAAGAAGAAGTTTTTCAAAAAGAAAAAGGCCTTGGCTGCAACGTGGAGTGAGTCAGAGGAAGACTCAGACTCAGAGGAAGAAACAGAGGAGGAAGCTAACCTCTGCTTCATGGCAGATGCTCACAGTGACTCTGACTCTGACTCTAGTGATGAAGATACTAAGGTAAATTTCGATATTCCCTCTCCTTCTTACCATGAGCTCTCTAATCTTTACGATGAGTTGTTGATGGATTCAAAGCAGCTCACAACTCATTTTTTGACCACTAAAAAGGCTTTAAAAAATTT
This sequence comes from Aeschynomene evenia, assembly GCA_013621005.1. Lineage (NCBI taxonomy): Eukaryota > Viridiplantae > Streptophyta > Magnoliopsida > Fabales > Fabaceae > Aeschynomene > Aeschynomene evenia. The sequence continues at coordinate 13,120,052 of CM024267.1, read as the reverse complement.
TGAGTCAGAAAATGAGTTGTTAAAGTCTAAAAATGAGAAGCTTGAACAAGAACTCCAAGAGATGATAAAAGATAATATCAGTCTTGGTGAGTTATGCAAACAGCTTGAAACAGATGCTTTTGTGTTTGTGGAGAAGGCTGAGACTGCCATGTACCAAGCACAGAAGACAAACGTACTTCTCATCAAAGACTTAGAAAAAATGGTGAATGGAACCAAGATGCTGGACATGATGCTAGGTGGGCAAAAGCCATACTTAGATCACACAGGCCTTGGGTACACACCAGTGTTTCATGAAGACACTTTGATACCACCAACAGATAGAGAGCCTATACCTACCTGTCTTTTTTGTTTTAAACATGGGCATAGCAGAGAAAGATGTCCAATACTCAAAAGAGGAACCACATCCAAAGCCAAGAGTGGCACTAGGAAAGGTACCTCCAAGAGAACTTGGAACCCTCAGCAGCCTAAGCCAAAGGCTAGAAAGGCTAACACAAAAGGACCCAAGAAGGCATGGGTACCAAAAACACATTTCTCTGTGACTACAGGTACATCATTGAGCTCAACACCACCACCTCAATGAGGAGTGGTAGATTGCTAGTGGCTGATCTAGGCAAGCCACACAAAGGTCATATGTGTGCAAGGAGATGCTAGCCACATAGAAGGACTCATCAAACCATTGTAAGCTCAAGAACCCAAATTCATCAAATCTAGAAGAAATGTTTACAGAATTTGAGCCAGTATATGGACGTCCAAATGATCTCAACTAAGCTCGTGAGATAAAGCGAAGTTGTAGCTCTCGATCTTAGCTTTCCAACAAGCCAAAGATCATCTGATTCCGATATCTACAACTCAAGATATGACTGAAACAATGAGGTATGCCGCATAGAGAATACAAATCCGCGAGATTACATCAAAGAGCTAGTTGTTACTTCTAGAGTTGTGGTAAGCAACCAACTCTTGGCTTACCACCCAAGGTATGACAAGACTCTCAATCTTTTGTGATAATACTAGTGCAATAGCTATAGCTAAGAACCCATTCAACATTCTAGGTCTAAGCACATAGATATAAAACACCATTTCATAAGAGACCATGTGCAAAAAGGTGATATTGAGTTAAAGTTTGTAAATACGGAAGACCAAGTGTTAGTTATATTTACAAAGCCTTTAGCTGAAGATCGCTTCAACATGTTGAAGGATATGCTTAGCTTAAAACCTTTTGAAAAATTTTAAGGTTACGAGAAATTTAAAATTTTCAAGAAGTTAGCTATACCTCCCCTAATGGTAGTATTAGGTGCACTAGACTACTAGGTTGAGTACATGAGCTAGGAGAAGCAAGGAAAGCAAAACTTTTAAGGTGAAGCTCATAAGAGGGAGAAAAGTAGCGCATGGTGCTAGAAAGTAAGGAGGAATGATCTCTTTGCAATTAAAAAGTCAACTAAGTTTTAGAGGGTCAATCATTGCTTATTAGTTGATCAACTTAAAATTCTAGTGGACCCCACTCAATAATTTGTGCCCCATATATATTATTTAACAAAAATAATTTTTATTTTTGTTATTTAATTTTGCAAGATTGAAAATTTAATATTAATTTAATTATTATTTGTCTTGCAATAATATAAGATATGAGAGCACCTTGGGAAATCTCATTAAATGCTAAAATATCCTCATGGAGTCTTCCCATTGGTTGTGACACTCTCATGGAGCCTTCCCATTGGTTGTGACACTCTAATTGCATTTATCCTTCATTAAATGCTCAACCAATCACACACCAATCCTTATTTTCTCAAATCTCTTAAAAAAAATGTTTTCTTCTCACCCTCACATCAATTTCCGCCCCCTCTCTCTCTCTAGCTAGCCTCCACTCATATTTTCACATAGCCTATGCTCACACTTTTCACCTAGCCTCCACTCATATTTTCCACCTAGCCTCTTCTCATATTTTTTTTTTTCACCTAGCCTCTTCTCATATTCTCACCTAGCCTCCACTCATATTTTCCACCTAGCCTCTTCTCATATTTTCCACCTAGCCTCTTCTCATATTTTTTTCACTTAACCTCCACTCATATTTTCCACCTAGCCTCTTCTCATATTTTTCACCTAGCCTCCATTGATATTCTCTACCTAGCCTTCTCTCATATTTTTCACCTAGCCTATGCTTCTAATTTTCGCATAGCCTCCTCACCACCTAGCCTCCACTCATTTTTCTTTTCACCTAGCCTCTCATCACCTCACCTCCAACCTTCATAAAGCTTCCACCTTTTCTCATAAAGCCTTCACCTTTACACACAAAGTCATCACCTTTATACATAAACCCTTCACCTCTACCTTTCTATAGCCCTCACCCTCAAAAAGCTTTCACCTTTACACCTAAAGCTCTAACCTTTACACCTCACCTCACCTCTCATGGCCTCCCTCTCTCTAACCCTCACACCCCTCACACCTCTACCCCCAACCTCTCTACCTAAGCCTCATACCACTCATCCAAACCCTCCCCATCCCATCAATCGCGTGCATACCCTCACCCCTACCATAACACATCACCAAACTCTCACAACTCACCTCCTAACCCTCTTAAACTTCACCACTCATCACCTATACACATAACCTTCATCTTAACCTCTCAAACTCGACCTTTAACCCCTCAACCACCATCAAACCATAGCCTTTTCTTTCCCTAGCCTTTTTTTTTCTTGTAAGCTTCAAACCAAATCCTTGTGTCATAACTACGGGTTCAAAAGGCATAACTAGAGGCAAAGACAAAGGTGTGATCTTGAAGGAAGTGCATGAAGACAAAGGTTGAAACTTTTTGGTGAACCAATGTTAAAAGTTCACAAAAGTTGAAACTTTTTGGTGAACTCATGTTAAAAGTTCACAAAGGTTGAAACTTTTTGGTGAATCCATGTTAAAAAGTTCACAAAGGTTGAAACTTTTTGTTCAAACCTTACCTAAGAATCAAAAGGTTGAAACTTTTTGTTCAATCAAGAAGGGTTAACATGTCTAGGGGGAGATTGATCAAGGTGAGAACCTTGAAGAACCCGAAAATGTGCAAGAGAATGCAGTTGAAGAGGAGCATGTGGCTCATGAAATTGCTCCACCTCCAAGACAAGCAATTTTTTATCCTTCTCTAGAGGTCATTCGGCCATCATCACCACCTCTACAACCTCATCAAGACTTGGTTGCTTCATTTCACAACTTGGAAGTTCAAGGTTTGGGTTACTACCGGTAAAGATCAAGTTCATCTAATGCAAGCCCTAACACCAACACTCTTAGTGAAATTCGGGACCTACTCTTCCTAGCACTTCAAGGCAATAGACGCTACATTTGAAGACCACCCTTGTTTGGGTTGATTTTTGATGAAAACAAAGGGGGAGGAATAGTAGAAGAAAAGCACAAGAAGTAGTAGCTTCTAAGTAGCCTTTAGTATGATCTTAGTAGTATAGGTGCATACACCTAGGGGGAGCAAATAGCTTACTTAATCTTGATTATTTTTCTTTATGCATAACTTTAAGCATTTCTTTGTATTTTGCTATTGCATAAGTTAAATTACAAAAGTTAAATTCTCCTATTTTCTTATCTCTCAATATTATGATTATGTTACTATGAGAAATAATTCCTAAGTCCCCAAGACTTAAGAATAATTTTTCATAATAAGATCAAACAAAACTCTTATTCTACTTAAGATTGTTATCATCAAAAAGGGGGAGATTGTTAGCTCCAAGAACCCTACATTGTCATAAGATGTTTTGAATGATAAAAATATTTAAGTGTTGGATAAGAATTTTGCTTGTGAATACTAATGGTTTCATCAAGTGTTTCAGGAGGTTAACCTATGAGGTATTAAAAATATTAAGAAAACACTTGAAGCAAAAGAGCACCCAAGAGGCGCATAACATACCCTCAAGCAAGCTAGAGGCGCATAGCACAAGCTAAAGCTAGAGGCTCATAGCATAAGCTAAAGCTAGAGGCTCATAGCATAAGCTCAAAGCATCAAGGGAAGCTTCTTGCACCACAAGCAAGCTATAGGTGGAGCATAGCATAAGCTCAAGACACCAAGGGAAGCTTCTTGCACCACAAGCAAGCTATAGGTGGAGCATAGCATAAGCTCAAGACACCAAGGGAAGCTTCTTGCACCACAAGCAAGTTATAGGTGGAGCATAGCATAAGCTTAAGACACCATGGGAAGCTTCTTACACCACAAGCAAGCTATAGGAGGAGCACAACATAAGCTCAAGACACCAAGGGAAGCTTCTTGCACTACAAGCAACCTCTAGGTGGAGCAAAATACAAGCTCAACACATCAAGTGAAGCTCAAGCTAGTAAGCAAAGCTACCTAGTAACCAAAGCTAATCACCTAGGCTTGGTGATAGTAAAACAAGCTAAGCACACCAAGGAATTTCAAGATTAAGCAAGCTCAAGCTCAAGCAAGCATAGGCGCATGGAAGCTCAAGCAAGCATAGGCGCATGGAAGCATGAGCTCAAGCATTAAAATCAAGTTCAAAGTTTCCTTATTTGGAAGTGGACTTGGATACCTATAAATACCCAATCATTTGACAAGAACATCAAGAGAATCAAGAACAAAAAAGCCGAAACTCTGTCAAAAATCCTAACAACTATTTGTACTCGAATTCATATACATTTAGATCAAAAGGGGTAATTTGTAAGGTTTAGCTAAGAACAATTTGAATATCCTTGCATTTGGAAGTTAAGCTTTGAAGATCAAATAAGAGCAAAACTTAGTTGCATCTAAGTTCTTATTTGATTCTTAGAATCACAAGAATCTCTTCAATTCACTATTTGTACAAGTCCTTCTAGTTGTGAAGGCAGAAGTCCTTGAAGGTTCAAGGTAGGGTAGAAAGACCTTCAGTGTTGAAGGCAAGGAAGTCATCTCTAGGCTGAGGTGCAGTTAGTCACTTCAAGTGTGAAGTGCAAGAAGTCCCCAGTGGTGTGCTGAGGCAGAAATCCTTCAAGTGTTTGGAGGTGGTGATTAGTAAACTCTCAAGTGAAGCTTGAGGACTGGAGTAGGCACATTGTCGAACCAGTATAAAAACTTATTGTGTGCACTCTCTCCACCTTTATCTTTTACATAGCATTTTCGCATAACATAGAGCACACACACTTGCACCTAACTTGATTAAAGTAACATAACTTAGCCACCTAGAGCCAAAGCTCAAAGGCTACATCAATTAACTTAATCTACAAGCACAAAGTGATTATAACATAAGCAAGCCTTACACCTAAGGCTAAGCTAATTCGAAACTTAAGCTTGCATCATTCTCTAATCCGCTGCACTCTATAATTAGACAAGCTTATAACTTGATCAGAATTGCAAGTTTCAGGTAACAAAGTTTTTGAGTAGACGTGATTCAACCCCCCTTCTCACGTCACAAACACCTTCATAAAATGTTACGTAACAATGAAGTATAAGATATTAACAAGACAAAAAAGGTCTTGGTGTTGAGTAGTGCATAAAACAACATTTTCCCTATCATAAACACACATAAGAATTTCATCAAACACTTGGAGTGCAATTTACACATGCATGGAAAATAATTAACCCAATAGATTCTAATCCAAACCAATTAAGTTAAATTGACCTAGACACATGCAAACCAAATTCTAAACCAAGAATAAGCCCAATTATCCTAGCAATTGGTAAAAGATATTAATCCACATCAAAAACTCAAAACCCCAAAAATACAAATTAATTTCTCAATCAAGAAATCAACTTGCATTCAAGAGTACAACTAAAACATGCAAGTATTAATCCACACACACAAGTTTCAATTGCATTCAACCAAGAAAATAGTGAGCAAAAAAAGATAGCAAGCTTCAAGAGAAAATGGGTTTCTTGCATCACCTCAACACCAAGAACCAAGATAGCTACTCACACATCATGAAAATAGAAATGAAAACAAGAAGAGAAATTGATAGCAAATATGAAACTGAAATTAAAATTATGAACAATAACTCAAGAGTAGTAATGTAGTCAGGAGCACAAAGTACGGAGAAAAAAAAAAGAAAATAAAAACCTATAGAGAAGTTGGAGCTTCTCTCTCTAGAAAACCAAAAAAGAAAAAATGACCTAATGTGTATGAAAAATCCCCCAAAAGTGTGCTGAGGTCATTACATTAAAAGCCATAAAACAAGAAATGAAAATAGGGACTAAATAGCAAAAAATCAAAAAATAAAAGATGTTAGCCGCCATGTGGTCGCCGGCGACCGCAAACAGAAAAGGCCATAATTTAGCATCAGACGCGCCTTGGTCGCCGGCGACCAGAATGGCTGGTCACTGGGTCGCCGGCGACCACCCTCAGAATTCCCCTTAATTTAGCTCATCCATGCCTTGGTCGCCGGCGACCATAATGTCTGGTTACTGGGTCGCCGGCGACCACTCTCAGCATCATCATTCCGCAGGGTTTTCTCCGGCTCGCCCGTGCGTCCGCTCCTTCGCTCCCGTTGCTCCCGAGACTCAAAGTAGACCCGGCCTAGGTTCCTGAAATTCAAAAACACTACCCAAGAGTGCATCCAAAGATAACTAGACCAAGTACTACTGTAAAGCCTCTTTTAAATCCAAATTTCACTTCAACCTACAAAATACAAAACGATCAAAAACAAAACAAACAAATACAAATAAGACAACTAAGGAACACAAGATGCACATATAAGGATAAAGAATGCACATAATTTTGCATCCTATCAGTTACACTTCACTCTTGCCAGGGGTTACAATGCACTTTTGCCCAGGGGTTACAATTCACTCTTACCCGGGGGTTACAATTCATTCTAGCTCAGGGGTGAGGTTTACTCTAGCCTAAGGGTTAGTTGATTGGTGCCATATTGCTTCTTCATAGAGGTTAAGTCTCTGAAACACTTAGTAAAAGTATTAGTCTTCATAACCTAAAGTCTTATCTGACACTTAGAATTTTTATCATTCAAAATTATTCAATGACAAATAAGGGTTATTGGATCTAACACAACCTTTGCCATATTTGTTGGGTTGTTTCACTTGACATGATTTTGTCGTATTCTACTTTGGGGAGAGCACACAAGAGATTGTACTTCACCTTGAAGTTGAGTTGGATCTTCTCTTTGTGCTATAGACTTCATCTCTCCTCTGGGATTCTTCTGTCGATGAACCTTGAAATGGGAGGTGGAGTACTTTCTGGAAGATAAGCTCTAATAGTAATTGTAGATGAAAGATCTATAACTTTCTCCAAAGGTACATAATCTCCATTCTCAACTATATTCCATAGACCAAGACTTGAGTATTTGATGAACAAAGTCATTATATCTCTCAAATAGTCAAAATCATCTCCATGGAACATAAGAAGTTTGTTGATAGATGCTCCATCAGCAACATATGTGACGTTGGAAACCATATCCCTTGATCTTGAACCTTAACATTGTTAGGTGCTCAACCCATAAGGCCTGAGCTCTGATGACAATCGAAGGTGTTAAGTAGCATGAGAAGGGGGTTGAATAGTGCTTTTAAATCGCTTTTGGAATGTGAAACTTTGAATTTGATCAAGCTTAGAAGCTTGAGTTTCTTAGAAAGCAACGAAAGTTAGTTTAGAAACTTTGGTTTCTGAGAAACTACAAGAAGGCATTCTGAAGCTTTAGTTCATAAGCTTTCTAAGGTTTCATAGAAACTTAGTTTTTCTTAGAAAGTGATTATAACTAAAAGTGTATAGAAAAAATATGTTGGTGAATGTGATTCGAGTCACTTTCTCAGAGTTGTCTCCAATCTGAACCTCTTCCAGTTGGCCTTTTGGCTACAGCCGTACTGGGTTCCGAGATCGCATATCGAGACATTGTTGATTTCTACTTTATCTTTTTTCTTTTCTTTTTCTTCTTCTTCTTCATTTCTTTTTCTCTGCCTTTGATCTTTTTTTTTATCTTCAGGCTGTTGATGTAACATTTCCGAGCTGTGACTACTGTTATCACTTCTCCTTCTTCAGTAGGGAACTTCATGACCAGGTGGGGTGCTGATACCGCCACCCCGAGCTTATATAGGGCAGGTCTCCCCATGATCATTTTGTAGGCGGTGATAATCCTTGCCACTTGATAACGTGGTTTTTGCCAATATTTTATGCCCTTAAATTGAATGATTGTATGCATTTCTTTACTCTATTTTAGCCTTTTATTGTATTTAATACAATTTGGAATTATTTGGGACTTAATGGAAATAAAGGCTAAATTAATTAGTTTTATGATGTTTTTGCAATTCAATGATGACCTTTGCACTTGATCTTGGGTATTTCATGTTTTTGGTGCAGGTCATAGGAATTATTGGAGCAATAAAACATCCGGAACTGAGTAAGAAGCAGAGCAGTGGAATCCAAGCCGGGATCGAGCGCCCCAGCGCCCATACAGCGCCCCAGCGCCCCAGCGCCCGAGCCACATCAGAACCCAGCTCGTGCACAACACTCGCGCCCTGGCGCGATACCAGCGTCCTAGCGCGCGCGCCGCAATTCTGTTACAGCAGGGACCAATCTGCAAAACCGAGTTGGGGGCCCACTAGCTAGGGTTTTGAGGCTACTTCCTCTATATAAACCAGTGCTAATGCATCCAGAAAACACACTTCTACACTTCCACATCTTTTAGCCTCCACTTTTATTTTCCTAGTTTTATTCCAAACCCTAGACTTTTAGTTAGAGTTTTCTTTCTTCCATTAGGATTCCATTTTACATTTCCTAGTTGTTCTCTAGCTTCCTCCATTATTTACTTTCAAACGTTATTCGTCAAGTCTTTGGGTTTTGTAAGTCACTTTGATAATTAATTCAGTTATTCGTTTTTCATTTATTTCCTTTATTGTATTTACTTTCCATTAGTCTTTATTTTCTTTGTTCTTTCTATTTATTGTTCAAGTCAAGTTTATTTCTTCATTCCTTCATTGCTTTTAAATCAATTTAATTTCTGCCCCTATATTTCCTCCATGAGTAACTAAGTCTCTTGGTGGTTTATGAGGGTGTGAACATCATTGGGGTAAATTGAGGCGTTGTTCTTAATCTTGCATACGTTTTCATTATCATTCCTGGCATATAATTTGGGATCTTAAATTGTGTGTGTTTACCCTTTGTCTTGGCTTACTCGATTGAGTTAGGCTAATTCATTGGCATGTGTTCATGTGTTAGTTGATTAATTGATGCATGGCATATTAGGAATTGGTATATGATTAATTAGTTGGCTGATTAGTCTCTTTAATTAGATTAATGTGATTGACTTAAAGATTGTTGAAAACGAAACTAAAGGTGAGATCTAACTGATTAATCTTGTTCTAGGCAATCAATCATTAGAATCACAACAATAGGGTTAGATCTAACTCTAGCATAATTAATCAACTCATGCATTCTTTTGTAGCCAATGATAAACACCCTAATGAATGTTCTACCTCATAAACCACTGTTTTTTATCATTCCAATTTTATTCCAATTTATTTTTCTTGCATACAAAAACCCCCAATTTGTGACAACCCTCATACAACTAGTGTTGCGTATTTCTCTCTTAGTTATTCCTTGTGAGAGACGACCCTGGTTTCCACTAAACTATATTAGGGGAACTTGGTTTTAAAAGTAATTAAATTTATGGGAGTTGTGACGCTTACCATCAAATTTTTGGCGCCGTTGCCGGAAAATGGCGATGAAAGTAATCTCTAGTTATGTGATTTGTGCATATTGTACATAATCATTTTTTCTTTTCTTTTCTCTGTTTCTTTTAAAAATAAAAACAACAAAAAGATTTTCATTTTATTTTGCATTGCATACTGCATTTTATTTTCGTGTATTGCATTTTAATTTCTATTTGTTCTGCCCAGACTCGCTGTTCCACGAACAGCTGAGTCTGCTGTTGTCATACGCGCCCTAGCGCCCGTATAGCGCCCCAGCGCGCGACTGCGACTGCAAAGTCGCAGTTTTGCATGACTAGATCTCAACCGAATCCCCAACTTTCTGTTTTGATCCTGAAATTGAAAATACTTTGAGAAAAATAAGGCAAGAATGGAGAGGGTTTAGTGAGTCTCAAGGGCAACCGGAAGGTCCACCGTTTACAACTTTGCTTTTCACTGGTCCTGAACTTTCTGATTTGTCTGTTAGTGTTTCAGGTCTAAGCTCAACCATGGGAGATTACCAGCCTACCTTGAAGGAACTCCCAGCTCCTGACCTCACTCAACAACCCTTGGGAATCACCTAAACGTTGCTTTTCACTGGTCCTGAACTTTCTGATTTGTCTGTTAGTGTTTCAGGTCTAAGCTCAACCATGGGAGATTACCAGCCTACCTTGAAGGAACTCCCAGCTCCTGACCTCACTCAACAACCCTTGGGAATCACCTACCCAAGGCTGGACACCGAGTTCGAGCTTAAGGGAGTTATTCTCCATTTGCTTCCTAAGTTCCACGGGTTGGCCGGAGAGGATCCACACCAGCATCTAAAAGAATTCCATGTGGTGTGTGAAACTCTCAAGCCAAGAGGAGTCAACGAAGAGCACGTGAAGCTTCGAGCTTTTTCGTTCTCTCTGGACGGTCAAGCGAAGCAATGGTTCCTGAATCTGCTAAACGGAGCTGTCACCACATGGATTGGCATGAAGAAGATCTTCTTGGAGAAATTCTTCCCAGCCTCGAGGGCAGCTGCCATAAGGAAGGACATTAGTGGCATCCGACAACTCCAAGGTGAGTCTCTCCATGAATATTGGGAGAGATTCAAGAAGCTAGTAGCAAGTTGTCCAACCCATCAGATCTCCGAACAACTTCTGATCCAATACTACTATGAGGATCTGACGGGAATGGATCGGTGCATGATCGATGCTGCTAGCGGTGGAGCCTTGATGGACAAGACTCCAGCGGATGCGAGAATCCTGTTCGAGAATATGGCTGTGAAATCACAGCAATTTGGCACAAGGGCTACTTCCGTGACCAAAGGGGTGAATGAGGTAGCTCAAAAGGAGAATGGTGGCCTCTACCAGAAGCTGGATGAAATTGCAACCTTCATGAAGCAATTGGCCATCAACCAACCCAAACCAGGAACCCCAAGCCAGGCTATGGTGTGTGGGATATGCTCATTGGACTCCCATGTTACTTATCAGTGCCCACACCTTCAAGAAGAAGCAACAATGGTGGCAGCTACAAACACCTTTCCGGGAAAGCCCCAATTTCAGCCACAAAATCAACCCACGGGGAATACCTACAACCCAAGTTGGAGGAATCACCCGAACCTGAGGTGGAATAATAATCCACAGCCACAACAAGTCCAGCAACCTCAGCAGGTTTGGTACCAACCTCCTCATCAAAGGCAACTGATACCTTGGCAATTTAGTTAATTTTTAGTATAAATTTCTAATAATTTATGTTATTTTTATTAGTATTTTGTTTGGTTTTAGATTAATTTAATTAGTTTAAAATTAATTTAAATTCCTAGTATTATTTTTTTGTGTTTTGTGTTTTTTTGTGTTTAATTTTCAGGAAACTAGTTGTATTTCTGGACAAATCAAAGTCTCAGACACCCATGGAATAAATAAATTTTCAAGGCGCCTTGCGCCCTTATGTTGCACCAATAAAGAAATGGGGTCATATGACCCATGGAATGAAAAGCCAAGGAACCACATGCATGTATGCAAAGCGCAAGCTTCAGCACCCTTGATGGATGGTCATATGACCCAAGGAAACATGACCATGGAAGACCATCTTATGACCCTTTAAATAAAGCATGCACAAGGCGCTCCTGCGCGCGAGAAGGAAATTGCCAGGCGCCCCGCGCCTGAGCTTGCGCCCCAAGGGAAATTGCAACGCGTCCCGCGCCCGAAGTAAATTGAAGGTCCGCGCTCCGCGTTCCCCTAAAGCACCGCGCCTCATCAACTGATGCCTAAAATTGTGCCGCATGATCCAGAATTAATTCAAATATAAATCTTTTTCATATCTTTTTGAATTTATCTTTAAGCTTAATCCCCGTTGCTTTAGGGATTGGAACAATTTGAATTCTATGATTATTTTGGTTATAAATAGGACTAGAATGCGATCTTGGTTTTTACCTTTTGTTCTATCTTTTGCTTAAGTACTCTGTTTTTAATAAAATCAGTTATTCGTTCTTCAAAATGTCTTTCAATTTTTATGTTTTGTTTACTTTAATTATGAGCAACTAATTTCTTTGTTAGGGAAAGGGGGATCGTATTACTATGAATTAATCTGATGATTGTGAACCTTTGAGTTTTATTAATTCACTTCAAGAAATTACCTTATTTGTATTGTGTTGTTCTGAGGATTGGAAAATAACTTTTCAACTTATCATTGGATTCATGTGTTTATTTGGGAAAATAAATTTGTGAATTAGCTTAAGGGAAATTGCCAGAAAGATTAATATCTAGGAATAGAATTAAGATTTTTGTGAACTTTGAATCAGTAAAAATATTTTATTTTCTTTGAAATAATTTGATCAAGGGATTGACTAATTGTTCATAGAAAAAGTGTTAAATTACCAAGGAATTGGAATTGACAACTTAAGATTCGTTCATTGAATTGAGGTTTTAAAATTTAAAGGCAAGCAATTGTTGTATTAATTTCAGAAAATACGTGAACCCGATTCCCTAACCTTTCATCAATTGAATTTTTAATTAAACTTTTACTGCCTTTTTACATCTAGTAGCTTTTTGAATTTACATTATATGTTCATCCATTACACTTTATTGGATTCGTCTAATTAGAAATCTACTTTAAGAAATTTTTGCTCGGTTCTTTAATCCTCATGGGAATGATACCCACTCACCGTGGTTTTTATTACTTGAACGATTTGGTGCACTTGCCGATACCCTATCAAGTTTTTGGCGTCGTTGCCGGGGATTAATTGAAACCGACAATTAGAGTAATTGAGTGATTTCTAAATTAGATATTGTTCTTTTATTCCTTTATCTTTGCACTCCCTTCATTGTGACGTTGGGAGTGTCGTATCTCACTTTCATCTAGTTTGGTGTTTGTTTTGCATGCAAAATAGCACCAACGGCTCTATACTTCGATCCGGAAATCGAGAAGACCTTGAGGCTATTAAGGAAAGCAAAGAAAAGAGCAGAGATGGCTGACGGAGTTGATGGACAAAGAATGACTTTGGGAGACTATGCTACACCTACTACCAATGGGTGTGGTAATAGTATTCTCCCACCACCGGTACAAGCAAATAATTTTGAGCTCAAACCTTCACTTATTCAGTTGGTGCAACAAGAACAATTTAGTGGAGGAGCCCTTGATGATCCCAATGTGCACTTAGCAACTTTTCTCCAGCTATGTGACACAATCAAGAGCAATGGTGTGAGTTCAGATGCAATCAAGTTGAGGCTCTTTCCTTTCTCCCTTAGGGATAGAGCTAAACTATGGTTGCAATCACAGCCACTGGAAAGTATCAGTACGTGGGAGGATTTAGTTAGTAAATTTCTAGCTAAGTACTTCCCTCCTCAGAAACTGGCAAAGCTAAGGAATGACATCAACTCATTTGCTCAAAAAGACGGATAATCACTCTATGAAGCATGGGAAAGGTACAAGGAGATGCTCAGAAAATGTCCACATCATGCATTCCCTGAGTGGTTACAAATTCAAACATTCTACGATGGAGTTTCTCAAAGTTCGAGAGCTATGATCAATGCAAGTGCTGGAGGATCTCTTCATAGGAAAACCCCTGAAGAAGCCTTGGAGTTGATTGAGACAATGGCTGAGAACAATTTCCTATGTCCAAGTGACCGAACTCCATTAAAGAAAGGTGTGATGGAGTTGGACACGTTGGATACGCTCTTGGCACAAAATAAGTTAATGTCTCAACAACTAGCTACACTCACATGGGGCAAATGCAAGTTGCTGCAGTAGGATCTCCATGTTCATCTTGTGAGCTTTGTGGGGGAGCCCATAAAAATGAAGATTGTGAATATATACATATATATATATATATATATATATATATATATATATATATATATATATATACATATATATATATATATACATATATATATATATGTACCTGTATTTATGTTATGTAATTTAAATGAAATATATGTGTTATGTGTTAGTACATAATAATCTAGGTTGCTTGTGGAGCAAGGCAAAACCTAGTGTTATTATTTGTATGAGTTAATAGAACCACAGAAAAAGGCAATGATCGTTATAAAATTTAATGAGACCTTAATATTTATTTTAAAAGAGTTCAAATTGGTGTTTAAAAAATTAATTAGAAAATAATCTCACCAATATGGGAAATTATAATTTCAAGCTATTATTATTAAATTTCACATGAGTATGATTACTGAATAATCCTTTTTAATAAATAAATAATGTGAAATTAGTAATATAACGAAATAATTATTTTAGACTTATTGAGAGTCTCATAATATTAAGGAAGTTTTCATAATGATCATATGCTATTTCTATTTTAATATTTTGAGTTTAGTGAGTAAGTGAGTAACCTGAGAGAGAACCTGAGCTTGGTCCTAAACACAACCGGAACCACTTTTAAGGATCCTGAGCTTTCCAAAATTATTAAACTCTCACCACAAAATTTTAGTTGCAATTTCTTACTCACATTCATACTCAAACACATACTCTTACTCACCACCTAAATACATACAACACAAAAAATAACACCACAACACCCCCTTTGAGCACTATAACTCTCAGCCAGCTTCCCCTCCCCCTTAAACACTTATTCATTTTCACAAAAACACTCCATTAGAAGCTCTCTCTCCCCCATTTCTCACCTTTTGTGGCCAGCCCTCTTGAGCTCTAGGGAACCCATCATCAACCATCTCCGTTTCACTTCCTCTTCAAGAATCTTGGTGAGTAACTCTCACACAACTCATTCTTAGCTAGATTCTCTTCATGGCTATGCTTAAATGCTTATGATTCTTCCCTTGCTCAGCCTTAAATTCGAGCTTCCTAGTTGCATGTGATGTTCAAATGGTGAGGATGAGATATGGAGTGAAGATGCATGTGCATGTTGTGTTGCTTGCATGCATGAGTGATTTTGATTTTCTTTCTTGTTGATGAGTCAAATATTGAGTTCTGATGTTGGTAATATGTGTATATAAGTGTGGATGATGAAGTTTAAACATTTGGATGAGTGGGTATGAGTTTTTGGGGTGAAAATGAGCTAAAACACGAAATTCTGTGTTTTCTGCAGAAACTGTGAAGTGGGGATCGATCCCCACTACTAGAGGATCGATCCCCATGTTGGAAATTTGTGTCTCTTGCAAAAATTAAAGGGGGGATCGATCCCCTGGGCAAAAGTTTACCTGGGAGTAACAATTTTAGTGCAGGATTGATCCCAGACCCCTGGGGATCGATCCCCTGCACCAGAAAAGTAAAAATTCACATGTTTTCATCCTATTTCAAGTAAAAGTTTTCAAATAATGACTAGGGGGTTAATATGCTATTTTAACATGATAAAAATGAGTATGTTGCATGCTATTTGATCTTAAAAGGGAATGGAAAAATAAACAATATTATGTTAAAGGATTGTGAGCTAAAGTGTGACATGGGAACTTGAGTGTGCGCAAATTTGATGGCGAACTTTGTGAGATTTGATGAGAATGATTATAGAATTATGTTATGTGTATGATGTAAGATTTAATTCTTTAATTTAAAGTAAGAGTGTTGTATTTGGAGAACTCGAATGCCTTTATGAAAATGTTATGCAATTGAAATGATGACGTGTCTTAGTAGAATATGATAGTGACTGCATTTGCTGATAGGAATTGATGATGAGATTATTGATATGAGAAGATGATAAATGGTGATGTTAATATGCTAAAATGTTAAGTTAATAATGTGTAGATATGATATGAGTTGTGCTATGTGGTGACATGAATTGATGAGTGTATTACTATGAATTACGATGATGAAATGCATGTGTTAAAATGAGATGATGATGAGTTATATAAGGGATTATGTTGATGAATTATATTATGTTAATTAGAGATAAAGAAGGATTATGCTATGTTGTTATGAGGAAGAGAGGCTTTATATGAGATGATGATGAACTATGTCATGAGGATGATACGTTACGTTATGTGTAATGTGTTAATCACATAATGCTATGTTTGATGATAAAGTGTGACATGAATATGTGAACATGACATAATTAGGTATATACAATTACATGGTGCTATGATTGAATGCTAAAGTATGTTATGTGACATAATGAGATTATGGTCATAGATACTTGGATGAAAAGATATTATACATGTATGAAATGATGAAACGGGAAAAATGCTCATCACTTATGCGTTTGATTTCAAAGTTTATGTTTGTCTGAATAATTGTTTTGAAGATAGATTATGTACATAATTGAATACTGGACTGGATTGACATTGTTGCTGTAATGATATAATAATGCACCTATATACTGTTAAGAAAAGTGATGAGTTACGATTGATGATGGATTGGTTTTGTGGAGAATGTCGAGTAACTCCTGAAGTACATGCTAGGAAACTCCCGAAGAGTATCCCGAAGCAACTAGAGGTAGATTTAAACGTTATGGGATGTTACAATGGTCGGATGGAGTTTTAGGACCGCTCACCGAGACGAAGAGAAAAATCGGCTACGACCGCTCACCGAGGCGAAGAGAATAATTAGTTAGTGCCGCTCACCGAGGCGAAGAGAAAAATTGGCTACGACCGCTCACTAAGGCGAAGAGAAAAATCGGTTACGACCGCTCACCGAGGCGAAGAGAATAATCGGTTAGTGCCGCTCACCGAGGCGAAGAGAACAATCGGTTTTGACCGCTTGCCGAAGCGAAAAGAATAATCGGTAGTGTTGCTCGTCGAAGTGGAGAGAATTAACGGGTGGACATAGGATGAATGTTTGGATTGTTGAGGGAAACACGAGAACTTAGAGAGACCCTAGGTTCCCTTAGAAACGGATCAGTAAGATGTTTGAACTAGTTAAAGTAAGGACTCCGCCTTTTTAGAAAGTAAAGTACCGTTTTATACCCGAGTATTACTTTGACGGGCTAGAATCGATGTTTTCGAGCACGTAGATTCGTGTGCTCTGTGTAACTCACTAAGACGACCTCGCCTTACTCTTTTCTCTCTTGATGCTTCGATTCTAGATACGTATGGAGCAGCCACTGCCGCTGCCCCTGCCGCGCCGACTGACATATGACTTCGCGGTAGCGAGCTACATGTCGTCGTGACCATGGTCTCCACCGTATTCGGGGTATATCGTTTCTTCATCCCGGAACTCATGGCGAGATACCCCGCTCTTGTTCCCAATCCTGCACCCACGCCTGTCCCAGCGCCCGCTCATCCACCACCACCCCCACTGCCCATACCCGCTCCGGAGTCGGATGAGTCAGACCCCGAGGAGGAGGGGTACGAGAGTGATGAGGCAGCCCCGCCCACCGATGAGGGCGAGCAGATGGAGGACGATCCAGAAGTAACATCCTTAGCAGGAGGACCAGCACCGAGCGAGGAGAGTGATGGTTAACATCGGACGGAAGACACCGGAACCACGACTGGAAGATCGGCTTTGTAGCCGCCCCCTTTTAATTCTAGTTATATCTAGTGGTCTGTATGTTTTGTTCTGGAGCTTTTGTACCCCTGCGAGGGAGATAAACACTCTTTTGGCTTGTATATATTTATTGGGCAGCTTTGCACTCCACCTGAGTCCACTTTGTACATCCGGACCAGGACTTTACACTGTCCATTTTTAGTTGTAGCAGCTCTTTTCATATTATATGGCATGTATTAAACAGAACCTCTAATATACTTAAATATTGTTATATTGCACTCCTACGCATATATTATGTATTTAATATTATGGCCATTGATGTATGGGCCTCTATTACTTATGCTATTCTTCATATACTTTTAGACGATTATCCAGGATATCTATTCGTGCATGATTCCAAAGGTCATGGCTCTCGAGTATCGACAATGTTATTTATTCGTGATAAGGGTTTATGCTAAAAAAAATATGGGGTTTTTGGGTGGTTGTAACATGTCGATTTGTTAGTTATGTCCATGACATAGTTAATAAATTGGGATGTTACACCACTCACATTCAGATCGCCCCGGAGCCCGACTACGCATTTGGTGAGCCAGATGCCATTCAAATTATGGCAAACACGGATCTGGAGGTGATCAAGAACCGCCTCTGTCTTCCGGGTAGCAGCTGGACGCTGGGAACTAATATGCTTCCCCGCACACTAAAGAACTACACGCTCAACCTGGAGGCCAGAGCGTGGTCCCGCATCTACTTTGTAACACCCCGATCTTTATTAGGTCCTAATTAAAGGAAATTAAGGGTAATGGACTTTAATTGGAACTTAATTGGGTTTGAGTGAACATGTTTCCCCTGGCTTAAAGTATCTATGCTATGTGTTTTAATGAGTATTTATGTGTATTTATGTGTGCTTTGATATTACATTAAGTCATTATGGGTATATGAATGTTAGTATGTGAGTTGGGACACTTTAGAAGTGTTTTGGGGCATTTTTCACGCCCAGTAATCGATTACAGCTCCTTGGTAATCGATTACAGCAGGTCAAGTTTCATTATTGGGCTTTTTCGAAGGCCTGTAATCGATTACAAGTTCGATGTAATCGATTACACAGCGCGCAGAATGAGTTTTCGGATGTTTTAAGTGACGGGTGGGCCCCACGATGACTCTTAAACCCTAATGGCTCAGCATATAAAAAGGTAAACCCTATTTTTCCAGCTCATTTGCTCAGAAACACTCTCTCTCACCATCCCAGAGCCTCCATAGCTTTCTCTCTCAAAAACTCTCATAGCCATAGTCATTCCACGTCAAGAAAAACCCACAAATACTCGCTCAATCCCAAAAATAATTACATATTATTGATCCTCTCACCAAGCCGGACGTTTCTACCGGTTGCTTTTCTCCGAAAAGGGTCATCGTTGGAGTCGGGCCGTTCGTGAAACTAGGATTCCGTCTAAAAAACAAGGATTGTCTTCAAAGAGGTAGGGGTTAGGCATTCTAAACGTTATGTATTTGCATGATTATTGATAAATTAATGGAGTATTGAATGTTGTACGTTGTTTTTCCCATTAGGGTTCATGAAAGGGTTGATTTATGAAATTGGCTTTGAGAAAGAAAGGGGTTTTATGAATTGAGAAGCGTTTTAAAAGTATTTTTATGATTGTTAATGGTATGGCTATGTTTTCTATCGATTGGGACGATGTTGGGTTCATATTTTGGCCATTAGCTATTGAAAATCGTGTTTTTGGAACTCCCAAGTCGTGTTTCACGACGTCGTAATCGATTACACGGGTTCGTAATCGATTACGATGTCTGAATTTCCAATCGTGAGAAAACGACGCTCTCTGTTAATCGATTACAGAGCTGCGTAATCGATTACAGTAATCGATTACCAGTTCTTGTAATCGATTACAGTAATCGATTACCAGCCCGTGTAATCGATTACAATAGCGCGGTTTTTGCGAAAATGAACCGTTTTGACCCTTTATGTACCCTAATGCGTTCTACAACTAGTATGGATGATATAAATGAGTTAATTATGGATTGTATGCTAGATTATATGCTGTTTGGATGATGATGTGTGGATATGTTATGTTTATATGAGTTAAATGATGATAATGTATGTTTATGTGAATTATGTGATGAGTGTATGTGTTATGTGTTATGTATGAGACGTCACTGGGTGGCGCATGTATGATTTTAAGACGTCACCGGGTGGCGCGTGGTTAATAAAGACGTCACTGGGTGGCGCGGAGATTACAGAGTAGCCTTCAGCTTGTGATTGAGAGGCTGTAGGAGAGGGTTGGCATCCTCGGCGCTACAGGTCCTTCATTTGCAGTTGGTGAATATCCCCCTCTCCCCATTAGTTTAGGATGAGCTCATGCCTAGGGGTCGGTGCAGCGGAGGTTACAGGAGGGTGGACAGGCCATAAGACATAATAAGTGATAAAGTGATAATGAGTTACAGTTCAGTAAAGTGTCAGAGAACATAGCATGATAATTGATTAAGTTTCCCTGTATGATTAGATGGCACGTAGAGCACACACACGAAAGGCATATTTATGAATGATGTATGTATGATGTAAAATGAACAAGAGGCACTTAGGCAAGTCATTCCGGGAAAGATGATTTTAGAACTAATAACTGAAATTGAATACATTCATGCTACACCGATTTTATTAATAAACCCGGAGCGGCTCCCCTACTGAGTTACTTCCCAGTACTCACCCCTCGTTTTTCCCCCATGTTAGATGATGAGGTTCTACAGGACACAGGAGCGGATGAGGAGCCCGCGCAGCTTTAGTTCTTTGCAGTTTATTTATTCATTCTAGACTTATCAGTTTCTGCTTTTACGTTATGGATTATGTTTACTACGGATATTAGCTTTTATTTGCATTTACTCTGAGTCCGGACATATGTTAGCCGGTATTTACTTTTCAGTTATGGTTTGTATTCGTGGAGTCTTATGGGTCTCAGTTTTAGGCTCATGAGATGACACCTATTATTACTATTTACTTTCTTGATTGTATGTTTGGGGAGACTATGTTTGTTTATTTCTATTTATTATATGAGGTATTATTCAGACTATATCATGTGTCATATATTATCGCTATGATATACGCAATGCCCTTATGTTTATATTCCGCGAACGATTTTCGAAAAATTCTCCCATGTATTTTCCGCGTACAAGTATTTTAAAAACAAGTATAAGTATGATAACAGGAGGTAACCCTTATGAAATGGCCCTAAATGACTATAGCACTAGGGGCTATCTAGTAGGGTGTAACATACTTCAGCCACATTCATCCAGTCTCTCACATCTCCGACCTCACCACAGAGCAAGCCCTGTACCTGTACTGCATTGTGGAGGGCCACTGGATAGACTTACCCACTCATCTGCAGCGTACCATGCATCTAGCTCACCACATTGAGGCCAACTGATGCCTCCCCTGCCCTTGTCTTGTTACTTCTTTGGCTATCCAGTGTGGTGTGCCAGAGTTTGATGATGACGAGTGGCAAGGGCCACATACCACCCTCATCGCCGCCGGCCTCTCTATCAAGGATGCGGCAGCTCAGAACAAGAGCCAACCAGCGGGGAATCCTCTAGATTCTATCACTGCTCAGTTGACCTAGATGGAGGTCAACATGAGGGATTACATAGACCAGAAGTTTGCAGTTGCACAGAGCTACTACGATCATCAGTTTCTGGCCATGCAAGGCTACTATGACCAGAGGTTCGCTGAGGCACAGAGGGATTTCCGATCCTACATTGACCAGCGCTTTTCCTCCGGTTATGGAGCTCCGGGACATTCCCAGGATCCTATTAATGTCGAAGAGGAAGAGGAAGACGACGACGATGAGGATGATGAGTGATCGTGAAGCTAGAGGCGTCGTTAATTCCTCTAACTCACAAATCAATTTAGAGTTTAAAGAGCAAAAGAGATATTGAATTAATTAACTATAGAGTATAGTTTGCTAACCTAAGTCGTTTCTCAAAGGAGGCTTAAATATTTGATCTTGATATGTATAGTATATGTAAATAAAGTTTGGGGATTATGTAAGATATTGTGTAGCTATGTAATGTAAGATATTAACAAAATAAAAGAGGTCTTGGTGTTGAGTAGTGTGTAAAACCACATTTTCCCTATCATAAACTCACATAAGCATTTTATCAAACACATGGGGTGCAATCTACACATGCATGGAAAATAAATAACTTAATAGATTCTAATCCAAACCAATTAAGCTAAATTAACCTAGACACATGCAAATTCAATTCCCAATCAAGAATAAGCCCAACTCTCCTAGTCATAGGCATAAGATATTAATCCATACCAAAAACCCAAAACCCCAAGAACACAAATTAATTCCCCAATCAAGAAATCAATTTGTGTCCAAGAGTGCAACCAAAACTTGCAAGCATTAATCCACACATACAAATTTTAATAGCATTCAACCAAGAAAATAGGGAGCAACCCAAAGAATTAAATAGCAAGCTTCAAGGGAAAATAGGTTCTAACACTATCTCAACACCAAGCACCAAAAGAACTACTCACACATGAAGAAATTAGAAAATGAAATAAGAAGAGAAATTGATGGCAAGAATAAGAACTGAAATTTAAATATCAATTAAAATGCAAGAGAGCAAATGTATCCAAGATCATCAAATGTGTAGAAAAGAAAATAAAAATCTAGAGAGAAGTTTGAGCTTCTCTCTCTAGAAAGCTAAAAGGGGAAAGATGACCTAATGGTGAATGAGAGAATGTTCTAAAAGTGCCCTCCTTTTACATTAAAAGTCCCAAATTAAGAAATTAAAGATAGGGACCAAAAAGCAAAAAATTACAAAATATTAAATGTTGTCAGTCGCACAGTGGTCGGTGGCGACTAGAATGACTGGTCGCTGGATCGCCAGTGACCACAAACAGAGAGGCCCATAATTCTGTCTCCTTCGAGCATTGGTCGCCAGCGACCAGAATGTCTGGTTGCTTGGTCGCTAGCGACCACTTCCTGGGCAGAAAATCTTGCGCGGTTTCTCCGGCTCATCCGTGCATCCGCTCCTTCGCTCCTTTGCTCCTGCTGCTCCTGAGACTCAAAGTAGACCCGGCCTAGGTTCTTGAAATCCAAAAAACACTAACCAAGAGTGCATTAAAAGATAACAAGATCAAGTACTACCTTAGAATCCGCTTTAAAACTCCGATTTTTACTTCAACCACCAAAACACCACATGAATCACAAACAAGGCAAAACAAATGCTAATAAGACTACTAAGGAGCACAAGATGCACATATAAGGATAAAGAATGCACAGAATTTCGCATCCTATCAAATACCCCCACACTTAGCAACTTGCATGTCCTCATGCAAAACATCCTAATCCTACGAATCACAAAACTAAAGAAAAAAAAATCTACCCCAATAACAAACATGCTTGATGAATTGAAAGGTGACCAAATCTAAGAGATAAAACACAATGTTCGGTTTCAAGTTAATGAATTGCAAGAGAAAGAGAAAGAGAATCAACTTTTCAATATACACACAGTGAGTCAAATCATTCGACAAAAATCAATCAAGTGGCCACTCAAGGGTAGGTGTATTATCACACATCTCACCAACGTGTATGGGGCTATGTCGCTTCACACTCGCCGCCGGCACACGTGCATAACCATAGGCTTGCAAGAGTTCTTATTACTCCACAAGAAAGATAAGACACATCAAGGATCAAGAGGACTTAGGGGGTTGTAATGAGGCCAGGTTTAGGGCAGCGGAATTTCAAAGCTAGCAGAGCTAAAACTTAGGCGTCAGAGAGCAAATTACTCTACCCAACCCAAAGATGAAATCCACAACCCGAACCAAGTAAAAGTTAACGCAATTTTTCCAAACGACCCCCTTTTTATTTGAACCAAAGACTCAAAAGAAAACAATGCATCAAAACAAGCAACACTAATAGAGAGCAAAACCTAAAGATATTTAATTTGCATTATCTTGCTCTCTTCACTTATTTACTTATTTATTTATTTATTTGTTGTTTCTGTTTTTTTTCTCTTTTTTTTTTTTATGGTTCCAAACAAGGATAATTTCATGTTTATTTACAAAGTAAAGATAAATGAACAAAAACTAACTCCCCCCCCCCCCACACTTAAACCAAAAACATGCCCACATGTTATCCCCCACGGTTAAACCATAATCCCGATTCCACAATGACATATCAAAAGAACAAGAAATTTGCTCTTCTAAGCCCAAGTCAAGGATGTGATATTGTTTTACGCTTTCTTTAGGCTAAGGTGCAAGGTTTGATCAAAGAAAAGGGATGAAAGGCTCAACGGAGCTAGCAATGGATGTACGTAAAGGGTGGCTATGTGGATGAGTAGCTAAACAAAAAGAATGCCTCAATCATATCCAGAGATGCATGTACCAATCCAAAG
The DNA here is from genome assembly GCA_013621005.1 of Aeschynomene evenia. Taxonomy (NCBI): domain Eukaryota; kingdom Viridiplantae; phylum Streptophyta; class Magnoliopsida; order Fabales; family Fabaceae; genus Aeschynomene; species Aeschynomene evenia. The sequence goes on along the minus strand of CM024267.1, from coordinate 13,096,168 downwards.
TTTCAGACAAGAATTCAAGCAAGTTCTAGTATGCACAAAAATGAGAAGCACACACAAGAAAAATAGGTGACATGTAATGGTGCCACCCAAATGAAGCCGAAAAGCTCACTAGGGTACGCCACAATCTCAATTCCAGTCAAACAATTATTCACAAATTTAAAGATTAAGGTATGCATTCTCTTTGTGTTTCAATCATGCAATCCACCAACTCTCAACCAAATCATCAAAATAAACTTTAAGGAAACCAAACAAAACATCAAGCATGCTTACTAACAACTAAGGCATATTTACACAAACTAAACACATAGGACATAATGCAAAGAAAACAATATAAACAGCACATAAACATAAGATAGAAGAAAAATGAAAATAAATACAAACAGTGGTGGGTGTGGTGGTCAATCCGAGTCCTCCTCCTCCGACTCCTCAACCGGTTGCTTGCCCTTCCCCTTTGTCGCCGCTTTGCTCTGGGCGCCACCCAAGCAAGAGAATATTTGAGATAGCTTCTTCATGATTTTCTTTTCGGACTTGGCCACCGTTTGGGTGACGTGGGCCTTAAGCTCCTTCTTGAGAGCCGCCCTAGCTGTCTGTCCTTCCTCTCGGAGTCGGCCCTCCATAGCTTCCATGGCGAGGAGAATATCCTCGGAGGCCGCCGGTGGTGGTGGTGGTGTGGCTGGATGGGCACTAGCACCAATGTCCGGTGCGTCTATCGGATCCGGATTCCTCTTCTTCCTCTTGGCGGCGGTGCGAGCGAGTGGGTCGAAGTTGGGATTGAGTCGAGCATCCGATTTGATCAAGGTGGATGGCCCGACTTTGTCTATTCTCGCTGCTCTATCATCAGTAGGAAGCTCCCCCACTGCAGCGGCTTGACACATCCTGGTGATGAGACAAGCAAATGGGAGGGTGTCCTTCTTCGTTCTCCTACGCGCTTCATGCATAGTCTGGTGAATGAGGGTCCCCAAGCATACACTTTTGCCCTTGACAAGGCAATAAACAAGGATCATTCGAGCTAGGGGAACGTCGGAGAAGTGTCCCGTGGGGAAGATGAAGGAGCACACCAGGCGGAACCAAGCTCTCGCCTCGATAGTCAGGAATGTGGAGGGTATCCTCAGCTTGACGGGGTTTGGGTCCCTTGAGAATACCCATTCCGCCCCGGGGTAAGTGATTGTGTCCTTGACCTCGTCCTTGAAGGCATCCGAGGGAGTCACTGACAAGCGGTGGAAATCATCCGGGCCAATGAACGGTACCCGTAAGAAGGTGGCGATAGCTTCTGGGGAAACTGGCATTTGGCACCCCCGAACTTGGACCAGAGCCGCTTCTTCAGAGATGAGATTCGCGTAGAACTCGCGAACTATTGTGCAATTGGGGATGGCGAGTGGTTCGAGCATGAACCCCCAATGGCGGCTCTCAATTGCAGCCACCACAATGTCCAGAACACCATCTGGGGAGTTCCTATATTGGAGGACGGATTCCGCTGTCACCGTTCGCTGAAGCATCTGGTTCCCATAGGCGAGCTCAAATTCCAGACAGCAAAATCTATGGCGGTCTTGAGCTGGCCCGGCCAGTTCCTCTTCAGTATGTACCGGTTGAGCCGGTTGTTTTCCTTTCGAGGATTTGGGCGCCATCTGCAAAATAAGTTGCAACAGAAAATAGCCAATAGGAACGGCAAACATTAGCACGAAAAACAAACACACGAGTTCGAGCTGTCCCATACATACCACAACAACACACAACCACAATGCAACGTAGATAAATGCATGAACCTAGATGCAACTACACAATGATATCTAGAATGTGCAAAATAATCTAAACCAAACAGAGAGATAACAATAATTATTAACAACAAGAAAGAACTCACAATCTAAATGCTATAAGAGATTAACAAAAATAGAATTAACAAGATAACCTAAAACTAGATGCACCAACCAGGGAAATGCAACAAAATTATTTCCTAATCAATTACTAAATGCTTAATGACCTAAACCTAAACAAATAAGGCAACAGTGAGGCTAAATGCAACTAAATACAACCAATTAACAGAACCAAAACCTAATCAGAATACTATTATGAAATGCAATGCTCATTAAACAAATATGCAATTAAAATGAAATGAAAGAAAATAGTATGCAGTTTATCAAAGAACAAAACAAAACCTAAAAGAAAATGATGAACTTACAATGCTATGTTAATTAGAAGGAGGTTGAAGAAGATTAAATGGAGATGGTGGTGGGAGCGAACCCGCGGCGGCCTGAGCAGGGCGGCGCGCGGCGGAGGCGTTGCAGACGCAGAGAGGCGCGAGACAGAACAGGGAGAGAAAGGGAGAATGCAGAGCAGCGCGGAACAGGGAGGTCGCCGGCGCTGCTGGTTCGAGGTCCGCGGTGATAGGGTCGTCCGGTTCGCAACCGGCGGTGTGGAGGCGATGGCGGCGCAGTGGTGGCTGGTTACAAGGAAAGAACCAGGCGCAAGAGGGAAGCGGGAGAGAGAGAAAAGGAGTGAGAAAGAGAGAGAAGAAGAAAGAAGGGGAGCTGGGGTGGCGGCCGGAGCGGAGGAACGGTGGTGGGTGGCGGAGGGCAGTGGTGGCGCGGACAGAGGGCGTGTTAGGGTTTTTGTTGTGTGGTGTGTGTTTGAGTGTTGTTGAAGAGTATGAAAAGAGGACTGGTGAAGAGTAAAGAGAAGATGAGAGGGAATAATAGAAGAGAGGGAAATTAAAGAAGAGGGCAAGAAATTGAAATGGGCTGAAACCAAAACGGTATCGTTTTGGGTTTTCATAAATTTGAATATTTTGATTTTTTTTTTTAATTTATTGGTCGCCGGCGACCGTTAGTGGCGTCGCCAGCTACAGAAACCCACGTCGCCGGCGACAGAGAAGACAGTCGCTGGCGACGGATCAGGAATACAGAAACAAACAGAATGAGGGACAATCGAACGATGGTCGCCACACGACGGGGTGTACGGTCGCCGGCAAGGAGTGGTGCTGTCGCCAGCGACGAATGATGAGGTCGCCGGCGACGAGGGACAATCCAGAGATTTGGACAGAATCAACCAACTTCTTGATCGGTCGCCAGGCGATAGTGCATGTGGTCGTTGGCGTTCATAACATGGTCGCCGGCGACAGGGTAAATGGTCGCTAGCGACAGGGTTCCATCTGAGAATTTAGACAGAATCTTGCACTCGAGGTGTTGGTCGCTTGGCGATGAAGCTGTTGGTCGCCAGCCACCGAAGTATGGTCGCCGGCAATCGGTGTATCGGTCGTTGGCGACGAGAATCCATTCCAGAATCTAGGCAGAATCGCACAAGATGCAAGGCGGTCGCGTGGTGACAGTAGAAATGGTCGCCGGCGATTTACGCGTGGTCGTTAGCGACGGTAGATGCGATTGTTGGCGACCATATGCTGCAGAAACAGAATTATGCAGCATAAAATGCTGCAGAAGTGTAGAAACTAATTTCAAAGTTACCTAAACTAACAAAACATGCTTCCTAACCTATGCAAATGTGAATGAAAGTGCTGGAAAAAGAAAACTTACCGGTGGGTTGTCTCCCACCAAGCACTTTTGTTTAACGTCCTTAAGTTGGACGGGTGAACCTCTTATGGCGGGTAGACCGGCTCTTGGAGGTAGACATCAACGGAGGCTCCGGAATTAGCTTCTTGTTGTTGGAACAACTTCAAACGGTGCCCATTCACCTTAAATTTCTGATTTTGTTCATTCTCTAATTCAACCGCACCATGCGGGAATACGGAGACTACGGTGAATGGTCCGTCCCATCTAGACTTAAGCTTTCCCGCAATCCATTTCAACCTCGAGTTGTACAAGAGGACTTTGTCCCCCGCCTTGAATTCCTTCCTGAAGATGTTCCGATCGTGGAACGCTTTTGTTTTCTCCTTGTAAATCCGCGCACTTTCATACGCCTCAAGCCTCAGCTCCTCCAATTCCTGCAATTTCAACTTTCTTTCCATTCCGGCGGCCCCAAGATCCATGTTGCATTGTTTCACCGCCCAATAAGCGCGGTGCTCCAACTCAACAGGCAAATGACACGCCTTGCCAAAAACAATCCGAAAGGGGCTCATCCCTATCGGAGTTTTGTAGGCGGTCCGATACGCCCATAAAGCATCATGCAACCTAGCACTCCAATCTTTCCTAGAGGGTCCAACTACCTTTTCCAAAATAGATTTAATCTCCCGGTTGGACACCTCGGCTTGCCCGTTAGTTTGGGGATGATAGGGTGTGGACACCCTATGTGAAACCTCATACTTACGGAGCAACGCCTCAAAGCTACGGTTACAAAAATGAGTGCCTTGGTCGCTAATGATGGCTCTTGGGGTGCCGAAACGACAAAAAATATTTGACCGCACAAAAGCACAAACAACAGAAGAATCATTCGTGCGAGTGGGGATTGCCTCAACCCACTTCGACACATAATCAACAGCTAACAATATATAAGAAAAACCAGAGGAAACGGGAAAAGGACCCATGAAGTCGATCCCCCACACATCCAAAATTTCACAAAACAACACAGGTTGTTGGGGCATTTCGTTCTTCCTGGATATTTTCCCCGTCCTTTGACAACTCTCACACTTTTTACAAAATTCAAATGAGTCTTTAAAGAGTGATGGCCAATAGAGACCGCACTCTAAAATCTTTCGAGAGGTGCGTTGCGGTCCGAAGTGGCCACCACATGCTTGAGAGTGACAAAACTTGAGAACGGACTCCATTTCATGGTTTGGCACACATCGCCTCACTACTTGGTCCCCGCAAAATTTCCATAAATAAGGATCATCTCACACATATTGCTTGGAATCACACTTGAGTTTGGCCACTTGGGCTTTTGAAAAGTGTGTGGGGGTCACCTTGGCGGCCAAATAGTTTGCGATGTCCGCAAACCAAGGAGAAGTGACAGTGATGCTCAAAAGCTTCTCGTCGGGGAAGCGATCATTGAGAGGAAATGAGTCATCCTTAAGATGCTTTATTCGACTCAAGTGATCGGCAACCAAGTTTTGATTGCCGCTTCGATCCCGAATTTCCAAATTAAACTCTTGAAGCAAAAGCATCCACCTAATTAGGCGGGGCTTTTTCAACAAAAACTTGAGTGCGGAATGGTCCGTATACACTATCACGTGCGAGCCAAGTAAGTAAGAACGAAACTTTTCCAAAGCAAAGACAATGGCAAGCAACTCTTTTTTCGTGACAGTGTAATTGGACTGAGCCGCATCCAAAGCTCGTGAAGCATAAGAAATTACAAGCAGTATCTTACCCTCCCGTTGTGCCAATGCGGCGCCCACCGCATAGTTGGAAGCATCACACATGATCTCGAACGGAAGCTCCCAATTGGGGGGTTGCACCACCGGAGCGGAGGTGAGGCTCCTCTTCAAGCTATCAAATGCAATCTTGCAGTCCTCACCAAAGCAGAACTCCGCATCTTTCTGGAGGAGGTCGGTCAGCGGTTTGGCGATCTTACTAAAGTCCTTGATGAAGCACCGATAAAACCCTGCATGACCCAAAAAGGAACGAATCTCCCGCACGCATGCGGGGTAAGGTAGAGAAGAAATGACCTCAACTTTTGCCGGATCTACTGCAATACCCTCCTTAGAAATAATGTGGCCTAAAACAACACCTTGGTTCACCATGAAGTGACATTTTTCGAAATTCAACACAAGGTTTGTTTTAATGCACTTTTCCAAAACTTGGGAGAGGCTTTGCAAGCAATCCTCAAAGGAGGTCCCATATACTGTGAAATCATCCATAAACACTTCCAAACATTTGCCCAAAAATTCCGAAAAAATACTCATCATGCATCTTTGAAAGGTGCCAGGAGCGTTACATAGTCCAAATGGCATCCTACGGTAAGCATAGGTTCCAAAGGGACAAGTAAAAGTAGTTTTCTCCTGGTCTTCAGGGGCAATATGAATTTGGAAGTATCCGGAAAATCCATCCAAGAAACAATAGTGCGACTGTCCCGCAAGCCTTTCCAACATTTGATCAATAAAAGGCAAAGGAAAGTGATCCTTGCGGGTCACACTATTGAGGCGGCATTAATCAATACACACCCGCCATGAATTTTGAACTCTAGTAGTAAGCAACTCGTCCCTCTCATTTTTAACCACAGTAATTCCGGATTTCTTAGGCACTACTTGCACCGGACTCACCCATTCACTATCGGAAATAGGATAGATGATTCCCGCTTGTAGTAACTTAGAAATCTCTTTTTTGACCACATAAAAAATGAGAGGGTTCACTCTCCTCTGAGGTTGCCGAATCGGTCTAGCCCCTTCTTCCAAAAAGATACGGTGGGTACAAATTGAAGGGCTAATACCGACAAGGTCCGAGAGATTCCAACCAATGGCTTGCTTGTGCATTTTTAAAACATTCAAAAGCTTGATTTCATCCGCTTTAGGCAAACCATTGGCTATAATCACCGGAAAAGACTCAGAGTCCCCCAAGAATGCATATTTTAAATGAGGGGGGAGTGGTTTTAGTTCCAAACTTTCCAAAGGAGTGGGAGAGGGAGAAGAAGAATTTGCAACACACACCAAACTTTCCAAAGTGCTTGGAATTGGTGGGATTGGCACATCAAATTTTCTCTTTTTGTTGTTGTTCTCCTCACTAATTATGGAGTCCTCCTTAACTAGTGACGAGTCAACATCGTCCAAGTGATTTTTCATTGAATTTTCTCCAAAGAGTTCCAAATCCTCTTTTTCACAACTTGTGCACAATCCACCTTCTTCCAAGCATTTTTCACAAGAAATGGAACTCGAAGTATTGTCTAAGATATTAGAAGACTCAATGCTTTGAAACCACCCCTCTACCTCATCCTCAACAATTTCATCAATAATATCCATAGAAAAAATGGAATGAGTCTCCGAGGGGTGTTTCATTGCTTCCTTTAGACAAAAACGAGCTTTCAAATCACCACACTCTAAGTCCAATGTCCCCGCATACACATCTACCTTGGTCTTAGCGGTTTTGAGGAAAGGTCGGCCAAGAATGAGTGTATGTTGGTCCATTGGAACATCATCATTGGTGTCTAACACATAGAAGTCAACGGGAAAAATCAACTCATTTACCTTAACAAGCACGTCCTCAAGAATCCCTTCCGACTTTTGAATGCTCCGGTTAGCAAATTGGAGAAGCAAACCGGTGGGCTTGAGCTCGCCAAAATTGAGGGCTTGGTAGATGGCTTTAGGCATGACATTGATCCCCGCTCCCAAATCCGCAAGTGCATCCTTGATGACCATTTGACCCACAACGCAAGGTATTGAAAACTTTCCCGGATCTTGGAACTTTTGAGGCAAAGCGGGAGACAACATTGCCACCTCCGCTTGAGCCTTTGCCTCCTTGATCTTCCTTTTGTGAGTGCAAAGCTCTTTGAGGAACTTAGCGTATTTGGGGACTTGTTGAATAGCATCCAAAAGGGGAATGTTGACCTCCACCTTTTTGAAAGTCTCCAATAGATCCGGGTCCATCTCCACTTGCTTCTTCTTGCCTCCCCTAATGATTTGAGGGAATGGCAAGCACCTAGGTTGGGCATCCTCTTCCTTGTGCTCCTCTTCCACCACTATCTTCTCTTTCCCTTTTTCCTTCCTCTTGCCATCCTCCTCATCTTTGTTCAAGACTTCCCTTTCCGGTAAAGTAGCTCCGGAACGAAGTGTGATGGCATTCACATCCCCTTTTGGGTTTGGAAGTGGTTGAGCGGGAATGTGTCCTCCTTGATTGCTTGAGGAAGAAGTTGCTTGGGCACTCTCCAATTGAAGGATCTTCCTTTGCATCTCCTTTTGTTGATGGAGGAGAGCGTCGGTTTGTTGCTTTTGTTCCACGAGCAACTTGAGGATTTGTTGCATGGCGGGATTTTCCGCCTCGGTGTTGGGAGGAGGTTGAGTGTTTTGGTTGGGAGGTGGTGGGGCTAGAATTTGGAGAGGAGTTTTAGGACCGGTGAGTAGGGTTTGTGGATTTGGATTTGGCCTTTGATGTGGAGCTTGGTATTTGGGAGGTGGTTGTTGGTATGGTTGTTGATTGGAAGCTTGCCCATAGGTGGGTTGGGAATAAGGGTTGTTTTGGACATTTTGGGTATTCCCCCACCTAAGGTTTGGGTGGTTTCTCCATGAGGGGTTGTATGTGTTTCCCATGGTTGGATTATTTGAATTGAAGGGGGGTCTTTGCATGTATGGTTGAGCGGCGGCTACCGAAGTGGGGTCATCCATGAGTTGGGGGCAAGTGTCCGTGGGATGCTCACTAGCACATATCCCACATACCGGTTGCATCTCAAGGTTAGAGGTGGAAGGTGGTTTGTGGTGGTTGAGGGCTAGTTGTTTCATGAACACGGAGATCTCATCCAATTTCTTGTACAATCCACTTGACTCCGTTGTCGCCACCTCATTCACTCCCCTTGAACCATAGGAATCTCTTGTCCCGAATTGTTGGTAGTTGGCCGCGATGGTCTCAATTAACTCCCTTGCTTGAGTTGGAGTTTTGTTCATGAGGGCACCTCCACTAGAAGAATCGATGGTGCCCCTATCCGCCGGAGTGAGACCTTCGTAGAAATATTGTATGAGATGGTTCTCTTGAATTTGATGGAACGGGCAACTTGCTAACAACTTGTTAAACCGCTCCCAATACTCATACAAGGTCTCTCCTTGTCTTTGCCGGATCCCACAAATCTCCTTCCGGATGGAGCTTGTTCTTGAGGCGGGAAAATATTTCTCCAAGAACACCCGCTTCATTGTAAGCCATGAATTGACTGCTCCATTTGGAAGGTTGAGTAACCATTGCTTGGCGGACCCCTCTAATGAGAAAGGGAAGGCGTGGAGCTTCACCAAATCTTCATCCACCCCTTGAGGACGAAGGGTGGCGCACACTATGTGAAACTCCTTGAGATGTTGGTTGGGGTCCTCTTCGGCAAGTCCATTGAACTTAGGGAGCCAATGGATTAAGGCCCCCTTGAGCTCAAAGTCGGCATCCTCATTGGGATAGATGATCCCAAGTGGTTGTTGCGTGAGATCGGGAGCCGCTAACTCCCTCAAGGTGAGGTCTCGATCGGCCATGAAAGAGCTTGCACCTGAAACACTAACAGAAAAGTCAAAAGGTTCCGGACCAAAAAAACTATCTAGGTCACTACTAACACTAGCACCTTCACTAAATGATTGAGTAGGGAAAGCGAGATTATGCACTATGTCCTCCACACCTTCAACCCTTCTAGAACGCCTTAAATTTCTTAAGGTCCTCTCAATTTCGGAGTCGAAACGTTCTAGTGGTTGATCATGTTGCGATCGAGTCATTCATAGAAAGCATATAAAGCAAAGGCAACATGAAAACGAAATATTGAAGAAAAAATTCTGCACTAAATAGAAAAAGTGCAGAAAATTATTGTATTTTTGTGGTTTTTGTATATATGTAAGTATAGAATAAAAGTAACTATGCACAAAGATCAAATTTTAAACCTCCCCGGCAACGGTGCCAAAAATTGATCGTGAAGCTAGAGGCATCGTTAATTCCTCTAACTCACAAATCAATTTAGAGTTTAAAGAGCAAAAGAGATATTGAATTAATTAACTATAAAGTATAGTTAGCTAACCCAAGTCGTTTCTCAAAGGAGGCTTAAATATTTGATCTTGATATGTGTAGTATATGTAAATAAAGTTTGGGGATTATGTAAGATATTGTGTAGCTATGTAATGTAAGATATTAAAAAAATAAAAGAGGTCTTGGTGTTGAGTAGTGTGTAAAACCACATTTTCCCTATCATAAACTCATATAAGCATTTTATCAAACACATGGGGTGCAATCTACACATGCATGGAAAATAAATAACTTAATAGATTCTAATCCAAACCAATTAAGCTAAATTAACCTAGACACATGCAAATCCAATTCCCAATCAAGAATAAGCCCAACTCTCCTAGTCATAGGCATAAGATATTAATCCATACCAAAAACCCAAAACCCCAAGAACACAAATTAATTCCCCAATCAAGAAATCAATTTGTGTCCAAGAGTGCAACCAAAACTTGCAAGCATTAATCCACACATACAAATTTTAATAGCATTCAACCAAGAAAATAGGGAGCAACCCAAAGAATTAAATAGCAAGCTTCAAGGGAAAATAGGTTCTAACACTATCTCAACACCAAGCACCAAAAGAACTACTCACACATGAAGAAATTAGAAAATGAAATAAGAAGAGAAATTGATGGCAAGAATAAGAACTGAAATTTAAATATCAATTAAAATGCAAGAGAGAAAATGTATCCAAGATCATCAAATGTGTAGAGAAGAAAATAAAAACCTAGAGAGAAGTTGGAGCTTCTCTCTCTAGAAAGCTAAAAGGGGAAAGATGACCTAATGGTGAATGAGAGAATGTTCTAAAAGTGCCCTCCTTTTACATTAAAAGTCCCAAATTAAGAAATTAAAGATAGGGACCAAAAAGCAAAAAATTACAAAATATTAAATGTTGTCAGCCGCACAGTGGTCGCTGGATCGCCAGCGACCATAAACAGAGAGGCCCATAATTCTGTCTCCTTCGAGCATTGGTCGCCAGCGACCAGAATGTCTGGTTGCTTGGTCGCTGGCGCCCACTTCCTGGGCAGAAAATCTTGCGCGGTTTCTCCGGCTCATCCGTGCATCCGCTCCTTCGCTTCTTTGCTCCTGCTGCTCCTAAGACTCAAAGTAGACCCGGCCTAGGTTCCTGAAATCCAAAAAACACTAACCAAGAGTGCATTAAAAGATTACAAGACCAAGTACTACCTTAGAATCCGCTTTAAAACTCCGATTTTTACTTCAACCACCAAAACACCACATGAATCACAAACAAGGTAAAACAAATGCTAATAAGACTACTAAGGAGCACAAGATGCACATATAAGGATAAAGAATGCACAGAATTTCGCATCCTATCAATGAGGCCGAGGAGGAGGAGGATAATGACAAGGATGACGATGGTTCAGAGTACGATTGAGTCCTCCGCAGGTCCCTTCTATACCCTTTTCTCTATTCTTTTAATTGTTGACAATGGGGACAGTGTCTCATTCAAGTGTGGGGAGGGTGTAGAAATTTGGCTTTTGTAAATTTTTTTTTTCATGCCTAACTCTTTTTCTTTTCTTTTATTTTTTGTGCTTTTATGTGTTTTTAGGTAGATGATTGGTTAGTTTTCTTTATAGCACCTTTTGGTCTGAAATTGCTATTACCCTTTGATTTTAACTCAGAAATTGTTGGCATAATATTCCTATATGAGTTTGAATTATTTGTGTTATCTCTGATTGGTTGTTTGGATTACCTGTGAGATTTGAGTCTTATTATGATTAAATACATCAATTGATCACTTTCTTCCTGTGAGCACACACACATACACTTGTATTTGTTATTCCTGATTTTGCTTGATTCTTGTTTTGCGTTTTGTACATGTTGCGTGTGATTGAGGCATAATTTTGTTTTACATTTGTAAGCCACTTAGCCAAATAGCCAACTGATACACATTTCCCATTGTTTGTAGCCAATTTGAGCCTTTATCCCTTTATTCTTTACTAAGCTCATTACAAGCCAAGAAACGAAAAACAATGAAAAATCCCTTCTGAGAAACTAGGAGGACATGGTTTGATTGTTGGGCAAAAGTCTTAAGTGTGGGGAAATTGGGTTGAATTGTATATTGGAATAAACTTTAAGGCATGGGAATAAAATGTAAAGGTAGTGCTTTTGTACATAAGTGGTCAATAGTTCTTTTCTTTTCCACCTCATTTTAATTGCCAAAAGAATTGGGATGAAGAATATAAAAAAAATCGAAAAATTCAGAAAAATCCAAGAAAAATATGTCATTTTTGCAAATAAAGGTTGTTGGGTTCCTGGGAAATACTGTGAAATTACTTTGGAATCATGGGGATTATGTTGCTAGGAATTGTATGAGTTTATTGATTTTGGGTGTTTCTTTTCTCTCCATCTCTCTCTCTCCATCTTTTTCTTTAAATTATGGAAATCATCTAGGATCAGTCGAACCATGAATTCTTAGTTTCTTGGAATTAAGTCCACTTCCCATATATGTCATATCTGTCCCAAGCCCCGTTACAACCCTGAAAAGACCTTTTGATGCACCATGTTAGTGGAATTGCAATGTTAGGAGTATAGCAAATTTATGGAATGCGAATCTTGTGTGTTTTATTCAATTGAGTGCTTAGCCAAAACACTGAGTGATTGAGAGATAAACACACTGGTGAGGGCCAATCAACCAACTTTGCATAACATGAACTGACGATTCTCTTAACTCATGAATTTCTTTGAATGCCAACTTGTAATATGATTGTCGGTTTCGCATAATTTTGACCAAGGTGTGTTGTTTTGAATAACTTTCCATCATCTGTAGAATTTTGTTTTTCTTTTAGGACATAAATGTTAGGATGTAATAGCCATTGCTTTATTTTTAGAGATGCTTGGAATCATTGCTTTTGCATGAGGACATGCAATTGTTCAAGTGTGGGGATATTTGATAACGTGGTTTTTGCCAATATTTTATGCCCTTAATTTGGATGATTGTATGCATTTCTTTACTCTATTTTAGCCTTTTATTGTATTTAATACAATTTGGAATTATTTGGGACTTAATGGAAATAAAGGCTAAATTAATTAGTTTTATGATGTTTTTGCAATTCAATGATGACCTTTGCACTTGATCTTGGGTATTTCATGTTTTTGGTGCAAGTCATAGGATTTATTGGAGCAATAAAACATCCGGAACTGAGTAAGAAGCGGAGTAGTGGAATCCAAGCCGGGATCGAGCACCCCAACACCCATACAGCACCCCAGTGCCCGAGCCACATCAGAACCCAGCTCGTGCACAACACTCGCGCCCTGGCGCGATACCAGCACCCTAGCGCGCGCGCCGCAATTCTGTTACAGCAAGGACCAATCTGCAAAACCGAGTTGGGGGCCCAATAGCTAGGGTTTTGAGGCTGCTTTCTCTATATAAAACAGTGCTAATGCATCGAGAAAACACACTTCTACACTTCCACATCTTTTAGCCTCCACTTTTATTTTCCTAGTTTTATTCCAAACCCTAGACAGCTAGACTTTTAGTTAGAGTTTTCTTTCTTCCATTAGGATTCCATTTTACTTTTCCTAGTTGTTCTCTAGCTTCCTCCATTGTTTACTTTCAAACGTTATTCGTCAAGTCTTTGGGTTTTGTAAGTCACTTTGATAATTAATTCATTTATTCGTTTTTCATTTATTTCCTTTATTGCATTTACTTTCCATTAGTCTTTATTTTCTTTGTTCTTTCTCTTTATTGTTCAAGTCAAGTTTATTTCTTCATTCCTTCTTTGCTTTTAAATCAATTTAATTTCTGCCCCTATATTTCCTCCCTGAGTAACTAAGTCTCTTGGTGGTTTATGAGGGTGTGAACATCATTGGGGTAAATTTAGGCTTTGTTCTTAATCTTGCATAAGTTTTCATTATCATTCCTGGCATATAATTTGAGATCTTAAATTGTGTGTGTTTACTCTTTGTCTTGGCTTACTCGATTGAGTTAGGCTAATTCATTGGCATGTGTTCATGTTTTAGTTGATTAATTGATGCATGACATATTAGGAATTGGTATATGATTAATTAATTGGCTGATTAGTCTCTTTAATTAGATTAATGTGATTGGCTTAAAGATTGTTGAAAACGAAACTAAAGGTGAGATCTCACTGATTAATCTTGTTCTAGGCAATCAATCATTAGAATCACAACAATAGGGTTAGATCTAACTCTAGCGTAATTAATCAACTCATGCATTCTTTTGTAGCCAATGATAAACACCCTAATGAATGTTCTACCTCATAAACCACTGCTTTTTATCATTCCAATTTTATTCCAATTTATTTTTCTTGCATACAAAAACCCCCAATTTGTGACAACCCTCATACAACTAGTCTTGCGTATTGCTCTCTTAGCCATTCCTTGTAAGAGACGACCCTGGTTTCCACTAAACTATATTAGGGGAACTTGGTTTTAAAAATAATTAAATTTATGGGAGTTGCGACGCTCACCATCACCACTATGAAGTCGACTTCGACAGTCTTCATGAGTGGCTTGGTGCCCATAGTGAGGTACAAGGTGATGTAACTATCAGACTTGATTACATCGTACCCCGAGAACCCTACGAGGTTTTCGTCGTATGCCTTGAGGTCAGAGTCTTTCAATCCCATCTCATCAAAGGCCTTCCTGGTTAGCATCTCGGCTGAACTCCCCATGTTGATCAGAACCCTTTATATCTCCATGTTCCGAGCTATGCCCGACACTATAAGGGGATCAACATAGTCAGCAATTACCCTGGGGTTGTCGAGATCTGAGAAGGTCATCGACACCGAGGCTTTCTTCAGTGCCTTCGATGCCAACTCCTTTCTATCGGCGCTCATTATCTCCTTGAGCGCCCTTTTTCTTGCTGCAACAGTGGAGCCCCCTCCTGCAAAGCCTCTCGAGATGGTGTGGATCATCTTCACCACCTCGAAGCTATTTTGGGGGTCCCCTTCCTCTTCTTCGTTCCTCCGATTTCTCAGATTCTATTTCTCATCACTTGGGCTCCCGTCTTTTTTTCTCTTTAGCCCCCTCTGCTCAACTACATATTTCACAAGCTTACCAGCTCTGATGAGCTCCTCGATTGCATCTCAAAGGTTGTAACAATTCTCCGTTCTATGGTCGTGCTACCCATGGTATTCACAGTTCACACTTCGGTTTGTATTCACCCTCTACCTCATCACTGTGGGCTTGGGCAACCGCTCAGTGTGTTGTATTTCCTTGTACACCTCACTTATTGATTGTGATAAGGGGGTATAGTCAGAAAATTTTCCTCTGTAGCGAGCCCTCTTTTCTAACCTTTTCCTTTCCTCCCGAGGCTTCTAAGGTCGCGTCTTCTTCGGCTTTCTTTCCTCTGCTCTGTCATGAATTTCCTCCATGGTCGTTGGCTCTGACCTGGAAAGGGACTTGACAAATGGCGACCAGTTGAGCCCGTTTATCAGTAGGGTGTTTGCATTTGAAACATGCAAATCCTTTACTAGGAGTGCTTCGGCATTAAATTTTTCTAAATACGGCCGAAACGGCTCCCCTGCTTTTGTCTGATGTTCATCAGGCTTATTGCTGACCTCAGCTTCGTCTTCCTTGTTGTGAAATGAGCTAAGAACTGGGCGGCGAGGTCGGCGAAACAATTGATCAACCTTGACTGGAGATGGTTGTACCATTTCAAGGTCGTCTTTAGCAAGGTGATTAGGAATGTCGAACATCGCTCCTGTCCGCAGCTCCATTATAGTCCATTCTGGACTTAAAGGCCTCTAGATGCTCCTCAGGGTCGATGGTCCCGTCACACTTCAGTCCAGGCGGGGTCCGATCTGGTGGCATCTAGTACTTCAGGATGTGCGAGGCCAAAGGACCTTATGCTCAGAATTGGAACCCTCCCCCTCTTCCGCGCGGCCGAACTTTGGTGCTCGACGTGGGTTTGAGAGTGTTACTGATCCTCATAATTCTGGGACTATTGGTCACTTTCACGAGATCTCCTGTGTCCATCGTGCTTTTCTCTTTGCTCCCGAGATCGACCTCTCTCCTCGGATCTCTGATGCTCGTGCCTTCTTTCCCTGGAGTGTTCTTTCTTGCCGAACTTGCCGTGGTCATGCTTCTATTCTAGCTCAAGCCTTTGAAGGTGTTGTCCAGGTCTTTGACCTTCTCCTTGTTCTTGTGGTTCCAGTGTTCCTCCCTTCGGAGTTGCTCCTCTAGAGGGACTTGCCTCATCATCTCTTGCTCTAGAGCCTATAGCCGCTCTTGCTGATCTCGGATCAGCTGCACGGTTTGTAGCACATAGAGAGCCATGTTGGGTCTGGCTTTAGTGGCTCCTACAACCAACTTTGGTTGTGGGCCTAGCTCAGCCCCCCAATGGCAACCATTGCCATATTATTTGGCCTTAGCGATGACTGCTGCAGTTGGTCATTTGTCTCATTGATCGTCTCCTAGTGCCCTTTTGAGGTTCCCTCCATCCTGTAGCCTGGGTCACCCAGGTGGACAACGTGAACGATGGTCTTGGTTCTAGCCAGTTCTGGTTGAAGCTTCGGTCCCTTAAGAGGTAAACCGACCTCAGGAAGAATTGCATTGCAGTGAGTCCCTGGCAATGACGCCAATGTTCCGTACCTTTCACCTAGGTAGAACTGTCGCCAATCTCTGGACTCTTCGTGCAACTCCTCTCCAAGGCGTCAGGGGTGTTTCCCTAAAAAGGACTCTGAAGCTTAAGTCAGACTTTGCTCTAGCTTGGGAACTAAACTTAAAGCGTACCTGATTCACTGAGAATGACACCCTATTTATAGAGTGGGAAGCGAGCATCACCGCGGTAACCACCTTGAGGCATATCGGGATAACGCTTGTCTTGCTTTTCTCAACATGTTGGGTCGATCCTCGTAGTGCCCGTTGTGGCTCCAGGATTCTCGGCATCGTCATCAACTGCTAATAGAGCTCTTGTCCTAAGTGGGGGGTCGAGCTCATCTACCTCGGGTCGGGTTATATGATCCATACCCGGTTCCGACTTTTGGTCCATTCTCGTTGAGTCATTCGATATTTATTGGGCCTTGGTCTGGACTGATTTCATCGAGGTGGTGTCTGAGGTCCGACCTTTGGCCTTATATTGGTTCATTTGGCATGTTGGTGTACGTAGGCCGTCCTTTTGGGTCATTGAATTGGGGTTCTGAGTTGGGTTGCTGAATTGAGCCTCCAAACACGAGGTGTGAACACCTCTAAATAATTATAAAAAAATTAATAAAAAAATTATAATACATATATTATTAAAATACCTTCTAAAATACGTATATTATTGTAATACCTTTTAAAATACATATATTACTATAATAAGGGTATTTGATACAAATAATATTTGGGTAATAAAATAAAATAAGAAGATTACCTCGAGATGGTAATCCAAATAGTCACATTCTGTGGGTAATCTACATTACAACTTTGGAGGTAATGTGAATTACTGTATAATCAATATTACCAATATTATTGTGCAACCAAACAAATCAATCTGAATTACTAAATAATTTAATTGTAAGATTACTGATAATCTATCCAAATTACCTTATAATAAATACACCCTGATTTTTTTTTTCCGTCTCTAAATCTTTCATATTAATTTTTTACTATTCATTTCATTTTTATCAATTTTGATAAAAAATAGACAATACAATTAAAAAACAAAAAATATGACTTGACGAAACAAAGTGTCAGTCATTTTATAAATCTGTTTATTTTTTAAAGTTACATTTTTCGGGATCTGTCCCCAATTAAAAACAGGGTCTTTTTGAAAATATGAATTGTGAATAATTTTAAAACATGTATTGGTTCCATTGAAGTTGCGTGTAAATTGCATTAATCAGTTTTCAACTATTATTATCCACAAAAAGGTTTCAAGTTGAATACAAACACTGTTAGGAGTAACGATAAAATTGCCAACCCTAACAGGGAGCCACCCCAGACCCTGGGTCCACCCGAAATCATGGAAAGGGATATGATTGTAAAAACGGCCGCCAATCACTAGAATAATGATGAAACGTCCCCGAAAGCTGCATAAGGGCAAGACCGTCTTTTCATATGCACTACTGACAGACGGCCCTATTGCATTTGCAAACCCTCGCCCTCACGCCACCTATAAATTGACGTTCGCCTCTTCAATCCATCCACTCAATACCAAAACGCGCAGCCTCGTGATTCCGTCTCCGCTCTTCGTTCTTCGTTGTTCTCTTTCTATACACTTATTGTTTCGTCTCGTTCTCTCTTGCTCTCTGCGTTTCAGTTCTCTTCCTTTTCGTATCTGTAAGAATTTCTTAGTACTTTTTTCTTCTGCCTTCCTGTCATTGATTATCGATGCCTCGTTCATTTGGTGTGTGTTTTACCTGTTGCTGATTGTCTTTTTCATTTTTGTGCTTTTCAGATTCTCTGTGATTCGACCTTGTTGGTTTAGAAGGTGTTGCAATCGTAGCTTGTTGTCCCATTAGGTTTCTTTTAATCCGAATTTTTCAACACAGGTACACAAACATTTTTTTTGTATTTAACGATGCGTTTATTTCGAAGTTAACGATGTTTTTATTTTTTTTTTAATTTGCATTTTTATTTGTTTTTGTTAATCCTAGATCTGATGATGACCTTGTTTGTTTATATGTTTCTTCTGTCATTTTTATTTTACATTTTGAGTAACGTTGTGTTTTATGCTGTTTGTCTATGGTAATGTGTTTTTACTTTTTGGGTATATCTGATCTTCCTAAAGAATATACTTTTCTTTCGGGCTTTGAAGCAATTTCTTCTTGTTCATTGGCTGTTTGATAATTATTATCGGCTGTTATCAATCGGAATTTTCGAGCATTTGATGGGTACTTTTTGTGTACTTCTTTTTCATTTTAGTTTCATTTTTAGGTTTTTTTGTCATGTTCATGGATCTGCATTTGGTCTCTTACTGTCACGTCCATGTCTAATTGAATAGCTGGGACCAAATGTCCTGGAAAAGAAGAATTGCTGGGACCTACTGTTGAATTATTTGGTCGCAATTTTATATGTCCATATTTTTTCGTTTGATTTTCTGGTTTCTTTTATATACTATTCATTGCGTGTTAAGTTTTCAACTTTTCATGCACTTACATGGTTGGACGTTGTATAATTTGTTTACTTAAATCTATTTAATTTAAACCTTTTCTCACCATTTGTACCTGTATATTAATTGTTGGATGGTTGTCCCCATGTCATTTGGTTTTAGTAGTCATAGTTTTTTTCTGAGCTTTTGTATCTGGCTGTTTAATTGTTCATCTTTCTGTTCATTTTGTTGAAGCAGGACTGAATGATCTAATGGAGACCAAAGGAGGGAAGAAGTCTAGTAGTAGTAGTAGTAAATCATTGTTTTACGAAGCTCCCCTCGGTTACAGCATTGAAGACGTTCGTCCAAACGGTGGAATCAAGAAGTTCAGATCTGCTGCATACTCCAACGTAAATACATCCTCTCATTTAAATGATAATAGCCTATTTTGTTTTTGAATTTATTCATCCTTGCTAATACTAGCTTCTTTTTTTTTTAATTTTTTGCAGTGCGCTCGCAAGCCATCCTGATATACCCCCGGATATATAGTTATTTTTTCTAATTTTCTTTTTGCAGTTTCTTTTTTTTTTTCTGTTTTCATTTAGATTATATTCACTACTCTCCTTCAAACGAAGTCTTTCCAAATCCTCTCTTTGCGACTGTGTTCTTTTGCATCCGATCTCTTGGTTCCAGCTGCATTCGTTTGTTTTCTGAAGCAACATGGCCGTAGAAGTGCCAGTTTCTGCAATTGGCTTTGAAGGTTATGAAAAGAGGTTGGAAATATCCTTTTTCCACCCTGGACTCTTCTCTGACCCTGAAGGAAAGGGTCTAAGAGCTTTGACTAAGTCCCAGTTGGATGAGATTTTAGCACCAGCTGAGTGCACTATTGTTTCTTCACTTTCAAGTGATGATGTTGACTCCTATGTTCTGTCTGAGTCCAGCCTTTTTGTCTATCCCTACAAGATCATCATTAAGACCTGTGGTACTACAAAGTTACTGCTTTCAATCCCACCCATATTGAGGTTGGCTGAGACCCTTTCACTTGCTAGTAGATCTGTAAGGTACACCCGAGGAAGTTTCATTTTTCCTGGTGCTCAGTCCTTTCCACATCGCAACTTTTCTGAGGAAGTAGCCATTCTTGACAGCTACTTCGGGAAGCTTGGATCAGGCAGCATGGCCTATGTTATGGGTGATTCGGACAATGCACAGAAATGGCATGTTTACTCTGCTTCCGCTGATTCTGTGAGCCCATATGATTCTGTTTACACTCTTGAAATGTGCATGACTGGACTAGACAGGGAGAAATCACAAGTTTTCTACAAAGATCCATCTGGTTCAGCAGCCCTTATGACTGTCAACTCTGGCATCAGAAAGATTCTTCCACACTCCCAGATATGTGACTTTGAGTTTGAACCGTGTGGTTATTCGATGAATTCTGTTGAAGGTGCTGCTGTTTCTACCATTCATGTCACTCCAGAAGAAGGTTTCAGCTATGCAAGCTTTGAAACTGTGGGATATGATTTGAAATCAGTGAATTTGAACAAACTGGTTAACAGGGTGCTGGTGTGTTTCCAACCTGCCGAGTTCTCAATAGCTGTTCATGTGGATGGCACGAGCAAGTCATTGGAGAATAGCTTTTTGCTGGATGTTAAGGGATACTGTCGCGAAGAGAGGAGCCACGAGGAGCTTGGATTGGGTGGTTCTGTTGTCTACCAGAAGTTCGTGAAGACTTCTGACTGTGCTTCACCCAGATCTACTCTCAAGTGCTGGAAAGATGAAGATGAAGAAGAGTAGTTTAGTGTCTTTAGTAAAAATAAATCATGCCTTATAGGCTTTCTATGATATTTATTTGATGTCGTATTAAATTGATGCTATGTTAAAAACTTAAAATGCACCCTTGTTTTGAGTCTGCTATTTGTTTTTGTAGAAGGTACTTGTTCCTGGTTTTTTTTTCTTTTTCATTTTAATGTTGAATGGAATAAAGCGGCAAGTTGATTACAGTATGGCAACCCTCTATTTGTTTTCACTTATTTCATATTGTTATTTGTCTTGCTTGCTGTTTTGTGGTCGATTTCGTGTTCATACTTCGTAACTCACTTTTGAGTGAGTGAACTGTTCCCCCATATTTCATTTGATATGTCTGTGACTTTTCTCTTTTCCAATGAAGGTGGTCTTTTTAAAGAACCTATTTTCCAATTTGAATCAGGTACAATCATTGTTAATGGTCGGCAAAATGTTAGTACCACGAGGTTATTCCTATTAATATTATGTCCAAATCCCTTTCCTTTGCTACCAAAGTTTGATTGAATGAAGGTTAACTTTGGTCGTCCGTGATTTATTTTAGTTTCTAAATTTTAAAATTAATTCTTTAATGTCTTAAATTACATTTTATACATCATTTTAGTGTCTAGTTAAATTTATGCCAGTCAACAATACCAATTCGGTGACGTAACAAGTTAAGTGACACATGATATGTCACATATTATTGATGTGTCATGTCTGGTACATGTGAAATGTCACATGTCGATTGCATGTCATGTTGGGTTTATGTGGTTTGCCACGTAGATGTTGACGTGACATAAATTTAAAATTGTTTCATTTTAATTCTTGCAATTTTTAAATGTGTCACTTTAGTCATTGAAATTTTTAAAATGTCAAAGTTTTTTATCTTCAAATTTTTCTTTTCATTCATAAATTTTAAATATTTAATTTATCATAAATTTATTTATTTTTTATTTCACATACTATAAAGACAAGATTAAGATAATTTTTGAAATTGTTTACACTAAAAATTTATAAATTGCAAATAGCAATATTTATATAGCAAATTGCAATACTCTATCCGTTCACTTTTAATTATGTTTCTAGTAACCGGTGTTTATCCAATAATATTTGTCATTTCTTGTTTTTAAGAATGCATTTGTTTTTTTTTCTTCAACTTTATCGTTACATTTATTTTAAGAGAAAAAAATAAGTAAAAATATCATTTTGGTCCTGTAACTTTTACCTGATTTTAATTTTGGTCCGATAATTTTTATTTTTTTATTTTGGTCCTATATCTTTATAAACATCAATCATTTTGGTCCTCCGTCTAAACTTTGTTAGTAAGGTGTGTTGGTATATGCCCTAGAGGGCCAATCATAGTTGCATTTTATTATGATATTGTGGCATTTTATTATATATATATATATATATATGAGACACTGTTTTCATTAATTGTTTATTTATTTTAATAAACATTATGATGTCCTTAGAATGGAATAAAGATTAGGTACATAATCTAATAGTGAGACTCCATTCTTAAATGTCTCTAGTCAAGTATTACTGTAAACAACAAGACAACAGTAATACGTTGAGACTAGTATGTGTATGGACTGATAACTTTTTCTCACATGTTATGGATATGTGATATCAAGTCTGCACATAGGTATATATGGTGATATACATTGGACTGGCCCGCCATGAGATCACCACATGGATAGTAATGTGAATGGCATAGGTGATTATCATAGTGATGATGGTACATGTAGTCCTTTGACTTGAAGTTACTGTGATCCGTTGCATGAGGAGTTATGTGCTTTGATACCGTCAAACGTTACTCGTAACAGGGTAATTATAAAGTCGGTCATTAGGCATATCACGAATCATGTGGGCGGTGCGAGTAACGTAGATAGAATTTGTCCCTCTCACATTACGAGAGATACATCTGTGGGTCCCTTGATGAGTAGGACTGGGTAAATGTATGGCATACTGAAATGAATTAATGTGTGACATTAATGTCATTTATTTTATCAGTCTACTCGGAGATCAAGAAACTAATGATTTAACTATACAAGATGACTAATTCCATGCTTGTGTTAAATCTGGATATTTGGACAAAGGGACTGAAATGTACGGTAACGTCAATCACAGAAAGATTATGTCAAACCGTTGACTTTCTTATAACTTGGGTAGCAGTGATATGTTGCTAGATACCGCTCACTGTTTATATTATTTAAATGGGATTTAATAATATTGCCAACGTTGTAAGAACCTATAGGGTCGCACACTAAAGCAGTTTCATATTGATGCTAAATTAGAATAAATTAGTGTGACTAATTTAATTGGGCTTCATGAGATGGGCCTAATAAAGAATAAGATTAAATTAGTGTGACTAATTTAATTGGGCCTCCATGAGATGAAACTAATAAGGATTAGGGTAAAAATTAGTGTGACTAATTTAAATGGGCTTCCATAAGATGGGCCCAACAAAGCTTAGGTTTAGGTCAAGTGTTGGCTATAAATAACACACCTAAGGAGCCTTTTGGGTTGTTGATTTCATACACTTTAGCCTTCCTCTCTAGAAATCCTTATTTCTCTGTTTCTCGCTACTAGCATAGTGAGTTTCAGAAAAGCATCAAGGTGAGTGTTTGACACTCACAACTGTTGTGTGGATATCTCTAGGCCGTTGCTACACTTGCAACGGAAGAGTTTGACATAGCTCTTTGTGAAGATTCAAGAATTCAAGAATTGAAGAGTTCAAGAGTTCAAGATTTGAAGACTTCAAGAATCGAAGAGTTCAAGAATTTAAGATTTCAAGAGTTGAAGAATTCAAGAACAAGAACTTTTGAAAAACTCAAGAACAAGTGTTGTTTGCAAATTGTATTGCGATAACACTTCAACAGGTAATTCATAGATGAATCATGTTCATTCACATGGGTCATTGGGTGGGAATTGCATAAAAAATTTTGTTTTCCGCTGCACCTTTATGCGTGATTTCCCAACAAGGTGCTGACGTGGTATTAATGGTGCTGACATGGATGCTATGTGACGCTGATATGGATGACACATGGTGCTGACATAGACGCCATGTGGTGCTGACATGGACGCCACGTGGCGCTGACATGGAAACAAGACCAAATTCACCATGCTAGAAAAAGAAATAGGACCAAATTCAAAATCGAATAAAAATTACAGGACCAAAAAATTCAACTAACTAAAAAAGAAAGAGGACCAAAATGAGCTTACTAAAAAATGAAATAGTATCTGCATAAAATTGGATGTAACAAATAACATGTCTAATCTAGATAATATATAATGTTATTCAAATGTGTTTTTAATTTGCTTGAAACACATAACTTACTTAATTGATATAACAATATCTGTTCATAATGTGACTAATAAGTTCACCAAAGGTTATATAAGATTTGACTACATCCAAAAATCAAAAATAAAAAATCAAATATTGTGCACATGAAGTATGAACACCAACTAAATACATCCAGAAAATTACTAATAAGGTCATAGGTGATAGCAACACGAGTGCAAAACAAAGTCAAATAGTGTGCAAATATAATATGAGTATCCCAATACAAGATTAAAAAAATCAAATACAAGTACTTCCGATATGGTTTTAGCTTGCACACTTGTTGTTATATATGAACTTATTAATATTTTTTGGAATGTAATTAGTTGGTGTTTATGTGCACACTAGTTGATTTTCAGATGTAGTCGAATCTTAGATAACCTTTGTTGAACTTATTTGTCATGTTTTATATGAATATTGTTATAGCAATTAAGCAAATTATGTGTTTCAAACAAATTTAAAGCATATTTGAATAACATTATATATTGTCTAGATTAGAAAAATTATTAGTTACATCCAATTTTATGCAGACCCTATTTCATTTTTTAGTAAGCTCATTTTGGTCTTATTTCTTTTTTAGTTAGTTGAATTTGGTCCTGTAACTTTCATCCAATTTTGAATTTGGTCTTGTACTTTTCATTAACAAGGTGAATTTGGTCTTGTTTCCATTTCAGCGCCACATGGTGTCCATGTCAGCACCACGTGACATCCATGTCAACGCCATGTGGAATCCACGTCAGCACTGTTAGTGCCACGTCAGCACCTCACTAACGAAGTTTAGACGGAGGACCAAAATGATTGACTTTGCAAAAATATAGGACCAAAATCAAAATCGGGTAAAAGTTACAGGACCAAAATGATATTTTTGCTAAAAAAATATTAAACTCTCTTTATAAGGAACATTTGTTATCACATTCTTTTAAGAAAGGAGTTTATATGTTTTAATGACTATCTTAATAAGTGTGCAATATGCTTAAAATACAATTAAAAATGGACAGAAAAAAAAAAAACTATTTTGACATAAATAAAGTCGTCATCTTATTTAAGATCCTTTATCCCATTATTGGATGAACCTTTTGAGTACAATGAATGGGGATCATAAGTTCATCCAATGAATGGGGATCATAAGATCATAACTACTCGAATTTAATTGTAATGTACCATTAATATCTAATCACGTGTTGTCATGTAAGTAAAATTTTTTAAATTTTATACACATTATCTTAAAAGGAAATAGCTTTCGTGAAAGAGTTAACACATGATTGAACATCAATGTAAAATTATTTTATGTTGATAATGTATCATAATTAAACTTTTAGTACTCTTCATTGAAATAGTTTCTTCAATTGAGAAAATGATAATGTCTTCTGAAGTTTAAGTAGTTCTATTGCATTATATTGTTATGGATAGTTCCTCTTGTCTTGACACGCTTTTCTTTTGGAGCTACTTCAGTACCATGTTTTGGGACTCCAAAAGGAGTTGAGAAAATCTATGTTGGTTTGGTCTGGTTTGGTCTTTAGTGCCGGCTCAAGGGTGAAAATAGAACTTTAAGCCTCAAATTTTTTTTATTATTATATATTTTAATAAAAAAATATTCAATAGTCATAAAGCATCACTCATCATTATAACTCATGATTTTACAAGCATTCATGTCTAATGGATTGTGCATTAGTTCCCTCATATGTACTTATTTTCATTTTATTTATTTATTTCTCATTTCTTTCACACAAATCATAAAACATCATTTATATATGTTACTTGTAATTTAATTTTTCTTCTCTATTATTAGAAATCTTTTCCTGTTCTCCATATTCTCTGGGTTGATATTATGTTAATTTATTGTACTAACTTTTTGTGCTAAACTCGATTTTGTGCAATCTTTGCATAATCATGTAGTGGTAAGTGATATGAAACTTCCTCTTATTTTGATATGATAAATTGTAAGTATTATTTATCTTTATTCTTTTGTTCTAACTTATTTTGCTGTTCTAAAATATTTTAGAAAAAAGTTTTTTTAAACTATAATTAATAAAATCTTATCTAAAATCCACAATTTCTAAATAAAGATTAAGTGTACTAGCTTTATTATCAATTGAACAATAATTGTTAAATAAAATCAGTTACAATAGTTAATAAATGTTTTTGTATTCCAAAAAGTATGAAAGATAAACTTTAAATTAAAATATAATAAATTTAATACAATTGTATTATTGAATTTTAAAAGTCTCAATTTAAAGTTGACTTTAAGTCTCTAAAATTATTGGACTTCCCTACGACCTTGTTATTAACTATTCTTGTGTAATAACATATCATTGGTTAAACATGCTACATCAGACCATAATAATAAGAACCAAGGTAATCAAACTCGATGGTCTAAGCAAACTCGTGGAGGATCCGTGAACTAGACTCGTAGACTCGACTCGTAAACTCACACGAGTTTATGTATCTATTAAAATATGTTTAAAATTTAATTATAAAACATAAAATATAAAAAAAGGTAACATAAATCCATTACATAAAATTGAAAGAAAGGTACCATAAACCCATTACAAATTTATAACTCATAAACACACATAGTCAATTCAAGTCCAACCAAATCAAAGCATACATTAACTTAAATTAGCACAACATAAGTTAACACGGAACCAGAATGCATCAGAACAGAACCAGAACATAATTCAAAATTAAATACTAGAAGAGAACCAAAACCCAGAAATCACAGATGTTATCTACAATCATAATTATTATCTATATTGGTGTTAAGATTGAAGAAAGAATAGAGGGAGAACTAAGAATGAACATTACATAGGTCAAAACTAATCTGTGACTGTGAGGAGATAAGCTCATGACAAGTTGCGATTTGGCGATTCGTGAAGAGAGGAGGTGAGGTAAAGATATAGAGCCAGAGACAAATGAGGTGAGGTGACGACGATGTGGAATGAGGCAATGACAGCTCCTTGCGATTTGTGAGCACTAATAGAAATTGTCGTATTATCCACAGATTTTATCGGCGGATTTTTCAGCTCAAATTATCGACGGATTGAGCCGTTTCATTTTTTTAATTAAAAGTAATTATTATCGACGAATGAATTTGGAATCATCCACCGATAGTGTGATCTCGCCAAAGACAAATTTTTTTTAGGAAGATTCGTTTTATCGACAGATGAAGTTGAAAAGATCTGTCGATAAAACCCTATATCCTAAACCCTAACCCTACGTATTAATTATCAGTAGATGTTATCCGCTTATAATAACCTAAACCCTAAACCATAAAAAGGAAAGGTTATTATCGACAGATATATTTTAAATTCATCCGCCGATAAACTAAACACATTGTTTCATTTAATTAAAACGGAAGTTATCGGCGGATGGAATTAAAATCCATCCGTAGATAACTGGAACATATGAGGAGTCCAACGACTCCTCCTTCCTCATTCGTGACATTTCCCTCTCTCTCTCCTTCGTATCCCTTTCTCTCTCTCTGCTGCTTCAAAGTCGATTTCCGCCGCTGTGGGAGGTCTGTTCGGGCATCGGAAAGTACCTACATGTTAGTCTCTCTCTCCTCTACATTTTAATTGGTTAAAAATTTCCATTTGAGGTCTCTAATGAGAACTCCATTTTCGCAGCCCTCCACCCCCTCCACCCCCACCATACAACACATTTCGCAATTTGCATTATTCATTATTATTACAAGTGTATTTATAATTAGAGATCCTGGGAGCCCAGCCCCTCCTCAGATCTTTAGTCCCGGGAGCCCAGCCCCTCCTCAAACTTCATTAAAACTCGACCCCGGGAGCTATGCCCCTCCTCAGGCTGAACCAACCAACCTTAATCGTCATTTAATCATTATCATTTCATATTCGCATTACATTCAAATCATCATCATAATAACATCATAAACAGCCAGTATCGAGTTTGGGGTAATGGTGAACGAATGGATTTGAATTCATAACTTGATTGTATAAAGATTTTGAGTTAAATCCTTAAAAAATAGACTTTTAGAACTGATGTAATCGATTACAGGCCTCTGTAATCGATTACCAGTATCAAATTTCGTTCTGAAGAAAATTTTTGCGAAAATTGGCAGTCTGTAATCGATTACAAACTCGTGGTAATCGATTACAGTAATCGATTACAGAGTCTTGGTAATCGATTACAGTAATCGATTACCAAATCGCTATAATTGATTACAGCCTGGGTCAGAGACGAAATTCTACAGAAAATTGTTCGAAAATCATCTCCAAATCCACATTTTCACCACAACCCATCCAAATCAAACACAACCAATGTACAATATCAATCATTTATCAACCAATCTCAGTCTCTATCAACTATCATAGCAAGAAATGCACAATATCAATCAAAATCAAACATAAACCATAAATAACCCATTACTCCAATGGACTCCAAGACACCACCCTGAGCTAGGATGAGTTACCCGGAGCTTCCATAGTTGGTTGAGACCCTAGAGAACACATCATAAACCTCAGATTCTCAACAAAATAAAAAACTCCCAAATATGAACCCTAAACCCCAAAACCGAGATTGGAGAGAAATAGACATCAATGGGAAAAAAGAAATACTCTACACTTACCCACAATATACTAGATGAACAATGCTAACTTGAATCTTGAAGATTAATGAAGTTTGGGTGAGGGATTTGAGAGAGATTTGAGAGGGAGAGATAGTGAAGAAGAAGAAAGAAAGAAAGAAAGAAAAGAGTGAGGGAGGGTTTACGGGAAATGGGAGGGGGAAAAGAAGAAAAGGAAGGAAAAAGGGTGGGGAGGTGGGACCCACGTGGTTCTATCTCCCCTGGTGCACCGTGATCTCTTACTCAGCAAAACTCAGAATACTCGAGGTATTACATTTAATTTTTATATTTTCTGTATTTTTTTGTATATTTTTGTATTTTCTAATTTTGTGTAATTTAATTTTTGTCTTTTCTTTAGTTTATGTATGTTTTTGTATTTTTAGAATGTATTTTATAATTTTATTTTTTAAAATCTATTTTTTCTAAAAAAATTGTCTTTGAAAATTTTTTTAAAACTATTTTTAAAAAAATGTTTTTAAAAAATCTGTTTTAAAAAAATTGTTTAAAAAACTATTTTTTAAAACTATTTAAAAAAATTTATTTTAAAAAAAATAATTTTTTTTTTAAATTAAGATTAGTTTACAAAATAGGGAAATAATTTTTAACAATTTGTTTGTATACTTAAAAAGTAATAATTTTTAACAAACTTATATGTTATTTAAAGTAAGTAAATTGTCAATAACAAATATATATTTTTAAAATTATATGAGTATAGTAGTAAATATTCCGGTGTTTGGAGCTTACGGTTGAAGGAGCTTACGATTTTAGGAGCTTACAGTTATCCATATGTTTATTTTTCCCCTTTAAAACTCTTTACTGTAATTTTAGGTTAGAGACTTATTATTTCTAGGATAGAGTTGTAGGACGGGATATTGCATGATTGGGGGAAGACTTAAAGTTCATTCTCATTGTTTGCTATTGTTTGCTGTGGAGATAGTTTGTGTTTGCCATTTTTTGCGGATATTGAATGTTAATTTGCATGATGTGGAGTTTGGGGATGTGCACTAGAACGATTTTAGGATCATTGTATGCTTTGTATGACTTAAATGCATTTGTGTTTAAGTATGTAAGATAATTGTGTAGTAATTGTGGAGAGACTCTGTCGAAATTTTGTTTGTTAAAATTATGACAAATCATTGTTGTGAAGTCACCCAAAATTATGGGGAGACTCTGTCGTAATTTTGTTTGTCAAAATTATGACAAATCATTGTTGTGAAGTTACCCAAAATTAAGGGGAGACTGTCAAAATTTTGTTTTGGTTATCCTGTAATTGTAAAAATCATAAGTGATTATAAATTTCATATAAATTGTGTAATTAACTAAGACTACCTTAATAATAACAGTAATCATACTTCTCATTTTAGGATTCTCCAATAATTCAACGACAATGTCATCAACAAATATATCATAGATGTATGATAGATTGCACCCGAATAGGGGGGAATTAAGCTGGAATTTTATGCTGGAGTTGAAGAGTTTGTAGGTTTTGCTTCTAGGTCTGAGGGAAAAGTAAAGTGTCCAAGTGTCAAGTGTGTTTGTAGATTCTTCTATGATTTTGACACGGTTAGGGTTCATCTGTACAAGAAATGATTTATGGATAATTATTATGTATGGACAGTCCATGGGAAAGTGGACTCAAGAGAGGGTCAGTTTGGCGGAGGTAGTTCAAGTGGGTTTGATGCTGAACAATATGGGGACAATAATTTCAATTGGGGTGATAATCCTGGATGTTATGAAGAAATGATCCATGATGCCTTTGGGGGGGGGGGGGGCAACAACATCAAAATTATAATGAACCCCGAGAGGAGGAACCAAATCTTGAGGCTCAAAGTTTTTTTTTCTTTGTTAGATTCTGCGAACACAACCATTTGGGAGGGTTGTGTGCATTCTGAATTGTCAGTGGCAGTTAGGATGTTGTCTATCAAGTCGAAGGCAAACCAAAGTCAAAGTTCGTTTGACCAATGAACAGCTTTAATGAGTGAGGTTAGTCCTCAGCCTTAGTCAATTCCCAAGGACTATTATCAGGCAAAGAAATTAGTTTCAAAACTTGGGTTGAAATTAGAGAATATCGATTGTTGCATGAATGGTTGCATGTTATACTATAAAGACGATATTGAATTAACTTCATGTAAATTTTGTCAGACCCCTAGGTTCAAACCTAGAAGAGCTAGAAATAAGAGGTATAAGAATATTTTCAATAAAAGGGTACACTATTTGCCTCTAATTCCTAGGTTAAAACACTTGTATGCCTCTATGAGCTCTGCACCTCACATGAGATGACATTATGAAAATAGGAGAAATGACGAGATAATGACACATCCTTCACATGGTGAAGCTTGGAAACATTTTGATAGGTGTCACCCTCAATTTGCAGATGATCCACGGAATGTTAGATTAGGACTTTGTTCTGATAAGTTCACGCCAAATAATTTATTTAACAAGCCCTATTCTTGTTGGCCTGTTGTTGTTACCCCTTACAACCTCCCTCCTGAGATGTGCATGAAAGACCCCTACATGTTTTTAACATGTATAATTCCTGGCCCAGATAATCCAAAAGCTAAAATTTTTTATGTGTTCCTTCAGCCACTCATAGATGAATTGAAACAGTTGTGGCACAATGCAGTCTTGACTTATGATGTTTCTAGCAAAGAAAACTTTATGCTAAGAGCAGTTTTGACGTGGACAATTAATGATTTTCCTACTTATGGTATGTTGTCGGGATGGATGACACATGGTAAATTAGCATGTCTAATTTGCATGGAGGATACAAAAGCCTTCACTCTAAAGCATGGAGGTAAGAACTCCTTGTTTGATTTTCATAGGAGATTCTTGCAAAGTGATCATGCTTTTAGGAGTAATAGGAATTGGTTTAAGCAAAATTGTGTTGAACACAAAGATCCACTTGTGAGACTTAGTGGAAGACAAATCTAGGACAGAGTTAAACATCTTCCTAAAATAACCGAAT
Source organism: Aeschynomene evenia (assembly GCA_013621005.1). Taxonomy (NCBI): domain Eukaryota; kingdom Viridiplantae; phylum Streptophyta; class Magnoliopsida; order Fabales; family Fabaceae; genus Aeschynomene; species Aeschynomene evenia. The sequence continues at coordinate 13,064,938 of CM024267.1, read as the reverse complement.
TGGGTAAAGGAGTCAAATATCCAAGATATGATGTGGAGCATAACTGGACTAAACATAAGATATTCTGGGAGTTACCCTATTGGAAAGATAATCTTATTCATCACTGTCTAGATGTCATGCATGTCGAGAAAAATGTTTGTGATAACATCATGAATACTGTCATGGACAGTGACAATGCTAAAGATAATCTAAAGGCAAGACTTGATTTAGTATAGTACTGTCGACGACCCGAGCTGCATTTACAAGAGATTAGGGATGGTCGTGTTGTTAAGCCGAAGGCAAGCTATGTTCTAAACCCTGTGCAAAGCCAATCCATGTGTAAATGGGAGCCAGAATTGAGAATGCCAGATGGTTATGCTTCAAACCTATGTAGGTGTCTGAATGTTGCTCACGGAAAGTTTCATGGGATAAAAAAGTCACGATTGTCATGTATTTATGGAGTGTTTGCTTACAATAGCCTTTCGAGAGTTACCTACACATGTCTCGAAACCATTGACTGAGCTAAGTTTGTTCTTCCGTGATTTGTCTTCTACCACACTGAGGTCTCATGATCTGGAGGTTATGGAGAAAAATATTTCTGTCACTTAGTGCAAGTTGGAACGAATTTTCCCCCGTTTTTTTATGACTCAACGGAACACTTACATGTACACTTGGCTTATGAGGCAAAAATATGTTGACTAGTTCAATATAGATGGATGTACCCCTTCAAAAGAAATATTGGGACCTTCAAGAGAACTGTCAAGAATCGAGCTCGTGTTGAAGGGTTAATATGTGAAGCTTATCTATCGAAGGAGATATCTTTCTTCTGTTCATTTTATTTTGAGCCACATGTCCATTCCAAAAGAACCGCAGTAGGTCGCAATGATGATGGAGGTGAAACCTTACATCCGTCTACTTTATCGTGTTTAATCAACCTGGACTTGGTGCCGGTAAACCTACAAACCATTGGCTCACTGATAGAGAAAAACAAGCAGCACACCTACATGTTTTGATCAACTGTGATGAAGCAGCACACCAGGATGTCTAGGATCATACCAGTCATAATTAAACAAGACAAACTTTTTGGAGTTTGGTCCTCATCCACATATTCCAACTCCAAGACTTGTCTGAGTACCCCGTACCAGTTATTCTCCCCATTACCAGCATCCCCTCTAACGCATACTCTGCTATTGTACGTGGTCTTGTATCAATCCCATTCAAGGATGTGAAATTTATAACTGTTTATATGAAATATTGGCCACAAAATAGTTACACTGGTGGGACCCCAAGATAAGCTTTTGAGATGAGGATTTGTTACATTATTGTCATGATTGAGAACCTACGTTCTCAAAAAAGGAGAATACAGTCATAAAGATAGAATTTTATCTTCAGATAAATCACTGATTGGTAGTTCAAGTATTATATACTTACATACGAATTGAACCAATGAGGAAATTGTTCAAGTGTACGATTCGCATTGGTTTGTTCAAAAAATCTGTTGACATTAATTAGAAATAAAAGTTGTTAGGACTTAAATAACAACTATGTACAAAAAGTTTATTGAAATGATGAATTAGATAAGTCACTTACGTTTTATAAGGTTCCACTTCATCACAGTTGATCAAAACATGTAGGTGTGCTGCTTTTTTTTTTCTCTATCAGTGAGCCAATGGTTTTTGGGTTTACCAGCACCAAGTCCAGGTTGATTAAACACGATAAAGTAGACGTATATGAGGTTCCACCTCCATCATCATTGCGACCTACTACGGTTCTTTTGGAATGGACATGTGGCTCAAAATAAAATGAACAGAAGAAAGACGTCTCATTCGATAGATAAGCTTCACATATTGACCCTTCAACACGAGCTCGATTATTGACAGTTCTCTTGAAGGTCCCAATATTTCTTTCAAAGGGGGACATCCATCTATATTGATCTGGTCCATATACTTTTGCCTCATAAGCCAAGTGTACATGTAAGTGTGCCATTGAGTCATAAAAAGACGGGGGAAAGGGGGGGATTCGTTCCAACTTGCACTAAATGACAGATAGCCAAAGAGAGATGAGGTGAGGCGGTGGGTGAACCTTGAGGCGAAGGTGAGGTGATGACGGATCGGAGGTGAGGCGATGGGTGACGTTGAGAAGAAACTAAAGTGAGGGACTGAGAAGAGTCTAAAGCCATGAAGAGTTTCTGAAGCGTAGATTTGTTAAATAAATAGGGGTACAATGGTGATTTTTAGTGTATACACTACTAGAAACTATCGTATTATCGATGGATGTTATCGATAGATTTTCACCACAATTTGTCGACGAATGTTTCAACGGATCAGGCAGTAAAATTCTTTTTTAATTAAAATTAATAATTATCGACAGATGAATTTGGAATCATCCAACGATAAAGTGATCCTGCTAAAGAAAATTTTTTTTGGGAAGATTCACTTTATCGACGGATGAAGTTGAAACCATCCGTCGATAAAACCCTATACCCTAAACTCTAACCCTACGTATTAATTATTGGTATATGCTATCCGCCAATAATAACCTAAACCCTAACCCTACGTGTTAATTATCGGTGGATGCTATCCGTCGGTAGACGAGCAGTCAGAGCGTACTTATGTAAGTGATTTAGTTTGTGTGTTCCTATAAATGTATTCCATTAGATATGCTAATAATTTACTGAATGCTTATACGCGTCGCATGGTTCTTGTGATTAATGTATGTTAATTTCTTATTGTTGACTGATTATACGCGACGCATGGAGGAGGTTCGTAGCCAGTAGAGACAGGCCCAGGAGGCCGGTGAATCCGTCCCACCCATCGATGAGCAGGCGATGTGTGATGATACTTTAGGCGGCCCTAACAAGGGCCAGATATACGGTTGTGGAACGTTCAACAAGGGTAAGGCTCGTTCGTCCGCATCTGTTACAGGAGTTGGAGGAGGATCAGGATCCAGTAGTGATGCTGAGGCCCGTGACCGGATCTTCTAGATGAATTTGGAGCTCCAAACCCATGTCTAGGAGTTGCAGAGGTAGGTGGACACGCAACAGACCCAGTAGCAGCAGACGATTGCTGATGAGGTTACGAGGCAGGTTCGAGAGCAGATGTCAGCATTCTTCTCCATGTTTGTTGCTGGACCATCATCCGCTCCTAGCGTCCCCGGAGCACGACCTGCCTCTCAGCCGCCTTATCCTCCGACACCCTACAGTAGCCGCCTTTACCCTCCATACTGGTCGAGTCCTTATCCTCCATATCCTCCTCCAACTTATCCTCCACCGGCTTAGTCTGTCCCTGCCCCGTCGCTGCCCGCTTAACTTACTACACCCAGAGATGGTGATAGTGACAACGATGGTGATGGTGATGATGATGGGATGAAGTACATGTGATTATTATTTATTTTGTATTTAGTACTGTTCAGACATTATTTTTGTTTTAGTTATTAGACTTTGTATTTATGTATTTTGTTTTTTATGCACTTCATAGATAATTAATTTGAAATTGGTTATGTTCATTAATAATATTTATTTTTAGTTTAATAATCTCTTCATTAATTGTAAATATTAAATTTTAGTTTTAAATATTACCATACATTTTGAAATTAGGTAGCCATTTAAAAAATATTATTTCAGTATTTTTTTAATATAAAAATACATTATTGACGGATGGGATCCGTCGATATAATTATTTTAAATTTTTTTAAATATCCGTAAATAATATCGGTGGATAGTTATTTTTTATTTTTTTTAAATATTCTTAATTATATCGACGAATGGTTATCCGTCGATAATAAAAATTTTAATTTTTTTAAAAAATAATGTTATCGGCGGATACGGTCGTCGATACTTCCTTCGATGATATTTCACTTTATCGATGGATGCATCCATTGATAAAGTATCCACGAATAATCTTCAACCATTCATAGATAGAAGTTTTTCGACCACTCAAAAATCGTGGACAACTATCTGTCGATACGGTCGTCGATAAAGTCCGTCGATATACCGAGTATTTCTAGTAGTGATAATTGTCATTTAATTTTAGTTTTAAAATTGATGTCATTTTGGTAATTTTGTACAGACATATCAAACTCGTAAACTCTATAATAAACTTGTGAGTTTGACCGAGTTTGCACGAGTATTCCGAGTCTACTAAAAAAGAGTTTGTATGCGAGTCAACTCGATTCTATGATCTAGGAATCGTAAACTCATAAGAGTCTATGAGTTGACTCAATAGTTTGATAAGTCTCGATAACTAATAATTGAAGTTGGTTATCTTCCTTAGAAGAAGCTTTTATTTTACGCTTTTGAATTCTGTAACCAATAGTTGGGAACTGGAATCAACGAGGAATTAATTTTGTAAAGTAAGAGCTCGCTCGATCCTGTTTTTTTTAATGCCATTTTACTGGTAAGTGGTAGGTAACTAACAATTTTGAAGACAGAGTCTCGTCTCATCTGTAATATAGTATTAGACAACTAAGTAAAGTTTGTCTCTATATAACTTTGTAAATCAAATTTCTCTTTGCCATTAATTAACTTTGGCTTGTTTCTGTTTTAAATTTTCAACTTGGTTGGAGTCAGCAGTAGCATCGGACTGTGTCCAAGTTGTGGCTCAACAAGATTCTGGATGCTATTTCTATCAATGGTACAAATAAACAATGATATTTTTATATACCCCTTCCTTTATATATCTTATACATATACTTTGCAATTTAATGTTATCTTTGACATCTATATTTCATTCTTCAACTTTAAACATAAAAAATTATGTGTATATATATATATATATGAAACATTGTTCATTACACAGATTATATATTAAAATTATTTTTGCATTTTTTGTGTGTGCATTTCTATATGTTTTGGTGTGTGCAATTATAAATATTTGGTGTGTAAATTTCTTTATGGTTTGATGTGTGCAATAATATATATTTGGTGTGTGCAAAATCATATTTTTTTTAATAAAAAAGATAGCTAATTATTAACCTTCCAAATCATTTTTCTTTTAAATTTGAAGTATATATGTACTTAATATCACAAAAAGATTATGAATTGAAAAATATATAATAAAATCAAATTAAATAGGAAAAAAAGAAAAAATTGTGGGTTTCATTAAAAAATTTATAAATTAGAATGAAAGATAATAATTTTAAATGGATCCAGGATTAAAATGGTGAGGGGGCTAAAATTATAAACAAAAAAAAATTAAAATAATTATATAGAATTTTATTAATTTAAAAATTAAATACATTATACCTCTATTGAAGTTGAGCTTAACGCTCCTTCATATTATAGAATTCATCAATACTTGAGTTGATATCGAATTTTTCAGCAATTTTTCTTTCAACATAAGTTACTAAATAATCAGCTAAAAAATCATCTCTCATCTTGTTTTTTAGCCTATTTTTGACAATATTCATAATCGAAAATGATCTTTCACTCGTAACCATTAATTGAAACAAGAAGAGTCAATACCAAATGAAGAAAACAATCAATCAAGTAATAAGTTTAAGATTTTCCAATTTTCACTAATTCTTGACATAACTCAGAAATCATTGACACATACTTCAATTTAGTTGTTATGTAATATATTAGTTCGAGTTAATCCTAAAATAATTTGTTAATCCTAATCGATGAAACAAATTGTTATTGAATGATAGTTTAAATTGTATCATACATACACTAAAAACTACTAAAAATTAGGACTGTAATTATATTAGACATTATTGTTTTATCCTATAACATTAATAAAATTTTAAATTGCATTATACATACATACATATATATATATATATATATATATATATATATATATATATATATATAGGGGATTGCTAGCATTGTCCACATTTATATTTGGACAATATAATCTCTTTTTCTCTCTTCCTTTTAAAGTTAAAATTTTGGGTAGTGTTATAATTTTACTGTACTCACATTTATTACTATTTTTAACTTTTCTCTCACCTAATTAATCCACACTTTCTACTAATTATTTCTATATAATTACAATTGTTTTTCTAAAACCCATATTATTATATTATTATAATCTAAAAGAATATTATAATATTATTCCAATAATCAATAAATTTAAAAATTATAAATAATTACCTTATACAACTATATATTCAAAAATTTATATCAACGAAAGTTAACATTACAATTTTTACAATACCCTATTTTGAAGCAATCAAATTTTTTTAGCCATATTTTATCATTTTCCATTAAATCATCATCAATAGTTAGTACTTATATACATATACAAAAGTTTTACATTTTACGAAAGATGTATTTTATTAATATTTATCAAAAAATCAAGACATCCAATATTAAATTATTTAATATTTTATAAATTTATTAAAAGATTAATAATTTATCTATTATTATAGTTCCAAACTATATATCTTATATGTTGAGATTAATAATATTTCTAAATATTAATTAATATTTAAAGTCCACATGTGGAGATTAATATTATTAATTATAATATTTTTTCATATTATAATATAATATAATTTATATAGAAATAATTATTAGAGAGTATGCATTAATTAGGTGAGAGAAAAGTTAAAAAATAGTAATAAATGTCAATACAACAAAATTACAACACTACTCAAAATTTTTACTTTAAAGGAAGAGAAAGAAAGAGATTATATTGTCCAAACAAAAATGTGGACAATACTAAAATTCACATGAAGATGTGGAGGATAACAATCTCCATATATATATACATATTTGTTTTAAAGAAATTGAGTAAACCCCCAAGTTGGTCCCTGACAATTTTCGCAGTGGACACGGTAGTCCCTAACATTGAGAAATTGCCAAGTTAGTCCCTGACAATTTCAATTTTCGGACAACAGTTATGTTAGCTCCAAGAACCCTTTACCTCATCATTGAAGGTTTTGAATGATAAAATTCTTAATTAAAATAAAAGTTTTAATTTGGATGGACTAATTGTTTGTTAAGTGTGTTTTAGGACTTGATTAATTGAAATTATAAAAAAACACATCTTGACAACAATAGTGAGCAAAAGTGGCGCAACATATAGCTTGGAATACAAATTATTCTAATTTTTGAAGACCAAGTCAAAGCTTTTCTAATTAAGGAAAGTTTGGTTGGAAGACTCTAAGATTTCCTAAAAAATTAATTATGGAAAATACATGAAATTAAATAGAGAATATTCTTTATCAAATATCTCTATATTCATGCACAATATATATATATATATATATATATACATATATTTCGAAATAATATATAAAATAGGGAAACAAAATTAAATCTCTATTTTACACAACATTACTCAATATTTTCAAAAATATATATATATATGTGTGGGAAATCTAAAAAGATCTTGTATGGAGAATTAAATGCAAATTATTAAATAAAAATAATTATCTAGAATTTATTCTAGAATATATTTTGCATTTAAGTAACAAAATATTTTTAAAGACACTTTAAAAAGATTCTGTGAGCCTCCTAAAGATTCTATTTGAATCTACAAGATTCCCTAAAGATTCCATGCGGGACCAGAAGATTCTGTCGAAGATTCTACACAAAGTTAGAAGACCTCAGAAAGATTCTATCAAGATTTTCAAGTCTAGAAGATTCCCGAAGAATCTATGAAGATTCCAGAAGATTCCAGAAGATTCTATCAAGATCCCGAAGAATCTCAAGATTCCAGAAGAATCTCAAGCCTCAAGATTCATGATTCAAGAATTTTCAAGATTCAAGAATCTACATTCAGAAGATTCCCTGGAAGACCATGTTTGGTGATTTAGGATTTTCAAAAAATGAGAAATTGTGAAATTCTAATTCGTACCAACATGGAGGCACACTTTTGGAGCAAGAAGAGCTAAAAACCTAGCCTTTCTCACTCCCAAGTTGGCGCAACATAGGTTGCATTTTTGCAAGATTATGTGAAAATTTGATGAAGCAATGCACACCACAAGATCAAGGCACAAATTCAAATTCAAGGGCCAAGATGAAGTTTCCTTATTTCATATACTTGGTTATAAAGTTTCCATATTTAAGATCAAATAATAACCTTTGGATTAAAGGGAATTATTTGAATCAATGGCCAAGATGAAACTTCCTCTTATTTGATTTTTCTATTTTTGGAAGATCAAATTTCAAATCATATCAAGCAATTCTCACCATTGGATCAAGAGATTTCAAATTCAAACCAAGGGTGGAGATCAAGGCAACATTTTCGAATTTTATAGGGTTTTTTCTCTATAAATACAAGACCTCAATGCCCAAGAATTCAAGAGACTACGCAAGCTTACAAGTGCCAAAACGCTGTCGAATTGAATCCTTATTTTCTCTTCATCTTCAACCTCTAAATCTCAAGTTCTTATTTTTATTTGGGAAAAGGTTGTAATTCTTAAAAGTGTGAGCTTTTGTTGTTTATCCTAGCTTTGCTAGTTATTCTTTGAGAGAAAAATCCATCAAGGTACCAACTTAGTTGCATCTAAGTTCTTGATTGGTAAAAACCACATCTTTTATACAAAGTCCTTATTTTTGTAAGGCAAGAAGTCCTTAGAAGGTCTAAGACAAGGGTAGAAAGTCCTTCAGTGTTGAAGGCAATGATTGAAGTCCTTTGGAGTTTCCAGAGGCAGTTAGTCACCTAGTTGTGGTGCAAGTGAAGTCCTTTGTGGTTTTCAAAGGCAGTGAGTCACCTTGGTGAAGGTGCAGGTTGAAGTCCTTTGTGGTGTAGCAGAGGCAAGAAAGTCCACCTAGTTGTGGTGGTGATAGTGAACTCTCAGGTGTATCCTGAGGACTGGAGTAGGCACGTTGCCGAACCAGTATAAAATTTCTGTGTGTGCTCTCTCTCTTCCCTATCTCTTTATTTAATTGTTTTTACAATTTATCATTGCATACACAACATTTACATATTGCGAAATCATCATCATCATTTGTCTAAGTGTTGAAGGTTAAAGTTTTAACCTTTATCATTTAGAAGAGCTTGAAAGTAAATATATTTTCAAGATCTATTATAGTCTTGTCGATAGGCTAAGTTTCTGTTTATTTACTAACAATTGTTTCCGCTGTGCAAGACAAGTTTACACTTGATCTTTATTTTAAAATAATTTTCAGAAACAGGATTTATAGTTGGAACGTGATTCAACCCCCCTTCTCACGTTTCACTACCTTCAAGTTAGTCCCTAAACGGCTTCAGTTAGTTCGAGGGACCAATATGGCTTATTTATTAATTGTTAGGGACTAATAAAAGAAATTTAATAAGAATGAATCCTTTAAATTATGATATGAACATTGACTCATATTCATTCTAATTATATATTAATTCCAAGCTACATATAACTACTCCGGTAAATATTAAGTCTCTATTTGGATGTATTACGATTGCATTTCAGTGATGTACAAATTCAACTATAAAAACCATACCAAATGCAGCGACATATATGTCGCACAAGCCCACACTTTGTCACAGATGTTAATTCATTAAATTCCTTAAAGAAAACTAGTCATCTAGATTCTAGAGTAAGGTATTATACCCAAGAGGAGAATGCTTCATTCCAAACTTCACATGTCAGTTAATCAAAAGAAAACCAACCTGACACTTTGTGAGTTAAACCAATAGATCGGCAGAGCTCAGGTGCCCGCCTGCACTCAGCAACAGCTTGTACAAGCTTGCAGAGTTGTTCTTCATCAAACTCTGAAATAATCCTAAAAGTTGAAAGAAACTACAGAAATGCCTCTGCTTCCAATGAATTTCCATTGGCAACATCAATGTCTGCGCTAGCTAACTTGGGCCTCCACTAACCAACATGTGATTTTTTATAGTTGAATTTGTACATCACTAAAATGCAATCGTAATTATAGTTGATTTTATGGTGCATGTAATTATTTTCTACAGCAAAGTAATAAAATGTTGTTACTTCTTCAATTGAAAAATTACCCAACATATTTGTCTTTTGATAATAATACATCCAATAGAGACTTAATACTTACCGGAGTAATTATATGTAGCTTAGAATTAATACATAATTAGAATGAATATGAGTCAATCTTCATATCATAATTTAAATGATTCATTTTTATTAAATTTCTTTTATTAGTCCCTAACAATTAATAAATAAGCCATATTGGTCCCTCGAACTAACGGAAGCCGTTTAGGGACTAACGGTTGTCCGAAAATTGAAATTGTCAGAGACTAACTTGTCAATTTCTCAATGTCAGGGACTACCTTGTCCACCGCGAAAATTGTCAGGGACCAACTTGGGGGTTTACTCAAAAAAATTTGGGGCCACGGACCCCACTCCCCACTACCTCCGTCCATGTAAGTGAGTAATTTATTTTTGTTTCGTATATATATATATATATATATATAAGATGAAGTATCAAAAAGGAATCCGAAATATTTTGTCTCTGATAAATCCAATCATCAAATATGTTTTTGATAAAATAATTCACAGAAGATTAGTTAATTAAGTGTGACAAAATGCATAAATCGTATAATAAAATATTCTCTGACTCGTTCTTACGACTGATGTATTTTATCACACTTAAACAATTTTTCAAGGATTATTTTATCAAAAACAACTTTGGTAATTAAATTTGTCAACAACAAAATTTTTTGTGTTCACTTTTATACTTCCTTCTATATATAAGGAGTATAGACGGTTAATGATTCATAAACCTGAAAACTACGTGCATGGCTATTATAACAACGATAAGTTTTGGTAGGCACCTAGTCAAGTCATAATTGAACCAGCGAGATATGTTACATGTACACTCCAAATCAGTCACCAATCCGCCATTGTGACTAAAATACGTATTTTGTATAATTTAACTTTAAAACATTTTCACATTTGAGAGAGTGAAACTCACGCGGCTAAATAATCCAACATAATTTTAGGAGTGAATATGAACTCTAAATCAAAATAAGATTCAATCCAACATAATAAAGACCACAATCCAACATAATAAATACCACAATCCAACATAATAAAGAACACAATCCAACACATAAATAAAGACCACAATCCAACATAAATAAAGACTACAATCCAACATAATAAAGACAACAATCCAACATAATAAAGACCACATAATCCAACATAAATAAAGATCACAATCCAACATCCAAGAGGGTGAATATGAACACACAAAAAAAATCAGATTTAATATATACTTTCATGTTGTGTCATGCTCTGTTTATTCCTCCAACATAACAAAGACCACAATCCAACATAAATAAAGACCACAATCCAACATAATAAATACCACAATCCAACATAAATAAATACCACAATCCAACATAATAAATACAATAATTCAAACATAAATAAAGATCATAATCCAACATAATAAAGATCACAATCCAACATAAATAAAGACCACAATCCAACATAATAAAGACCACAATCCAACATAATAAAGACCACAATTCAACATCCAAAGGATGTGAATGACATTTTGTTCTTAACTTTGCATTGTTGTTGTTGTTGTTGTTCCTCAAACAACAATAAGAATGATGTGAGGGTCTCATGAGCAACACCTCTAAGCTATGCTTCACACAACCCAAGAGGGGGGTGAATTGGTTGTGTACACTTTTTCCCGAATAAGCTTCTTAATATTTCAATTTTCTGAAAATCTCAAAGAATGATCAAGTCTTTGAAACTTGTCAAGAATTAGTCAAAAACAAAGAATAAAAAATATAACTTGTGATCTCAGAATCTTAAATCACATATATGACATACACAGAATTCAATATGTCAATGATTTAAATTGTATTTAACTTGCACAGCGGAATATGATCACAAATATCACAACTCAAATTATATCAAGCTTCTGAACCAGACAAATCAAATACAAGAAATCACTTTTTCAGAAAATACAGCTTCTGAATCAATTCCGAATCAGCTTCTGAACTATGTTTCAGATCCTGCTTCAGTTTCTGACTTCAGAACCTATTAGCTTCTGAACTAGTATTTCAAATACAATCAATCAACAATTATGCAATATGATATATCTTTCACATACACTCAGAATCTAAACAACACTTATACAAAGAACAAGAAACAGCTTCTGAGGTAATTCTTGTAACCACACAGCTTCTGAAGTTAGTTCTTTTAATTGTTTGACTCAAATTCAAATACTCAAATGATCAATATCACATATCACAAAGTTAAACACTTAAAGATTGTATTTTCTTAAACTTCTTTAACTTTTAAATTGATTAAAGATTGTTCTTGAATTATTTTAGAAAAACAAATAATGCTCAAATGCGATCTCAGCTTCTGAACATTCAATTCAGTTTCTGAGCATGCAACAGTTAATATGCACATCTTCTGATGTATGAAAACAATTTCTAACCAATCAACAAGTAAATGCAATTAGCACAATCAATTATAAGGAGATTAAGGAAAGAGAAATGGACCAATTTTTATACTGGTTCGACCATTAATATGCCTACATTCAGTTCTTCAATCTTCAACCGATTGAGTTCCACTAGATAAGTTTTCTTGAACACATATTACAATTAGTTCGATATTTTTTGCAACCTTCTCAGGTTTGACACTTTGAGAATATACCCTTCCCAAAGATTTCACTTTTTAGATACTCCTCTAGAAAGATTTCTGCTCCAAGGATGTACCCTCCAAGAAGACTTTCCTGCCTCAATATACCCTTGAGGACTTTTCAGCAATCTTGTTCTTGAACCACTTCCTTGCGACCCAATTGTTGACAAATTGATTTCAGATTCTTGGTTTCTTCAATCTCAAACTCTTTAAGTTTGATTGTGCTTTCTGAAATTTTGATTCCAGAATTCTTCTATCTTCTCTTCTCAAATCAGAAGTATCAATTCTGCATCAATCTTGAGCGCTTTCTATCTTCTGTTTTCTCTTTTCTTCTCACAACATTTTCTCTCAGATTTTTCTATCTCAGAGAATTTTCTTTCTTTTTCTCTCTCTAAGAGTGTGTGATCGTGTATGATTGTTCCAGCTCTTACTTTTTCTCTGTTTTCTCACTACGATTACAACTTGAGATTCTCCTTTTATAGAGAACTCATTACAACGGTCATATTTTTTAGGCGGGAATTTAAAACACAATTAGCTAAGACTAACTAATTACATTTAAAATGATTCCCTCTCTTTTCATATCTGCACGTGACCACCTTGCATAGAGATTCATTAAATCTCCATCGGCTTCTAACCTTCACAACCTTCTTTGGCTTCTGAACTGGTTTTAGTTATTTCAGAACCTTATGAGCTTCTGAACTTGCTTTCTCATAACCTCAGAACCTCTTTAAGCTTCTGAGCCGGTCTCCGTGCCTTTGAGATATTCACAGAGCCTCTGAAGTCACTTCCGTGCTTCTGATGCTTCCTTCGAGCTTCTGAAGCCTCCTCCGATGCTTCTGAAGTCTTTCTTCAGCTTCTGAATACCTCTTTCTAGCTTTCTTAAGTGTGTATTACATGATTATACATTTTATAACCTAATACAACACTAATCCTATATCTCTGCTTCTCTTACAAATTACAAACATTTCATTTTAATAACTCGAAGCATATACAAAATAATCTCACAGTGGTTTTCTCATACATAGAGCTTCTGAACAATTACAATTCATCCACTATAGCTTCTAAATGTAAACTCTCAAAAGTTACATTAGTTTTGTTATTATCAAAACCAAAAGAGGATTTACATTAACAATCTCCCCCTTTTTGATGATGACAAAACTCATGTAATCTTTCAATGCTTTCTCAAATTTTTTAAAATGAAAACGAAGCATTGATGTAGAGTTTCAAAAACATTTTCAAAAATAAAAACATATCTGCAGTTTCTGAAAGTATTTTTATCACAGTTTCTGAACATATATATCACAGTCAATTTCTGAACCATATATATCACAGAATACGAAACATATCTCCCCCTACATATAATATTCATATATGATAAAGATAAAGATATATATCTCCCCCGTACATGACTTATTCATAGTAGAAAATATATGTATAAACATCAGAACCTAATATCATCAGATCCTGGAATCCTCAGAACCTAAACTCCCCCTTTCTGAAACATTTTCCAGAAAGATTATATCTAATCATTCTCCCAATGCAAGAAGAAGGATAAGAAGAAAGATTACATCTAATCATTCTCCCCCTTTTTGTCATAATAAAAAAGGATTAAATAGATATAATGTAAAGTTTGTTTCTAAGAAAAACGAATCTATCTTCGGCTAGGGGTTTGGTAAAAATATCAGTCAAATTATGTTCTGTTTCAACAAACTTTAATTCAATATCACCTTTCAAAACATGATCTCTAATAAAGTGATGTTTGATATCAATATGTTTGGTTCTAGAATGTAATACTGGATTTTTAGCAATGCAAATAGCTCTTGTACTATCACAAAGCAAAGGTAAAGATTTGTACCTCAAGTGATAATCTTCTAATTGATTTTTGATCCACAAGGGTTGTTTGCAATTTGATGATGCCGCAACATATTCTGCCTCGGTAGTGGACAAAGCAACAGTTTCTTGCTTATTGCATGACCAAGTAACCAATTTATTTCCTAGAAGACAACATCCTCCAGAAGTGTTTTTCTTTCAAGTTTATCTCCAGCAAAATCCGAATCAGTGTAACCTAAGACATCAAAAGAATCTCCTTTCTCATAGAAAAGACCAAGATTAGTAGTACTTTTAAGATATCTAAAAATCCTTTTAACTAATCCCAAATGAGAAACTTTTGGTTTAGATTGAAATCTAGCACAAAATCCTACACTAAACTTAATATCAGGTCTACTTGATGTTAAGTAAAGCAAAGAACCTATCATGCCTCTTTATTCAGATTCATTAACACATTCTTCATTTTTATCATGTTCAAGTGATTGTGAGGGGTGAATAGGTGTAGACATAGACTTACAATCTAGCATATTGTACTTTTTCAACAGTTCATTGCAATATTTAGATTGATGAATGAATATACCCTTTTCTAGTTGTTGAATCTAGAGTCCCAAGAAGAATCTGAGTTCTCCCATCATACTCATTTCGAATTCTTGTTTCATCAACTTAGAAAAATACTCACAAAGACTTGTGTTAGTTGAACCAAAAATAATATCATCCACATAAATTTGTACAATTAACAAATGCTTTTCTTTATGTAAGGTGAATAAGGTACTATCCACTAAGCCTCTTCTAAAACCATTTTTCATTAGAAAAGAACTTAATCTTTCATACCAAGCTCTTGGAGCTTGTTTCAAACCATATAAAGCCTTTGTTAATTTGAAAACATGATTTGGATACTTTTCATTTTCAAATCCAGGGGGTTGTTTAACATATACTTCTTCAGAGAAATAACCATTTAGGAAGGCTGATTTAACATCCATTTGATACAAAATGAAGTTTTTATAACAAGCAAAAGATAATAAGATGCGAATAGCTTCTACCCTAGCAACAGGAGCATAAGTCTCATCATAATCTATACCCTCTTGCTGTGTGTATCCCTGAGCCACTAATCTAGCCTTGTTTCTTACCACTTCACCATGTTGATCTAATTTATTTCTGAAGATCCATCTAGTGCCTATCACCGTTTTTCCTTTTGGTTTTTCAACTAAGAACCATAGTTTGTTTTTCTCAAATTGTTCTAGTTCCTCTCTCATAGCATCTAACCAAAACTTATCATTTAAGGCATCAGAAACAGAATCGGGTTCCACTATAGACACAAAAGCATTAAGTGATCTCCTAGTTCTAACACCATGTGAAGTTTCACCAATTATTAGATTTTGATCAAGGGATTTTAATTCATTTTTGCCTCTGGTTATATTTTCAGAAGAAATATCACAAGATAATTGGTTTGAAGTTACCACATTTTCATCAGAAGCATGAGCTTCTGGACTCTGCCTCTGAGTAGATTCTGAACTATGATTTTGCATAGCTTCTGAAGAACCACTCTGTGCAGCTTCTGAAGTACCATCCTGTGCAGCTTATGAAGTGCCACACTGCGTAGCTTCTGAGGTGCCATGCTGAGCAGCTTCTGAAGTATGAGTCTCAGCAGTTTCTGAAGTATGAATCCAAGTAGCTTCTGAATTCAGATTCTGAACTCCCTCAAATTCTCTTACTTCATTGTCACCCTCAGAACCTGCAAAATCTCTTGAGAATTCTTTGAAGGTTATGTGTATGGATTCTTCCACAGTAAGAGTCCTTTTGTTATATACTCTAAAGGCTTTAGAATTCAAAGAATATCCTAAGAAAATAGCATTGTCAGATCTGGCTTCAAACTTATCCAAATTATCTTTTGTATTTAATATGAAACAATCACAACCGAATACATGGAAATAAGAAACATTAGGTTTTTTTGTTGAACCATAACTCATATGGAGTTTTCTTTAGAAAGGGTCTAATTAACACTCTATTTTGAACATAGCAAGCCGTATTCACAGCCTCTGCCCAAAAATGTTTTGCCACTTTTCTTTCTAACATCATGGTTCTAGCCATCTCTTGTATACTTCTATTTTTTCATTCTACAACTCCATTTTGATGAGGAGTTCTAGGATTAGAAAAAGTATGAAATATACCTGAATCCTCACAAAGGTTTCTAAATAAATGATTTACATATTCTCCTCCATTATCACTTTTAATGGTTGAAACTTTGTAACCCTTTTCATTTTGAATCCTTTTGAGAAACACTCGGAATTTTTCAAATGTTTCATCTTTTGATCTTAGAAAGAAAATCCAACAAAACCTTGAGTAATCATCAACAATTACAAACACATATTTCTTTCCTCCTAGACTAATTGTTCTAGATGGACCAAAGAGATCCATATGCAATAGCTCTAGAGGGCTTTTAGTAGCAACAACCGCAATGTGTTTGAATGAGGTTTTTACTTGTTTTCCTCTTTCACACTCATCACAAGTCTTATCCTTGGTATAGAGGATCTTAGGTAAGCCTCTTACAAGGTCTTTGGTAGAGATTTCAGAAATCAATCTCATGTTGATATGGCCTAGCTTTCTATGCCACAACCATTTGTCATCAACCAAAGATAATAAACAATTTAGATTTTGAGAATCTAAATCATCTAAATATAAGACATATGTGTTTCCTATCCTATGTGCTGTAAACTTGACCGAATTGTTTGTGGGATCAAATACTTGAACCTTATACTTATCGAAAAGAACATTCAAATTAAGATCACAAAATTGGCTTACACTCAACAAGTTGTGTGTGAGCTTATCTACCAATAATACATTGCTAATAACATGTTTTGATGTCTTACCAACATCACCAATACCTTTTACTTTAGCACATGTACCATCAGCAAATCGAACTTGACCTTTGTCCTTTTGTCTAAGTTGGATGAAGTACTCTTTTTGTCCAGTCATGTGTCTTGAACATCCGGAGTCTACATACCACCTCTTCAGATCCGTGGTTTTGGTTTTCAAGCATTTCTACAAATAGTTTCAAATGAGCTTTAGGTATCCAAAGTTTATTGGATCCTTTGTTGTTAGTTTTCTTCGGATTTCTGATGTAAGAATCATACTTTCCTTTAGATTTATATAAAAAGCAATCATCAGAAACATGATTAGTTTTAGAACAATAAAAGCACTTTGCCTTTTTGAAAGTTTTCTTAAAAGACATTTTATTTTTGGCAAACTTACTTTCTGGAACAAAACCAATCCCATTTTTATCAAAATAAGCTGTTTGTGATCCTAAAATCATTTCAAGATTTTTAGTACCATTTACAAACTTTTCCAAATCCTTTCTCAAAAGAATATTGGTTTTTAAAAGATCATTGCACTTTTCAGAAAGCCTTTTAGTTTCTGAATCTACTTCAGAATCTGATCCACTTTCAGAATCTGAGGTGTCAGAAGTTGCGGCAGCTTCTGAAGCTTCTTTAGAATTTTTAAGATTGCTAATATCGTTTTCTAAATCGATTTTTTCAAACATCAAAAGATCATTAGCATCTCTTAATCTTTCTAAGTCCCTCTCAAGATCCGAATTAATTTTTCTGAGTTTTTCCAAATCATTTTCTTCATCAGAAAAGTTAATACTTGATTTTGAGTTGGTGCTTCTGAACTTTTCTAAATCAATACTTATTTCAGAATTGATTTGTTTTTGATAATCTAAATCTTGTTTTACTTCAGAAAACTTTTTCAAAACCTTTTTATGATTAATCTGAAGTTTCTCATAAGTATGTAAAAGAGAATTAAAATTAGACATGAGTCTTCGAAAGTTACCTCATCGTCTTCAGCATCTGAAGTCTCAGCTTCTGAGCTATAGTCAGCCACGAAGCATTTGTGCTTCTGCACCCCCATTATCTTCAGTTTCTGAAATTTCAGCTTCTGAAGGTTCAGCTTCTGAGGTGTACTCAGCCACGAAGCACTTATACGAAACTTCTTCTTCATCCTCAGAATCATCATCATCACTCAATGTAGCTTTGTAAGCCTTCTCTTTCCCTTTATTCTTTGATGATGTTTCCTTCAGCTTTGGACAATCGGGTTTGATGTGACCCTTCTCCTTACAGTGATAACATGTTACTTGATCCGATTTTGATTTATCCTTCTTGAAGTTGTTTGGATTCTTTTTGCTAGAACTTCCTTTTCTAAACTTCTTGATAAACAAAGCAACTTGTTCCGGATCAATTTCCAGGTCATCTTCAGAGCCATCCTTTTCAGATTCTGACTCAGAGTCTTCCTTGAGAATCAAGGCCTTCTTCTTCTTTTTCCTCTTGGAAACTTTAAGAGTCGTGTTATCCCTGAAATTGTTAGTGCTAGCAATATTTTCCAGTTCTATTTCATGCACCTTTAAGGACCCGATTAAAGCATCAAATTTTAAAGTTTTTAGATCCTTAGCTTCTGAGATAGCTGTTACTTTTGGTAACCATCTAGAAGGTAAGCTTCTTAAAACTTTTCTCACTATTTCAGCATTAGGCATGTTCTAGTTAAGATCCCTCAATTGATTTATGATACTAAGAAACCTAGTAATCATACTATCTATTGATTCATTCTCATCCATTTTAAATTGTTCATACTTGGACCTAAGCATATCAATCTTTGTTTCTTTAACCTCATCAGTGCCATCATGTAATAAAGCTAATCTATCCCATATTTCTTTAGCCGAACTACAACTAATGATCTTATCATACTCACTCTTAGTTAAAGCACAAATAAGTAAATACTTAGCTTTTGAGTTGAGTCTGGCCATCTCATTGTGTTCCTTTGTCCATTCGGATTTAGGAATAGGTTTAGTCTCAATTGAGCCATCGAGCAGCACTCTTGAAATTTCTGGCATTTGATCTCCATTTTGAATTATTTCCCATAACTCTAGACTATTGTACTCAAATGAATAGTTGCATCTTGTCTCTCCAATAGGCATATGCATTTCCATTAAAGAGTGGAGGTCTATTTATGGATTGTCCTTCAGAGATTTGAAAATTAGTTTGATTTGCCATAGCTTGTTCCTTTGGATCTTGCTTCTGTTCTTGTTAGAGAACCTTCTTGATTTCACTTTAGCAAAAATCTGGCTCTGATACCAATTGATGATGTGAGGGTCTCTTGAGAAACACCTCCAAGTTATGTTTCACACAACCCAAGAGGGGGGGTGAATTGGTTGTGTACACTTTTTCCCGAATAAGCTTCTTAATATTTCAACTTTCTGAAAATCTCAAAGAATGATCAAGTCTTTGAAACTTGTCAAGAATTAGTCAAAAACAAAGAATCAAAAATATAACTTGTGATCTCAGAATCTTAAATCACATATATGACATACACAGAATTCAATATGTCAATGATTTAAATTGTATTTAACTTGCACAGCGGAATATGATCACAAATATCACAACTCAAATTATATCAAGCTTCTGAACCAGACAAATCAAATACAAGAAATCACTTTTTCAGAAAATACAGCTTCTGAATCAATTCCGAATCAGCTTATCAACTCTGTTTCAGATCCTACTTCAGATTCTGACTTCAGAACCTATTAGCTTCTGAACTAGTATTTCAAATACAATCAATCAACAATTATGCAATATGATATATCTTTCACATACACTCAGAATCTAAACAACACTTATACAAAGAACAAGAAACAGCTTCTGAGGTAATTCTTGTAACCACACAGCTTCTGAAGTTAGTTCTTTTAATTGTTTGACTCAAATTCAAATACCCAAATGATCAATATCACATATCACAAAGTTAAACACTTAAAGATTGTATTTTCTTAAACTTCTTTAACTTTTAAATTTATTAAAGATTGTTCTTGAATTATTTTAGAAAAACAAATAATACTCAAATGCGATCTCAGCTTCTAAACATTCAATTCAGTTTCTGGGCATGCAACAGTTAATATGCACAGCTTCTGATGTATGAAAACAATTTCTAACCAATCAACAAGTAAATGCAATTAACACAATCAATTATAAGGAGATTAAGGATAGAGAAATGGACCAATTTTTATACTGGTTCATCCATTAATATGCCTACATCCAGTTCTTCAATCTTCAACCGATTGAGTTCCACTAGATAAGTTTTCTTGAACACAGATTACAATTAGTTCGATATTTTTTGCAACCTTCTCAGGTTCGACACTTTGAGAATAACCCCTTCCCAAAGATTTCACTTTCCAGATACCCCTCTAGAAAGGTTTCTGCTCCAAGGATGTACCCTCCAAGAAGACTTTCCTGCCTCAATATACCCTTGAGGACTTTTCAGCAATCTTGTTCTTGAACCACTTCCTTGCGACCCAATTGTTGACAAATTGATTTCAGATTCTTGGTTTCTTCAATCTCAAACTCTTTAAGTTTGATTGTGCTTTCTGAAATTTTGGTTCCAGAATTCTTCTATCTTCTCTTCTCAAATCAGAAGTATCACTTATGCATCAATCTTGAGCGCTTTCTATCTTCTGTTTTCTCTTTTCTTCTCACAGCATTTTCTCTCAGATTTTTCTATCTCAGAGAATTTTCTTTCTTTTTCTCTCTCTCTAAGAGTGTGTGATCGTGTATGATTGTTCCAGCTCTTACTTTTCCTCTGTTTTCTCACTACGATTACAACTTGTGATTCTCCTTTTATAGAGAACTCATTACAACGGTCATATTTTTTAGGCGGGAATTTAAAACACAATTAGCTAAGACTAACTAATTACATTTAAAATGATTCCCTCTCTTTTCATATCTGCACGTGACCACCTTGCATAGAGATTCATTAAATCTCCATCGGCTTCTAACCTTCACAACCTTCTTTGGCTTCTGAACTGGTTTTAGTTATTTCAG
Source organism: Aeschynomene evenia (assembly GCA_013621005.1). NCBI lineage: Eukaryota > Viridiplantae > Streptophyta > Magnoliopsida > Fabales > Fabaceae > Aeschynomene > Aeschynomene evenia. Next base: position 13,043,744 of record CM024267.1, on the reverse strand, counting down.
AACCTTATGAGCTTCTGAACTTGCTTTCTCATAACCTCAGAACCTCTTTAAGCTTCTGAGTCGGCCTCCGTGCCTCTGCGATATTCACCGAGCCTCTGAAGTCACTTCCGTGCTTCTGATGCTTCCTTCGAGCTTCTGAAGCCTCCTCCGATGCTTCTGAAGTCTTTCTTCAGCTTCTAAATACCTCTTTCTAGCTTTCTTAAGTGTGTATTACATGATTATACATTATATAACTTAATACAACACTAATCCTATATCTATGCTTCTCTTACAAATTACAAACATTTCATTTTAATAACCCGAAGCATATACAACATAATCTCATAGTGGTTTTCTCATACATAGAGCTTCTGAACAATTACAATTCATCCAATGTAGCTTCTAAATGTAAACTCTCAAAAGTTACATTAGTTTTGTTATTATCAAAACCAAAAGAGGATTTACATTAACAAAGAAGAGTGAGAATTAAAAAAGAAACAATAAAACTGAAAAAGAGAACAAGAGTAAAAGAACCAAAAGAAAAAAATAGATAAACAGAATCAAAAAAGAAGAAAAAATAAACAAATGAATAAGGAACTAAATAAAAAAAGAAGAAGAAGGTGAACAAAAAAAAACAAAGAGAAGAAGAATGTTAAAGAGGAAAAGAAGAAGAAGAAGAAGAAATAGTAAAAGAGTGTACCTATGAAAGAAGAAAAAAGAAGAAGATGAAACAAAAGTGAGTGAGATAACATTTACGTAGCTACGAGAGAGAAGATAAGCAAGTGAAATAAATTAATTCAACTTTAAATTTTCGTACAAATATACCCGTATTTTATGCAAAATATATTGGTGGCTGAAAATAGTGTACAAAATGTATTTCTCTTGAACCAGTTGTACCTGTCCAAAACGATGACCATAATTATGATGGACCCCAATTTTTGTCTTCATAACCCAATCGTTGTGTGTTTTGATTAAAAATTTTACTTTATCTTGAATTTCTAAGTGGAGTTATTATTAGATGCACCGAGAATAAATGACTTGTCACTCTATTTGCTACTCTCTCCGTCCAAGTTTAAATGATTTTTAAGGATAGTGCACAGTTATTAAGGCAATTATTGGTACACACAAATTCCACTATTAAATAAAATTGTGATGACAAATTTAACCTCCTAAAGTAGATATATTCTCTCTCCTATAAATGTATAAATGTTTTAAAATGAGAGTAAAGTTAGAAAAAAAAAATAAATACATTTTTTAAAAATAATAAATGATAAATATTGTTAAACAAATTCCATTTACCAGAAAGAGAATTAAACATGGTGTATTATATTTTGAAAAAAATAGACACACTACCCATATCTCCCACACCACACACCAAACCACCACCAAGACACCACTGCCGTTGCACTCCCGCCGCGTTGCCGTCATTGTGTTAATTGTTGTGAGCAATTTCTACTGCATTGGGAATTTCTTCTGCTTGAATATGAATCCTCCTCACCCTAAAGCCTTTTAGGGCTAAGCTTCGTTGTGTTGTGTGTGTATGTCTCACTGGTATGATACCACTCTCTATCCATTCCTCGGAATGAGATTTATGATTCGATGCGGCAAGCCCCACCCATTGTCTCTTGAGAAGATCCCACACCAGCCGCACCATCCACATCGTTGAATTGTGTGAAGCTAAACAAAACACTTACACCAATGCAGTAGAAATCGCTCACAGTAACACAGTGACGGCGGTGCGGCGAAAGCAAGATGGCTAGGCGGTGGGAGTGTGACGGCGGTGGTGGCTTGTTGGTGGTGGTGGTGGTTTGGTGTGTGTGGTGTAGGAGATAGTGATATTTAGTCTAGTTTTTAGAAAATATAACATCAAATTAAATAAGGAGAATATGTTAAGTTTTATCATAATTATTTGATTTAAACTTAGGTTAACCCCACCATTGATTTGAGACAAAATAATGGTGTAGAGCAAATGAACTATTTGCTCTTAGTGCACCTAATAATTTCTCTTTAAATTGATACCCTCAAGTATTCAAATAAAGAACCCATATAAATTTTGGTTTAAAATTCTTTTATATAATACTCAAATACTCTTTAAGGTTTTTAAAAATAAGTAGTTTTAAAAAAGATTTTATCTAACCTAATAAAAAATGAGTTTAATTTTGATGCACTGACAGCGTAAAATACTTTTACACTGTCTTCCAATCAAAACCCTCAATTTGTATGACTTTTCAGGTAGTGGAAGGGAGAAAACACTATCATGACTTAGATGTGACAACACATAATTGGATGATTATGTAAAAAAGGTGTACACTGTCAGTGAATGAAAACTAAATCCATAAAATATAGGCCTTTGGAGATCCCTAGTTTCATCAATTTTTTAATTAATTATTTATCTCCCTGTACTTAAAAAATTTGTAATATTGGTCCCTACACTTTTAAAAATAATTTTAATTGAGTCATTGCCACTATTTTTTGTTAAAAAAGTCATTTAGCAAAAAATTTTAGAAGGGTGGCTAAAAAAAATAAAAAAGAAAAATATTCCTTCATTTTAATTATATGGTATTTATACTTTAATTTTATAATTTCATTTTATTTCATATTATATTTTCTTAAGTTTGATTTGTATTTGTTTGATTTCATCTTTCCTATTTTTAATTCAAATTTTTTATATTCATTTTAGAAAAAAAAAAGAAAAACATGAAAAATTAGAAATAAAATTTAAATGAAATTAAATATAACATGAAATTAAAGGCAAAATAAAAATAAACCAAAAATTAAAAATCAATTAAACTAAAAATTATGAAAACAAAAAATTAATAAGAATTTAAAATATAGAGATAATTTAAAATATTTTATGTTATATTTAATTTCATTCTCATTTTATTTCTAATTATTTTTAATATTTTATTTAAAATATTTCTAATTATTTCTAATAAGAATTTCATTTCTAATTATTTTAATATTTTATTTCCAGATGATGCTTTCTCAGATAAGCGCGTCTTCTAAGTGATGAGCTTTCTGAGTCGAAGTCCTTCTGAGTTGAAGTCCTTCTGAGTCGAAGTCCTTATGAGACACAAAATCCAGCACTGCCTTCTGATAGGCTCTTTTGATTTTGTATTTTGTTCTTTACTTCAGAGATGCATTTGTCACCTTAATGCTTCTGAGACACCCTTTTTGAGTGCTTCTAAGCAGTAGATCGTCCTTTTACTTCGAGGCTAGTTTGCATTTTTTCAAGACTTAACCGGGTGGATGTTCTTTTCAGTATATGACTTTCTGAGTATCACTTAGCACACACATTAGTCTTCATCAATCAAAATTTTTTACCTTTGTCTTAATATTGTTATCATTAAAACATTTCATTGCGTAAGAGAAATTTTTAACTTTAAATTTCTCTTAGAAGGGCTCTGGAGCTTACAGAGAGCTGCCATCACCTTGAATTACCTATCTTGAAAACGATGCCATGAAGACTCTAGGTTCTCGAAGAACTTGCGATGCGGTACCACATGCAACGAGACTCAGCCCCACTGCTGAAGTTTGGTGGGCTTACTGAGAATGAAAAGGCGAAAGAAACTCTTAAGAAAGACGGGAAGCCCTAAAGTCTCATCAAAACTTGAAAGCCCCAAATCATTGTCCAACTATTGAGAAGGAGCTGAGAAAGGGCCACAACCATCTTGTTGAGCACATCAACTTCAAAGGGAGTAAAGGGGAACCTCACCCCAATCCGCCTAATCATCGCATGATACATGAACATATAGTGTGGATCCCCCATGTTGGGCATGCAACAGATTCTTTCATACCCCGAGGGAATATAATATACGTGTCGGGAAGTCATTTCAGGGTCAAAGAAGAAAGGGAGCTCGACATAGGAATGGAAAAATCGAACCTCGATCTGAGATTGAGACCCCACCACCACTTCAACATAATGGGCAACCAGAGAGGGATCCAAGGAGAAAGGAATCTCCAACTCTGGACCATCCATATCCTATAAAGGGAAACCACAACAAACAACTAAGATCAAAAGTACAAGAGAAGGAGGCTACCCTAAGAGCAAAGAACTACTTATTAGAGCAATCTAAGGTGGTTCCCCTTATCCTACAATCTCAACAACATGCAACAATTACTCTCAACACTTAGAGCCCTTGAGTTCTAAACTAGTAAAAATGTTCAACACAGAACATCAAAACCAATAAGTAAAGGGAAAAATGAAACACACCTTTCTTCAAAGAAATGACACAAGATCTCCCACGAGTTGAAAATAAAACTCTAACTTCAACCAAGAAGCTCCCAAGCACCTATACAAAGGCCAATATGAATATTGAGGTTACAATATGTAAATTATACAAGACCAAAGAAATTAAATGTTTCTGAACCAAAATTTCTAAAAAGAGGACGTATAAAATATACCCAACAATGACTTCGGACCCAAAGAACACGAGCTCGGCACAAAATGCAATCTTGGATTCAAGTAGGAAGTTCAAAGCTCCAACTACACATAAACAACATGGAGATTATAATTACAAAATTAAACAAATTAAAGGATGCTAAGTTAAGTTCCTAAAAACCAATAATTAATGGAACAAGAACACTCAGGAACATCTCTAGAAATGACGTTGATCCCTTAATATAATATATATATATATATTATAAAATATAGCAACCATGGACGCAACTTTGAGGTGAGCAAGCTACCTCAAGTTGTGCAACCTCGGGCCGGCCTTGGAAGCTTGAATGAATGCTCGAACTCAGACCAGGCGGCAGTAGCGCGCAGTGAATTGGACTGGAAGTCCTGTCGTGAGCTTGAAACAAGGGCAACAGCGTGCACCGAATTCAGACCTGGAAGTGGCGGCCAATGACAGCTATGCTCAAACCCGGAACAACTTCAACCAGGAGAAATCGGATTAGCAACTCGCGACCTTGCAGTGTGGCAAAGAACCTGAACTGTAGCAAGTGTCTGCGTCCTTGGACCAGCAGCAGCTTCGCGTGAACAGGCGTAAGCTCGGGAGCATGTCCGGACCTCGAGCACGAACTCAGACCAGGCGGCAATGCGCAAGCTCGAAATCGAAACGGAGCAGCGCCAACGATCTCAGACTGTTCTCGTGGAGCATTGCTAGAGGCACAACAAAAATCAGCCAAAAAAACCAACAAATAGGAATTTGGCCCACAATCACCCGAACCATTAAAAATATACTCATAATTAAAAGTGTTATTTGGGTCATAAATTATTAAATGGACTTTATTGACTATTTTAGCTGATTTTTTGTTGTGCTCCAAGCATACTTTTGAGCGCAACCTCAGAGATACAATGCCAGAGGCCAACTCAAGCGCAGAGTCGCAGTATAGCCAACAGAAACCTCGGACAACGACACAAACTCGGAACTAGGGAGTTCGGTCCGACTTCACTAGTAGGAGGAGATAGCAGCAGGAAAAATTTTCAAAAGGCAAAGATAAAGTAGTCAAATTCCAATAGATCTACTATTTATATCTTACCCTTGGAAGAGAGAGAAGTGCATGGTTTGGCCCAAGAAATTCACAAGGCTCATGATTCTAGAGGCAAACATAAATTAGTTTTGCAAAATTAATTTAATATTGAAGTTTGAAATGAAATGAAATTCAATTAAAATAATGATGTGCGAAAATCAAAGGATAAAAATGATATGAATTTGAACCATTGGACAAAAACGGAGGACAAAAACCAATGGTCAAAAATAGTGAAGTACAAAATGGGTTTTAACTCAACTCTAGACATAAATGTTCGGGGTGCTGAGTAGGGGCAAGTGTTATGGGATAAATCCCTACACCCTGTGAAAGACGAGCACTTAAGGAAGGATTTCTGAGATCGCCGTAATCAAAGGCTCCCGTGATGACTAAACTCATTCCTGGGACGTGATAGGGTATCAACAAGTGTATCGAATCGTACAAGTAATAAAACAACTATGAGTGGATATCGTTTTCACGATGATTAAAGGATTGAGAAAAACATTTATTAATTTAACTTCTAATTAGAAAATCGATAACTGATGATTGAATGAATTTAAAATAGAAAAAATTAGAATTAAAGAAAAGTGCAATCACACGAGTAGTAGAAGTCAAATGCAAAAGAGTTAGGACTTAGGGGTTCTTTAATTTCATGGAGTTAAGAATTTACAATTGTTGCCTTTAAATCATGCATTACTAAATTAATGAACGAAACTTAAATTATCAAATTCCAATCCCTTGGTAATTCAATACTTTTCCTAGTCTAATAATAAGTCAATCCCTTGGTCAAATTATTACCTAGAAAAAATTAAGAATGATCACTGATTCAATGTTCACACAAATATTTAATTTTATCCCTAGACATTAAACATTCCTGGAATTTATCCTAGAGCTAGTTCACACATAAATTTTCCCAAATTGATGCAAAAACCCAAGATAAATTGTAATAGAGAATTTTCCAAAACTCAAAAACAATTGATTAAAACAAGATAAATTCTTAACTTTATAATGCAATCATCAAAGATTCACAAAAGTTATTCCTAATCTATAAAAATTAAATATACCATTTACCCTAACAAGAGAGTTAGTTACTCATAGCAGCAACAATCTCCATTGGTTTCTTCGAGAGAAGTTGAATCCTAGTTTCCTTGTGTTACCTCCTGTCTTGGTGTTTCTCTCGTAATTGTATCTCATCTCGTGTCTTTGATAAACTCTCTATTTATAATAAGAAATAACCTAAACCTAATTAACTTGAAATAAAAATAAAATAATCCGGAAAATAACTAAAAGAGATATTGAAGTGAATTGGTGCATAGAGTGCTGGACTTTGGTGAGGACGCCTGACTTTGGGCATGCTTCATCAATGGGCGTTGGACTTGCAATGTGGCGCCTGACTTTGGACTATGCTTCAATTGAGGGGCGCTGTTTTAAACAAGACGAAGCGCCTGACTTTGGGCATGCTTCACCAATGGGCGTTGGACTTGCAATTGAAAGTGTATATGTGCACGAGAAGGGGGGGTTGAATCGTGCAAGTTTTAAAAATTTACTTCTTAAAACTTTTACTTAGAAAGCTGTTTTTACTCAGAAGGTAGATTTAAGAGTTTGCAGCGGAAATTGCTTTCTGAGAAGATTAAGTTTCTGAGAACTTAGTCTTTCTGAGAAAGTTCCTTTCTGAGGAATTTTAAGAAAATGACTTAAGGTTAGAGTTTCTTAAAAGCTTTCTGATTTTGATCATTAAGGTTTTCACGAGACCTCTTAATTAGAATTGTGGTAGAGTTTTTCTCAAAGAGTTATGAAAGTAAAGAGCAAGGGAGAAAAGCTTAACACAAAGAATTTTATACTGGTTCGGTTATAACCAACCTACTCCAGTCCTCAACCTTCAGTTGAGAGTTCTTAGATATTCTTCTTAATGTGCCTTCCCAGACAACACTGCCTTTACCAGGTAAAGGACTTCCACCACTTCACAACCCGAAGTGGATTTGCTTGCCTCACACTAGAGGACTTCCTTGCCTCCAACACTAGAGGACTTCTTTGCCTTGAACTCTTAAGGACTTCCTTGCCTCACAACAGAGGACTTCCTTGCCTTAAGCAATTAAGGACTTTGAACTTTGCCTCAAACACCAGAGGACTTAACACTGCCTTCAAACAACGAAGGACTTAGCGTTTTTCGGAAAGTTGTTTTTGCTTCGAAAACCAACTACTAAGATTAAGTTACAAACTTAATTTGACCCTTAGTAGACTTCTAGATTTAACTTACAAATGTAAGAATTTACACCAATTCAGAACTAGAAGATTTTGCAAAGTTAGAAGAACAATTTCGTAAAAATTGTCTTTCTGAGAAAGTTCTAAGTTTTCGCAAAATGATTTTCAATTCAATAGAGTTTTGGCACGTTTAATCAAGAGTTTTTGCGCAAGAGTTTTTTTTTCTTTTCTTCACATTGCTCTGGAATTGAACTCATATATATAGGCATCAAAGAGCCGCGAAATTAGAAGCTTTCACTTTGCTTATGTGGCTGTGTCCTTTTCAGAACGGCTCCCTGCTACAGTCAGCGCGAAATGAGGAACTTTTCAGAACTGCACAGTGCGCGTGTTCCCACTTCCCTGGCTAGTTGTAGTGAGCTTTCTGAGACTGCTTGCGATCCCTTGAGTCCACACACTTGGTTGCTTCTGAGTCCAACTTTCTGAGAGTTGTACGAACTTCTGAGGCGAACCTTCTGAGGGAAGACCCTTCTGAGAACTACTAGTCGCAAGGTCTTCTGAGGCGACAGTGTTCTTTCCTCAGAAACATGTTTTCACCTTCTGCGCTTCTGAGACATCCTTTCTGATATCTTTTGGCGCTATGATTTTATCAATTGATCTCGAGGCTACTTGATGTTTTGTCTTGGTCTTTGCTCGTGGTATTGCAATAATTTAAAGCTTTCTGAGACACTTAGCGCACATATTAGCAAAACCTTAAGTAAAATTTTTATACTTATGGCTTACCTTGTTATCATTAAAACTTTCATAACTCTAAGAGAATTATGCCTAATTCTCTCAGAAGGGTTCTGGAGCTTACAATCTCCCCCTTTTTGTTGATAACAACTTAAGTCTTAAGATAATAATTTTGCTTAAGTTCAGAGGTGTTTCTGAGTAAGTTCACAACTTATTCAGAATGCACTTTTGCTTTCTTAGAAGCTAACTTAGCTTTCTGAGAGAAGGCTTCGTTATTTTCTTAGAAGGCTGTGATAATCAACAGTTAAAGTATGCAATGTATGATCACTGTTTGAGATTACCAATTATATAGCGTGTATTTCATGATGAATATATGTATGAAGTTCAGAAATACCAGGCTAAGTAAATCAAGAGATGCCAAATAATAAAAGATAAGCATAAAATTAAGTAAAACATGAGATGCCAAAATAATGATTTTTCATTGATGGTTTTGTAGAGATACAAAATATTTGGCTCCCCCTAAGTTGTTGCTCCCCCTAAGTTCTAGCCTAGTGTTTACGATAGCCAATGTACAAAAATTTTATCATTTATCTACTCCCCCTTTGTTACATCAAAAAGGGTGGCTAAGACATAAACGCCATCATTGACTTAGAACTACTGTCTTCTGGCAATGTAGCGTAGCAGCTGGCATATCTCCATGAGAATCTCGCTCTGAGTCGCATTCGGAGCGCATTCTGGAGGTAGTTCAGAGGAAGTGGAAGGCTGTTGAGAAGATGAGGGTTGAGATGGAGGAGGGCGAGAGACTTCAGCCTCAAGAACCTCATCGATGATATCCCTCTGTTGATATTCAGGAAGTTCTTCTTCTTGGACAGCTTTGTCTTCAATAGCAGCGAGTTCAATGGAAGGCTGCCTCTGAGTGTCCTCAGAAACTAGAGCAAGGTCTAGATCAGAAGGTTGCCGAGCTGATGGTTGCTCCATAGCACCAGAAGTCTGAGCATCTTCGGAGAGGTTGAAAGTTGAGATCTGGCTATGTATGGCTTCAATGCACTTCAACTTCTTAGTTCGACCAAAGAAGGGCCTAAATTGCACAGAGGGTGGTGTGACTACCATTCTTCCCAGCTGGAAGCCAGGACTAATCATAGAGTACGTAATCGAGAAGGTAGGACCCTGTTGATTGAAGGATGGAGGAGGAACTTCTTTTAGATCTAGAGGAGGAACCGCTGGTTCCTTCTGAGAGTCCTTCTCAGATAGAGTTCCTTCTAAGGGACTGTGGGCAACAAATGCCTCAACTGCTGCAACTCCGGCAGCCATGGTAGCGTCAGCGCCCACCTCTGAGCTGAGCCCAGTGCTGGTGGTCCCTGGCACTACTTCATGTGTTGAGACATGAGTTTCCTCATGTTCCAAAGGGATCTCAGAAGAGAGGGGACCAACCTCAGAAGTTGGTTCAAGTAAGGCTTCCTCATGTTGTAGTTGTTGTTGTGGTTGCTTCTGAGCAGCTTCTGGAGTCTCAGAAGGTTGATCCAGTTCCTTCTGGACATCAAGCATTGTCTGAGCCAGTGACTCAGCATTCACAGCAGCAGCCTCAGTTGTGGTTGCCTCAGAGAGTTCCACCATAGAAACCTCAGATGGCTTCTTCTGGGGCTCTTTCTTGGAGCTTCCAGCATCTGGAGTGCGATGCTCAATACGGAAGCTTGCCGCATCTTCTTCTTCAGACGAAGAATCAGCAACATTTCCTCCATGCCCCTGAACGTCTTCTCTGGTTGGAGAGACATTCCCAGAGGGGGAGGAGTGATGAGAAGCTTCTGCTTCTTCTTCAGCAGTAGTAACAGCAGCGGTAGTAGTGGCAACAGCAGCAACTGCTATAATTTCTTTACCCGACGGCTTCGGCGGGCTCTGTTTCTTAGTGGTTTTTATCCCCACTCCTTTGTGATACTTTCCCTGATAATTCAAGGAATGCAGGAGTTTAGTTTTAAATTTGGTGGGTTTAAAACCAGCAACAGAGTCAGAAACAGAAATTGAAGTAGAAGAAGATTTAAGAAAGGAAGGTGGAGTGTTAGAGTAAGCTTTTACCAAACGACCACGTTTCTTTTTCCCTCCTGGTGGCACGTCTGGGACTTGGAGAGTTGGAGGTGTTTTCCTCTTTCTGGTTAGGCGTTGCTCAGAAGTTGTTTCTTCTGAGTCTTCAGCAGCCTCAACATCCTCAGGTTTCTTCTGAGGAGTCTTCTGAGCATCCTCAGAAGTCATACTTCTTGTCACCCTTGTTGGAGAAGGGTGAGTCACCTTTGGCTGCTTCTTCTTCCTTTCGGAGGGGTCAGAAGCCTTTTCCTTTCCTTTCTCAGCCTTAGAGGGTTGTTTGGTGCTAGCAACTCCCTTGTAAGGCTTTGCTTCCTCCTTCTTCTTAGGTGCCCCTGTCTCTGGTACCTTCTTCTTCTTGATGTTGTTGAAGGTGACCATAGTGAATTTGCTGTGGTTGAAGACATACTCGTAGTCCTCAAGTGGGAAGGAGAAATGGTCGAGGATTCTGGTCAGAAGGCTTCCGTAAGGTAGACTTGTGAGAGCTCTCTTAGGATGAGCTTGGTGCATCATGTAGTTGAGCACCATCCTACCAAAATCTACTCTTTCCTTCTTCAGCAGGTGGTACAATAGGCATGCATCCATGGTGGTAACGTTCCCCATGTCTCCAATCCGAGGGAGAAGGGTATGTTGAACGACTAAGAAGATGATTCTGGCCTCTTGCGTAAGATGAGGCACCTTTACGCCCTTGAGTGGTAGACTGTTGCCACCAGTCAGAAGTGTCACCACTTCTTCTTCTGAGACATCTACCTCCTTGACCCATTCTGGGTCGTCGGCTATGACAGCACCACCATTCAAGGTCTTGAAAACTTTGTTGATGTCAGAGGAGGAGAAGCGGATTTTCTGATCAGCAATCGTGCTTTTAACCCCTTTGTTGGTGAACCTTTCTATTTGCGAATAGAATGCTCTCACCACATTTGGGTAGCACACGTCCTCGGAGCTCATCATGGCTGGCCATCCAGGTTGCTTAAGGAAAGTGAGTTGAAGTTCATTCACTTGATTGTATACGTTGAGAGGTAGTACCCTTCCCATAGCAAGATTTCTTGGAAGATAAGTCTTGTGGAATAGGGATTGCATCTCCTCATTGTCGTAGAGAATGTCTTCGGATACTTCATTGAGGTTGTTTCTCATTAAGCCCTTAATTTCTCCAGAGGAGGCCATTAGGAAGAGAAGGTTTAAGTTTGGAATGAGATGAAGGGAGATAGAGAAGAAATGAGAGCAGAGATAGCGGAGAGAGAGCGAGAGGATGGATGAAGATTGGAAAGCGAGGAGAGGATTTGGCAGAGTTTTGGTATGTTTTAAGCGCAAAGTGCTCAAATGGAACAATGCCATGAGTATTTATAGAACTGGCTTGTAACTAGCCGTTTCTGACGCTTATCCAAAAGTTACCGTTGGTAACTTGTTTCTCGGAAGGTACCCTTCTGATAGAAGTGGTCCTTCTGAGAAATACTCCTTCTGAGAATTGTTTCAGAAGATCTCCTTTCTGAGGAATGAGTCTTCTGAGAACAAATTTTCTCAGATAGAGTTTTCTGTGTTTTTCTTACTTCTAGCTCAGAAGCTTAGTTCTATTGTTTGTCTCAGAGTCTAAATTAGAACTAAGGGGGGTTTCTAAGAAAAAGTTTTTAATTTCAAAGTACTTAGAAACGTCTTAGATTGAGAAGTCCTTTCAGAACATTGAAACGATCCTCGGGTAAAGGCTTTGTAAATATATCTGAGATTTGATCCTCAGTATTCACAAATTTAAGTTCAATGTCGCCTTTTTGCACATGATCCCGAATAAAATGATGTTTTATATCAATGTGCTTGGATCGAGAATGCTGAATAGGATTCTTAGCTAAGTTGATGGCACTTGTATTATCACAGAGGATAGGAATTTTGGTGTACCTTAATTGATAATCAAGTAGCTGATTCTTAATCCAGAGCATCTGAGAACAGCAGTTCGCAGCAGATACATATTCAGCTTCAGCAGTTGATAGGGGCGATCGTATTTTGCTTCTTGCAGACCAAGTGATCAAGCATTTTCCAAAGAAGCAGCAGCAGCCACTTGTGCTTTTGCGATCGATCCTATCTCCAGCGTAGTCAGCATCACAATATCCTACAACATCAGAAGAACAACCTTTCTCGTACCAAAGACCAAGATTAGTAGTTCCACTTAAATATCGTAAAATTCGTTTAACTGCAGTTAAATGTGATTGCTTAGGCTTAGACTGGAATCTAGCACAGATCCAACACTGAGTTGGATATCTGGTCTGGAGGCAGTTAAGTAGAGAAGTGAGCCAATCATCCCTCGATAGTTGCTTTCTGAGACTTTCTCACCATCTTCATCCAAGTCAATTGCTTGAGAGGGATGCATGGGAGTGCTCATGGGTTTGCCTTATCCATCAGAAACTTCCTCAGAAGTTCTTTTGGTATACTTCTCTTGGTGGATAACTGTCCCTTCTGACTCTTGCTTGATTTGCAATCCTAGAAGAATTTTAATTCTCCCATCATGCTCATCTCGAATTCACCTTGCATAAGCTTGGAGAATTCTTTGCAAAGGCATTCATTGGTTGCGCCAAATATTATGTCATCAACATAAATCTGGACAATCAAGAAGTCAGAGTCTTCTGAGAGTGTAAAGAGAGTTGTGTCTACTTTCCCTTTTGAGAATCCGTTTTTAAGCAGGAAAGAGCTCAATCTATCGTACCAAGCTCTTGGAGCTTGTTTCAGACCATAGAGAGCCTTCGTAAGCTTAAATACGTGATCCGGGAATGCATCATTCACAAAACCAGGAGGTTGTTTTACATAAACTTCCTCAGAAGGTATCCATTCAAGAAGGCAGACTTAACGTCCATCTGATAGAGTTTGAAACCTTTGTGTGCAGCAAAGCTAGCAACATTCTGATAGCTTCCAATCTTGCGACTGGAGCGAAAGTTTCATCGTAGTCTATCCCTTCTTGTTGGTTGTACCCTTGAGCAACCAATCTGGCCTTGTTTCTCACGACTTGACCGTTTTCATCAAGTTTGTTTCGAAACACCCATTTAGTCCCAATGACACTCTTGCCTTTGGGTTTCTGAGTTAGTTTCCAAACTTGATTTCTCTCGAATTGGTCAAGTTCATCCTGCATGGCATTTACCCAGTTAGGATCATCTAACGCTTCTTCTATGGAGTCTGGTTCAAGCTCATAAACCATAGCAAGATTTGTATAGTTCCTTCTGGTTCTTACGCACGTTCTGGATTGCCCAAGACTTCGTTCTGAGAGACGTTCTTCAAGTCTCTTGAACCTCCTAATCCTTTTAGGAGTAGGGTTCTGAGAAGGAGACACAGAAGGTTCTCTTCTGAGTCATCAGAAGCTTGTCCTTCTGAGAATCTAAGTTCCATTGCATTTGGAGAAGTAGATTTTCTAGGTTCTGGAGCTTCGATGATGTTACTAGATTTTTCTTTAGATGGAGATGATTGTTCCATGGGTTGGAAGTCAGTCTCATCATCTATAAGAATTTTCCTTTTGGCTTTCTCAGAAGAGATGTTGAGTTTCTCAAACTCATCTTCTAAGTTAGCATCTTTCTGAGACATGTCCTTACTAAGTTCTTTGAACTTAATATGGATTGTCTCTTCAACACATTACTCCTTTTGTTATATACTCTGTAAGCTTTAGAGACTGAGGAGTATCCTAGGAAGTATCCATCATCGGACTTAGGATCAAACTTAGAGAGTTTGTCCTTTGTGTTGAGAATAAAACAAGAAGAACCAAATACATGGAAATAAGAAATGTTTGGTATTTTATTCTTCCATAGCTCGTAAGGTGTCTTTTTCAGAATTGGTCTCAGAAAGACTCGATTCTGAATGTAGCATGAAGTATTAACTGCTTCAGCCCAGAAACCTTTTGAAAGTCCACTTTCTAAGAGCATTGTTCTTGCCATCTCTTGAAGGCTTCGATTCTTTCTCTCAGCTACTCCATTTTGTTGAGGAGTTCTGGGAGATGAGAATTCGTGAGCAATGCCCAGATTTTCACAAAGCTTTTCAAAAGCATGATTCTCAAATTCACCACCATGATCTGATCTAATGGCATGAATGAGCAAATCCTTTTCAGTTGAAACTCTTTTCGCAAATGCTTTGAACTTCTCAAAAGTTTCTTCCTTAGAAGCTAGAAAGAAAACCCAAGTGAATCTGGAGTAATCATCCACTATGACAACACCATAGCGTTTTCCAGAAAGGGAAGCCGTTCTGGTTGGTCCGAAGAGATCCATGTGGAGCAGTTCCAGTGGTTTCTGAGTAGAAATACCACTTTTACTGGGAAAGGAAGCCTTGGTCTGTTTCCCTTTTTCATAGAAGTCGCAGGTTGCATCCTTCTGATACTTAATTCTGGGAAGGCCCTTTACAAGTCCTTTCTGAGAGAGTTCAGAAAGAAGTCTCATATGGGCATGACCAAGTTTCTTATGCCATAGCCATTTGTCTTCTTGGACAGAGACAAGGCATTCCACATTTTGATCCTTTAGATCATCTAGATGGATAACATAGATGTTACCAACACGTTTTCCTTCCAGAACGATCTTGTCATTTGTGAGATTAATCACATGACAATACTTGGCATAAAACTCAACCTTTAAGCCTTTGTCACAAAATTGACTAATGCTTAATAGATTGTGAGTTAAGCCATCGACCAAAAGTACATCTGAGATTTGGTGAGAGGAATCCTTACCAACATCTCCGATTGCAGTGACTCTTACCTTAGCTCCATCACCGAATCGCACTGTTCCGCCCTTTTTGGGCTTGAGGCTTCTGAACCAGTGCTTGCTTCCAGTCATGTGCCTCAAGCAGCCACTGTCAAGGTACCACTGCTCATCCCGGTGGTGGAGCAGCGCTTGATGATGTACCTCTTCTGACTCAGATTCTGTTTCCAGAATATAGTCAGTACCGGCCATGAAGCAGACGTTAGCTTCCTCTTCACTTGCTGACTCAGAGCCTTCCTCTTCTGAGTCACTCCATGTAGCAGCCATTGCCTTCTTCTTCTTCTTGGGAATGAACTTCTTCTTTCCCTTGTTCTGAGGGCACTCCGTTCTGAAGTGGCCCTTTTCTCCACAGCCGAAACATGTGGCATCAGAAGGCTTTGACTATCCTTTTCTAGGGGTGATCTCTTTGTCTTTGCTTGGTCTTCTCTTCCAAGCTTTCTTCATTTTCCTTACTAGAAGAGAGATGTCATCTTCATCGGAATCTGAGTTTTGATCGTTTTCAGACTCAGATATTTCTTCAGCCTTTAGGGCTTTTGAGGTCTTTTTGATCTGACTTTTCAGAGCCAGAGCTTTCTGAGGTCTTGAGGATGAAGATGGTCCTCCAAGCAGTCCTTCAAGCTCAATCTCATGAGTTCTGAGTGAGCCAAACAATACATCTAAACCTAGCTGATTTAGATCCTTTGCTTCTTGGATCGCTGTCACCTTTGGGCGCCACTTGGCAGAGAGGCTTCTGAGAATTTTCCTCACCATCTCAGCGTTGGAGTAGGTCTTTCCCAAGACTTTTAGCTGATTTATGATGTGGAGAAATCTTATTGACATGTTGTCAATGGTTTCCTCAGGTTGCATGCAGAAGGACTCGTACTTATGTACGAGCATTGATACCTTGGTTTCCTTGACTTCATCATTTCCTTCATGCAGCATGTGTAATCTCTCCCAAATTTCTTGAGCGGTGTCACACGACACAATCTTGTCGTATTCTACCTTGGGCAAGGCGCAGAGAAGAATGTATTTAGCTTTGAAGTTGAGTTGTATCTTCTCCTTCATCTCTTGAGTCCATTCGTCCTTAGGGATCGTCTTGTATAGGTTCTGAGTGCTGGAGGTGCCACTCCTGGCTCAGCGTCTGTTGCAACTACAGCATCCTCTGTAATTGTCTGCAGAGGCTAATAGTCTCCATTCTCGATCCTATCCCATAAGTCCAGACTGGTGTGCTTGACGAATAGCGTCATCCTGTCACGCCAGTAGTCGAAGCTGTCTCCGAGAAACATCGGAGGTCTGTTTATTGAAGCCCCATCTGATATGAATGCAGCTGGTGAATTCATATTTCCCTTCGAGGATCTTTTTCCTTGACACTGCTAAGTGCTCAACCCCTTAAGGACCGAGCCTTTGATGCCAATTGAAAGTGTATATGTGCACGAGAAGGGGGGTTGAATCGTGCAAGTTTTAAAAAATTTACTTCTTAAAACTTTTACTTAGAAAGCTGTTTTTACTCAGAAGGTAGATTTAAGAGTTTGCAGCGGAAATTGCTTTCTGAGAAGATTAAGTTTCTGAGAACTTAGTCTTTCTGAGAAAGTTCCTTTCTGAGGAATTTTAAGAAAATGACATAAGGTTAGAGTTTCTTAAAAGCTTTCTGATTTTGATCATTAAGGTTTTCATGAGACCTCTTAATTAGAATCGTGGTAGAGTTTTTCTCAAAGAGTTATGCAAGTAAAGAGCAAGGGAGAAAAGCTTAACATAAAGAATTTTATACTGGTTCGGTTATAACCAACCTACTCCAGTCCTCAACCTTCAGTTGAGAGTTCTTAGATATTCTTCTTAATGTGCCTTCCCAGACAACACTGCCTTTACCAGGTAAAGGACTTCCACCACTTCACAACCCGAAGTGGATTTGCTTGCCTCACACTAGAGGACTTCCTTGCCTCCAACACTAGAGGACTTCTTTGCCTTAAACTCTTAAGGACTTCCTTGCCTCACAACAGAGGACTTCCTTGCCTTAAGCAATTAAGGACTTTGAACTTTGCCTCAAACACCAGAGGACTTAACACTGCCTTCAAACAACGAAGGACTTAGCGTTTTTCGGAAAGTTGTTTTTGCTTCGAAAACCAACTACTAAGATCAAGTTACAAACTTAATTTGACCCTTAGTAGACTTCTAGATTTAACTTACAAATGTAAGAATTTACACCAATTCAGAACTAGAAGATTTTGCAAAGTTAGAAGAACAATTTCGTAAAAATTGTCTTTCTGAGAAAGTTCTAAGTTTTCGCAAAATGATTTTCAATTCAACAGAGTTTTGGCACGTTTAATCAAGAGTTTTTGCGCAAGAGTTTTTTTTTTTCTTCACATTGCTCTGGAATTGAACTCATATATATAGGCATCAAAGAGCCGCGAAATTAGAAGTTTTCACTTTGCTTATGTAGCTGTGTCCTTTTCAGAAACGGCTCCCTGCTACAGTCAGCGCGAAATGAGGAACTTTTCAGAACTGCACAGTGCGCGTGTCCCCACTTCCCTGGCTAGTTGTAGTGAGCTTTCTGAGACTGCTTGCGATCCCTTGAGTCCAGACACTTGGTTGCTTCTGAGTCCAACTTTCTGAGAGTTGTACGGACTTCTGAGGCGAACCTTCTGAGGGAAGACCCTTCTGAGAACTACTAGTCGCAAGGTCTTCTGAGGCGACAGTGTTCTTTCCTCAGAAACATGTTTTCACCTTCTGCGCTTCTGAGACATCCTTTCTGATATCTTTTGGCGCTATGATTTTATCAATTGATCTCGAGGCTACTTGATGTTTTGTCTTGGTCTTTGCTCGTGGTATTGCAATAATTTAAAGCTTTCTGAGACACTTAGCGCACATATTAGCAAAACCTTAAGTAAAATTTTATACTTATGGCTTACCTTGTTATCATTAAAACTTTCATAACTCTAAGAGAATTATGCCTAATTCTCTCAGAAGGGTTCTGGAGCTTACAGCAATGTGGCGCCTGACTTTGGACTATGCTTCAATTGAGGGGCGCTGTTTTAAACAAGACGAAGCGCCTGGCTTCACATGGGCGCCTGGCATTGATTCTTCAATTGGGCGTAGGATGGCGCTGGGCGCAGGGATGCTGGGCAGCATTTTCACCTTCAGTTGAAAGTTACTTTTTGAAGCTCCAAATGCTAGAAACGACTTCTAGTATCTTACCAAAGCGGTAGATATTTTCTTTTATCTTTCCAATGACACCAAAATCAACTTCATCCAAGGTCCATACCTCCAATTGTGATCAAAACACCAAGAAATGGTTGTAAATCCTACAAATCATGTAAATTCAAACAAACTTTTCTAATAAAATCTAAAAATAACTCAAAACACCTAAATAATCTAAACAAAAAATTCAAATAACATAAATTAAACTCCTAAAAAGAAATAAAAATAACTAAAATGTGGTAACACATCACGACGCCTGACTTCGACAACAATGGCTCTGAGGTAGGATCTTGCTCCACCTCGGAACTAATTAGGACCAAGCTCCTGACTCGACTAAGGATATCTCTACAAAGTCAGAAGACTCACTCCCCTTAAAGCCTAGCTCGCTCGAGATTAATCACCCCGCGAGCTCGCACCTAAAGCTCTGCAAGACAAACCAACCTTGATTGGACTAAGGGACTCTCACGAGGTCGAATTCACTCAGGGACCTTAGACTTAATCACAACCCTGAGAGTATCCTTAGACCCCACCTCACCAAGGATAGCCCACCAATCAACCTTCTAGAATCCTCAAGCAACTAGGACTGAGTCACCTTCATAAAGGTGTTGAGTCAGCAGAAGACATTCTAGATGGGCCAAACACTCACCAAAATTTGGGCAACACAGGCTCACAATAGATTACTAAAAATAAGGGTGGATGACATTTCTCCCAAGATAATATTCTATCCCATACTCACACTATACATGTTGTGCCTTTACTGACTTAGGTATCGGAA
Organism: Aeschynomene evenia; assembly: GCA_013621005.1. NCBI lineage: Eukaryota > Viridiplantae > Streptophyta > Magnoliopsida > Fabales > Fabaceae > Aeschynomene > Aeschynomene evenia. The sequence goes on along the minus strand of CM024267.1, from coordinate 13,024,628 downwards.
GCCCTTGTTGTAACATCCCCTAACAACTTGAAGGCGTTGATGACTGTTCCCTGACCAACACGAGACTTTCCAGTATGTTTTGTCCTCACTCGCACACTTTCTGAGAAAACTTCCCAGAAGGTCACCCATCCCATAATTGTTCCAAGTCAAGCACGCTTAACCTTGGGGTTCTTAAGTGATAGGCTACCGAGAAGTATATGCATTTTGTTGGTATGAGTAGTGGAAATCAATTCCTTTAAACCATCCTCAACCGTATAATCTCATACCTATACGGTCTTTGGATCCCTCTCATTCCGGTGTAAGTTCGATTCGTTCATGTGCCCCTCCCACTTAGAAGTCTGTCAGGAGCCACTCCTTGTCTGTACCTTGTGCACCGGCGATCACTCCCGCCCTCAATAGTGCCCAGGATCCCTCCGCTTAGAAGCCTTCCAGGAGTCGCTCCTTGTCCATGCCTCATGCACCGGCGATCACTCCCTGCCCTCATCAGCACTAGGCTAGGGATGTCACATGCCCACCAGCTTCCACTTAGTTCGTCCTCGAACCACACCATACTGGGAGAGTCTTGGCTCTGATACCATCTGTAACATCCATTGACAACTTGAAGACGTTGACGACTGTCTCCTGACCAACACGAGACTTTCCAGTGTGTTTTGTCCTCACTCGCACACTTTCTAAGAAAACTTCCTAGAAGGTCACCATCTCATAATTTCTCCAAGTCAATCACGCTTAACGTTGGAGTTCTTAAGGGATAGACTACCGAAAAGTAGATGCATCTTGTTGGAATGAGTAGTGCAAATCAATTCCTTTAAGTCATCCTCAATCGTATGGTCTCATACCTATATGGTCTTTGGATCCCTCTCATTCTGTTGTATGTTCGATTCGTTCATGTGCCC